>JAOTQJ010000099.1:1273570-1284677 GCA_025642045.1 Solanum sejunctum | reverse complement strand
TTTTTATTATATAAGAGACAGTTAAGAGGAAAGCAGGCTCGTATTTATCGACGTATCTGCTTCGTCATGGATAATTTTGAAAAAAAAATAAAAATTTATTTTTGTATTTTACTTTAATTTAATTAGTAAAATCCACTTTAACTATAACCTTTAGTTTTAAATTCGTATCCTTTAGTTATAGCTTTATTATTTTGAATGTTGATAATATTTATTTATATCTAATAACTATTTTGAGTAAAAGAACAACGATCATGATGAAAAATACTTTAATCATGAATATTTCAACGAACCTCTTTACATTAAACTTTGCACAAAAATGACATATTATACTACCAAACAAATATATGTTATCATAAAAAATTATTTTTCGCCAATCATATTATTATATGTGCCACTAATCTATTTTATATTAGCCAATAACTCACTGGACTTAGATATGTCATTAAATAGGATTAGAAATTCACCCAGTTGCAACTCATATTACTTTATACCACAGAAAATGATTTATTTTTTAATTTTATTTTTTTAATATTCTCTATCAATCTAAAAACACCCTTTATTGGATTGTGAAAACTTGAGTTGATAAGATTCCTCTTTACAACTACTACATATAACTACTGTATGTTAAAGAGTAGAAAGATTACACAAAAATCCATTACTAGAAACATTAAAAAAAAAATCAAAAAAATGGTGCAAATAAATATCAAAATTGCAATTTCATTTGTGATTGTGATAATTTTCTTGAGATGGGCATGGAAATTCTTGAATTGGGTGTGGATTAATCCAAAAAAATTGGAAAAAAGACTCAAGTTGGAAGGTTTCAAAGGAAGTTCTTACAAGTTTTTATTTGGAGATATGAAGGAAATTAATACAATGATTGAAGAAGCAAACTCCAAACCTATTAATTTCACTAATGACTATATTTCTAGAGTTTTACCTCACTTCACCAAGTTGATGAAGCAATATGGTATGTATTTTATTAATCATCTTATTTCAATTTATTTGGATATAGTTTGATTGAATTTATTTTATTCAGACTATACAAAAACAGTCATATCTTCATATCGACTTTTTCAAGAATATATTATTTTTGAAAGATCTGACACACATTCATCTGACTTTTTTGAAGAGTCTATCCACCATGAGATAGATCAATGTTTTGAGACATGTGATCTTTTAGATATAAAATTTGCTATCCTAAATATGTATAATATCTCTAAATGATCTAATAGTTAATATATAAATTATTTACACTGATGGTATATATAATTTAAATTTTTTTTTTATTTTGTAGGTAAAAATTGTTTCATATGGTTGGGGCCAAAACCAACAATGTTCATCACAGAGCCTGAATATATAAGGGAAATTTTATCAAAAAGTTATATTTACCAAAAGTTGGAAGGCAATCCAATAACTAAGTTACTAGGACAAGGGCTATCAAGTCATGAAACAGAAAAATGGGCTAAGCATAGAAGAATTATCAGCCCTGCATTTCACCTTGACAAGTTGAAGGTAATTTTAACATCCTATTTTTCACTTTTTATATTTTTTTTTCAATATTCGGTATTCAATTTGGAATCAACTAATTCAAAGTCGAGTCGGAATATCGCACTTTGGAGGACAAAACTCTCTCTACCTGAAGATGTTAGTAGCTTAGTTAGTTAACTGCTTGAATTTTTATTTTACTGGAGACTATTCAATTCCACGCCTTGTAATTCCTTTCCCCTACCCCTTGGTAATAATAAAAGTTCTCCCTTCCAAAAGAATCCGGGGTTGGAGCCCATGTTATAATTATGTGTTCCAGAAAATTCAGTAACTTTAATTCAAAATCTTATATCTGTGTTGTTAAATTCATTTAATATGTATGAAATATGAATAATTTGTTCAGAATTCAGTAAGCAAAACAAGAGTAATATACTCCTCATAAACCAAAAATCTTGAATCCACCACCTCTTCTTAAACTCAAGACCCTTAATTAACCATGAAGAGATACTTACGACTCTACCATGACCTCTCGGGCATATCCTAAATCACTTCTTTACATAGACGGTAAGGAAAGGAGAAATGGGGGAGAGAATTACAAAGTGAGAAATGCAACCCTCGTCAAAAAGATGAAAATTCAAATAAGCAACAAACTGAGCTACTGCAATCGCTACGTCTTAAATCACTTCATTGAACTATGATTAATTATTATTATTGTTGTGTGTATATAGCACATGCTACCATCATTCTACTTGAGTTGTTGTGACATGCTCAACAAATGGGACAATATTATAGTTCCATCAAAGGGATCAGAGATAGATGTGTGGCCATTTTTGCAAACTTTGACAAGTGACGCAATTTCAAGAACAGCATTTGGTAGTAACTATGAAGAAGGGAGGCAAATATTTGAGCTTCAGACAGAACAAGCTGAATTAATTATGCAAGTAGCATGGTGGCTTTACATCCCTGGATGGAGGTAAGTTCCACTTACAAATTATATACACCAAATATATTTTTTGTCGTATTAAAGTAATTGAACTTTAAACCGATGTTTTATACTTGAGCTTCTGATCATTTGCATTTTTTAAGCAAGTCGCATAACTCTTGCTTTTTTGATATATGCTTCATATAAACAATAGTTTTGTGCCAACAAAAAGGAACAAGAGAGTGAAGCATATAGCAAATGAAGTAAGATCATTAGTGTTGGGAATTATCAACAAAAGAATAGAGGAAATGAATGAAGGTGAAGCTCCAAAAGATGATTTATTAGGTATATTATTGGAATCAAATTTCAAAGAAATACAAATTCATCATGGAAACAAGAATTTTGGACTGACAATGGATGAGGTGATTGAAGAATGCAAATTATTTTATCTTGCTGGTCAAGAAACTATTTCAGTATTACTTGTTTGGACTTTGATTTTATTGAGTAAGCATTTGGATTGGCAAGAAAAAGCAAGACAAGAGGTTGTTCAGGTATTTGGGAATAACAAACCTGACTACGACATGTTGAATCAATTGAAAGTTGTAAGTACACATTCTTGTTATCCAAAAGTTAGGTTGTGTGTCGTCTTCGCGTATATCTTCTGCTCTTGAGGCATGGTATTTTTGAGACGGGGGTCTTCCAGAAACAGTCTCTCTATCTCTATAAGGTAGTGGTAAGGTCTGCATACATTTTACCCTCCCCAGCCCCCACTCATAGGATTCTACCGGGTATATTGTTGTCATTGTCTTCGTGTGTACTATATGTCATAGGTTTGAATCATATTCTTAGTCGTTCCTCTAGATGACTTTGGTCGTACCAAATACACTGACATTTTCTGTATTTTTTACTACTTTTTTCTTTCTACTTGTGTCTTTAAACAGGTAACAATGATATTGAATGAGGTTTTGAGGTTGTATCCACCAGGAGTTATAAGTGGTAGACGAGTAACAAAAGAGACCAAATTAGGGAACTTGTCATTGCCTGCTGGGATGTTGCTAATGTTACCAACAATTTATTTTCAAAATAACAATGAAATATGGGGTGATGATGCAAAAGAGTTCAATCCACAGAGATTTAGTGAAGGAGTTGATAAAGCAACAAAGGGTAAGTTTGGTTATTTTCCATTTAGTTGGGGACCAAGAATATGCATTGGACAAAATTTTGCTATGTTAGAGGCAAAAATGGCACTTGCAATGATTCTACAACACTATACTTTTGAGCTATCTCCATCTTATGCTCATGCTCCTCATGCATTAATCACTGTTCAACCTCAACATGGTGCTCCATTGATTTTGCGCAAGTTATAGGAGCGGATCACATCAGAACTCCGTAATCAAGCGCATTGCTAAACTAGTCGACTCCCTAAGAAGTCCTTGTATTGCATCCTTCTTTTAATTATCTCCAATTTGTATTGTAATTGTTGAGTGTGCTTGTATGAGAGTAACACTAGGATAGGTGAACTCTCGAGAAAGCCTGTGTGTTATATTTCTCTTTAAGCTTACTTTAATTTATTTAAAATTGAGACGTAACTGTTGTATTTCTCTCTCATAAGGTGGATATATAGATTTGATATATCTACTGTAAATAGTATGGTTTTCCTATTGTACAACTTCTATGTTTCATTGTACTTCAATTCTTTTATCATATTTACATACTATCATTTGCTTTTCATTATTAGTTCTTTTTCTTTTTCTTTTCTTCTCATTTTTCCAAATGTAGTATCTTACTTACGAGGCTTGATTTTTCAGACGAGGATTTCCCGAAAACAGTCTCTCTATCTTTATAAAGTAGTGGTAAGATTTGCGTACATTTACCCTTGCCAGACCCCACTTATGAAATTCCACTGAATATGTCATTGTTGTTGTTGATCTTTCAACATTATTATATAAAATAACCCTTCGCACAACAGGATAAAATAACCCTTCACACAACAGGGTTTGCCAGTACATCTATACATATTACTCTATAGTGGAGTTGGAAAATCTAACGCACTCACAAAAAGCTCTACTACTTCTATCTACAACTTGGGGGGTATTTTCAGTATGGAGGAAACTTTTACCATGTTCGAGTGATAAAAAGTTCCGAAAAACAACTTCTCGAGAAAAATACACACTTCTCCATTCTTAATCGAAGTCTCAAACCCAAAATATGAAGTCGTGTCTAACAGAGCTTGCTTTACCACCAAAGCAGATTAATCACCAATATCAATAAGACCAAAACAACCACAAAATCTACAACATGGGATGGTCACACAGTTTAGAAACTACTGAGTCCAACAAAGATTATACTGCATACTAGTTCATCATAGTAGTATTTATTCATAGACCGGAAATAGGTCTTCCCCACAACATTTAAAAAAAAACTCGCAACATGATATAGTCATTGCTATTACATAGTACTGGTTTCAACAAAACCATACTGCAAATTATTTCCTAGTTAATATGATATTATAGTACTTAAGGTACTGACTTAGTAGATAATATGATAGTAACACTGGCATTTCACTCTCCAAGGAGTGTGTAGCTTCCATAGCTACTACACTGCAGACGCACCATTTCAGAGATGAAAGTGAAAATCTGATCCCAAAGATAAATGCAAAGAAATTACTAGCAACTTTGTTTCGTCATGCAGGTTATCCATCTAGTAAACCACAAAAAAAAAGAAAAAAAATATATAAGAAAAGGAAATGACGCATATATTAACAATCTTCACGAAACGCACTGCATGCAAAATACTCCCGTTCCAATTTCTGTTTATCAAGTTTTGACTTGATACAGTGTTTAAGAAAGTTGAAAACTTTTAAGGTCTTGAATAAAAGATAGTAGAATGAACCACAATGCATTTTAATCTTGTAGCTCTAAATATGTCAGGTGAAAAGTTAGAATTAAACAGTTGCCAAAAAAAGAGACATACTTTTTTAGAGCGGACTAAGAAATAAACTGAGGAAAGTGAGATAAACAAACTGGAACAGAGGAAGTAGGTTGTTTGATCAAAGGAGATGTTTACCGATAAGCTAATCATAACTTCACATTCAAGGACAAGACTGTATGTCATACACTGACCTGATGAAGAGTTAGCAGTGATTTGTCGCTAAGCATGAGTGGCCAAGTCAGGCGCCAGCCCTCGCATGCCAATGATAGCTTCCTGCTTGACTCCTGAAATGGCTTCTATGAAATAGAAGTGACCTTCACATAGTTCAGACAAACTTGAAGAAATTTCTGGATACTTCACTTTTTCATGCAGATTATCCATCTAGTAAACCAGGAAAAAAAAGCATATTAGAAACGAAGTAAGGCAAATATTTCTAATCAACCATAGATATTTTGCACATAAAAGATGATAGGTGCTTATATCATCGCAGTTTCTCTCTACTGTTAAGCTTCACATTCAAGAACAAGATAATGTTTCTTCCCACAGACCTGAAGATCTCCAAGTAATTTTTTGTTAAGTACATGAGCAGCAGAGTAAGGCGAGAGCCCTCGCGCTCCAGTACAGGCTTCCTGCTCCACTCCTGCACTGGTATTTGTGAAGTTACTTAATTGCTATTCAGAATCTTCGTAAACTTCACCATCATCAGAAAGTTCATCAAAAGCTCTAACATCAAGCTGGTAACGGAGAATTCCTCCAATGCCACCAAAACCACGGCAAAACTGAGATCCTTCTTGTGATTTGTTGGTAACAAACTCCAAATTACAACCAAATCTCCTGTACTCATTGGCAAACCACTCAAGTAGTGGCATCTTATCCTGAACTTCTAATTCAGCATTTGTATCAGGATCACGGAAGTTACTTTGGACAGTGTCTTGCTCCTTGTTCAAGTGCTTGATGATTGTTTCTCCTGTAGAGTTATTTTTCAACACGTACCTATTCATGTCCAGATTTTCCCATACAATAAGGGTCTCAATAGCACCCATTTCCAGAACTTTCAAGGTATCATCGACCCCAAAAACATACTTCCCAGTGTCCTGACTGATCTCCTCAAAATACTTGCCTATCAATTTCTTCTCTTGTATAAATTTCACATTGGCCAAGACCTCAGCAGACAGCTCAATTGCTTGGTTGAAACCATTCTCTCCTCCATAAGAAACATCGACCACATTTAAAATTTTTGCCTGAAGACGAGGATCAAACATATCAGACTGGCTAAGCTCGGTCTTAAAGTCAGCTGATCCAGCTAAAATCAAGCCTGAAACGTTGGGCTGGCTAGTGGCAGGATTAATAAAAAACTGGGTTGCAAGCTCCGCTGTTTTCCTCACATAGTTGTGACGTTTCTCCATCCGAAGGCGAGCAAAACGCAGTGCGGACTGTCCTCCTCTTCCATGTTTTTTGGGCAGATCAACACTAAACTTGTGAAGGACCTCCCTGGTATTGCCACTCAATGTCCCAAAAAGTGTCCCATTCCCATCCATCACAATAAACCCAAACTTGTCATCCGATTCCAAAAGTTCATTCAGGGCTTCTGTGTGGAACTTGTTATCACAAAGATATAGAGATGCATTAATGGGCCTGAAGGGCTCAAAATCAATTGTAACCTTCTTCTCTTTCCCATCTTCAGTTATGATTGTTCCGGTATAAAGCACAAGCCCGTTTGGTGGAACCTTGTTGTAAAGTTTAAGTCTCTGCTGAGCAGATGTGATTGCACCCAGCACAGATTGACGATTCACTCTACTTTTGATGTTTGATGCAGTTCCGAATTCATCTCCAAGCATCTTAGTGACCCTAGATACTTGATCCCGTGGAGGCATGATTAGAGAAATCATGCTGGTACCATTGCCTCGAGCAGCTTCAAGTGCCTTTATAAGTTTCTTGATCTTCCATATCTCGATATTCTTATCATTATCGTGACTGTCAGCCATCATTTTTATGTCAACCTGTAGTTCAAAGATCCTCGGATTATCAGTACGCAAGCAAAGAATAAAGTAAGTAACGCGAACACCAAGTAGCAAACAAATGCCAATCCATCAAATAAATTAATCAATTGACAACTATTAAGTGCGAAACTTATAATGGCAATTTCTTAGTTTTCTAACACCAAATTTCCAGGTAGAGTTACACTATCCATTTAAGTCGGTATAACAATTTCCATGAGTTTTTGAAAATCCAATTTTCCCCACTTCCACGGGGCTATCTACCCTACAAATTCCATTAATCGTCGTGAGTGTTGAGTTGTAACATGTAAGATTCACAGTCTTTTAGGGAAAAGAAATCCAGAAATTTATCCAATAAAAGTAACTCGCATAAACAGATTTATACAATGATATCTAGCTTAAATCATCAGTTTCATAATCCACGCCAGATTTAAAGAAAATAAACAGCATCCATAGATAACAGCAAAAATCGGTACAGTACTTACTACATGTAGTTAGATCGATCATATCTCAGATAACCACAAACTGTTTAAAAAAAAAAAACAACCAGATAGATCACTAATCAATATGCAAAATGGAAACACAAACTTCAAGTTTCAAACCGGAAAAGGGGCTTAGTGAATGCATCCTTACTAAAGTAACTCAACTGAAGAAGATTATACAATACTAGTATCTAGTTTAAATGATCAGTTTCACAATCCAAACCAAAGAAAAAGAAAAGAAACACACACAGAAACCATAGATAACAAAATAGCTCAATTCTTCACCTAGTTGAATCGATCATACCTCAAATAACCAAAAATTTTACTTTATAAAAAAGAGGAGAAAAACGAAAAGTGTAAATCACTCACTCATCAAAATGGGAAAAGAGAACACAAAATTTCAACTTTACACAAAAAAAGATCGGAATGTGAATTTAGCTAACATGCCTTTTTAAAGTAACTCATTATAAATCAATAACTCACCTAGTTAGATTGATCGTACCTCAAATAAAAAAAGAATTTAATAAAATGGGGGAAAAAATGATGAAATCACTCATCAATATGCGAAAAGGGAGCACAAAATTTCTACTTTTCACCAAAAAAGGATTGAAAAGCGAGTTTAACTAACACGGTGTAACTCACATAAAGTAGATTATATAATAAGACCTAATTCAAATCATCAATTTCCTAATCCAAACTGAACAACCAAAAAAAAAAGGTGTAATCTCACAAGTGGAGTCCACGAGGATAATGTGTACGCATACTCGCATACTTTAACCCTACTTTTGAGAAGGTATAGAGGTTCTTTCAGATAGCCCTTGACTGAACAGACAATAATCCAAACAAAATAACGACGACAACTCCTCCTGTGTAATCTCACAGGTAGAGTCACACAGAACTTATCCCATACCTTTGAGAACGTTGGGATGTTATTTTCGATAAACCCACAGCTGAACGAACAATAATCCAAACCAAACAAAACAAAACAAAGATACACAGATAACAATATAAATCCATATTGAAACTTCACGTAGCTAGATCGATCATACCTCAAACAACCAAAAATCAAAAAACAAATAAACAAACGGGGATTATCACACATCTATATCATGAAAATCACAAAAATTTCAGTATTCACGCACACAATAAAATCGAAAAAAAATCAAGTAATTCCTTCAATAAAAGTAACTCACATAAAACAATTATACAGTAATATCTAGCTCAAATAATCAGTTTCATAATCTAAACCAAACAAAAACAGAAAAAAATTACACCAAATCCATAAAACTATATAAATCAACAAATACAATACTTCACATACCTCGATCGATCAATTCATACCTCAAATAACCAAAATTCACACACAAAAAAAATAAAAATCACACATCGATATGCGAAGATATTAACACAAAATTTCGACTTTCAAACTTAAAAAAAAAATTGAAAAAAATAATTTTAGCGAATGTACCTTATTCGAAAGAAATGAAAATTCTACAGAACAGAGAAAGACTGACAGCAGTTTATGGAATTCTCAAGAAAATGGAGGGGCTCCTTTTAATATATAGTTATTCTCTAGGGACCCACACTGTAAATATTAAAAAATACCGACTTTGTTTTGTAAAAATCCAATTTAGTCCCTCTAAAGATATTTTTACGTCTTTAAATAGCAAACAAACACTTGGCTATTACATGGCTAAGTGTTAGTATTTTATTTGAGGCTCGAATCCAGCTTTTTCTAGTAGGTTGATTAAGTTGAAGTTTGAAACTTTTATATTGGAGTTCTCGAGTTCGAAATTTTATATCAGCAAAGGTAAAAAATTTATCTTTTAAATTGAACGCATTGCGCCGAACTTGACCAGTGGAAGTTATTTCTCCTTCATAATTTTTGAGCTATTGCATAGAAGCGGATGTTTTACCCTATATGCACCTGAAGGATCGTAGATACAGATTTTCGAAAATAATCTATCTCTATGAGGTAGTGATAAGATTTATGTATATTTTACCTTTTCCAGACCCCACTCGTAAAATTTCTATGAAGTAGTGATAAGATTTATGTATATTCTACCTTCTCCAGACCCCACTCGTAAAATTTCACTGGATATGTTGTTGTAAATGTTTTCCATCAATCTTGGATGGAGCCAAAGATTCACTATTTTTTTACTTTGGAATATGATAGAATAAAAATCAAGATGGCTCTTTAAACTGTCTGCGCTTCTTTCAATTGGGAAGTAGCAGTTAGTCAATGCAACTTTCGACGCTCATCATGTGTCATTCGAAAACAGTCACGCTAATTTTTTAAACATAGGAGTCAGGCTACGTACACCCGACTCCCCCTTACCCCGCAATGGGCGGAAGCCTTTGAGGCATTGGGTAATGTTGTTGTTGTTGTAAATGTATAGATCACTTTTTAACCCACGATTTGAAATCCTCACCTCCTGATCACACGACGACAACTCTAACACGAGTAAATTTATATTTCAATATATAACAATACTAATGTTACAAATGAAATTCCAAAAATTTGACAATTTTTCAGTTTTTCTGACTATACAATTATTACATGGATGGAGAACTAGAGTAACATGAAAGCAATATGCACAATACATATACATTCTTCAACAAACTGTCATTTGTGTTCTCTACTGGACAAGCCATGGACCATTTCTTCCGAAAAATGTACATCGATCGATGTGATGGCAACTTGAGCAGGAAGTGTTGCAGTTTCAGCTTTGAAGTTCGGAGAAGCTGACGCTGGTGCATGAAGTCTTTACTTTCATGATACCGAGGATGTTTCTGCTGTTAAAAGATTGAATTCTCGTTCCAAGGTCCACGAAGACTTGTTCTGATGGTTGACGTTGTAGACGTACTCCAGGAAGTATCCGCTGTAGGTGATCATAGATATAGTGGCTCTGAGAATCAAATACAAATCAAAATTGATAGATGAGTGACAATTCGGAAGAAGCATCCTTTCTCCGGTTATTAACTCCCCACCCCACAAAATTCCAACCTCGGGAGGATCAACTACACTCTCACTTATGATCCACAAGACTCGAAACAGCAACAACATATCAGTGAAGAACTACAAAGAGGAGTCTGGAGAGGGTGGAGTGTCTATAGACCTTACCCCTACCTCAAAGGTAGAGAGACCCTCGGCTCACATGACTCGAAACAGCAACAACATATCAGTGAAGAACTACAAAGAGGAGCCTGGGGAGGGTAGAGTGTCTATAGACCTTACCCCTACCTCAAAGGTAGAGAGACCCTCGGCTCACATGACTCGAACCAGGAGT
>JAOTQJ010000099.1:1234491-1245601 GCA_025642045.1 Solanum sejunctum | reverse complement strand
AGTGGAGGACGCGAATTAGAGTAGCAGGCTAAGTTCTTCTCTCTCTTCTTCTTCTTTACTCAACCTCCTTTCTTCTCTGTCTTCTTCTTATTAGTAGTAGTATTTGTACTATCTTTACTATTACTATTTCTTTTTTTCTTCATTGGCTGGATGATATGTGTCAGTTTGTCATAGTTACATACTGTCATGTGTTGTTCATTGCTAGTTGCACCTGTTATTCCTTTCTCTTTACTTACATTTCTTTTGTCATATGTAGTTATTTCTGCTTCTGAGTTTTGAGCTGAGGATTTTAGGAAACAACCTCTTTACTTCTATATGCTAGCGGCAAGGTTTGCATACAATTTACCCTCCCAAAACCCCACTTGTAGAATTTTACTAGATATGTTGTTGTTGTTGTATATCGACTAAGAATAGAAGAAGTTAGATAATAACGCATAATCTTCATTGAAAATAAAAGATATGTTCATAATTTATCATGATATATAAACATTAAATTTTATATATATGATGAATAATTTATTAAATATGGACATTCTAAAAATTCTATTGGATACGATAATCAAAACTTCGATTCGATTTGGTAATTCAATTTTCGATGATTTATATCGGATAGTAATAATAATAATTTTTTTTTATTTATAGAAAAAGTTTGATGACGGCACGTAATCCATTTGGCCCACATAGATTTTCCCTCCATGGATATCAACTACTATTTAAATTTGCCTTAAGAAAATTCCCAAAATTTCCGCCGCCGTATCTCCGGTGATCATCCGCTTCCGCCGCCGCTTAGCTCAAGCAGTCGCCGTCCGTACACGTATTCTTCTTATCCTTTTTCTGTTTCAGCAGCGAAAAAAGGTTAAAATTAAACTAAATTGTCAAAATTATCCCAAAAAAGTGAATTTCGAAACTTCCGATTATCGCGGTAGAATCGCCACGCTTAGAAAATTCTGATAAAATCAAGCATTATGGCGAAAAAATTGAAGAAAAAAATGCATTCTGTTTGTTGTGATACCGACGTGGCTGATCGGAATACCGCGGCAACAATGCCGGCAACTACAACATCTTTTAACAACATACCGTTATCTAAGTTCCTCGATATGCATCCGCCGAGATCTCCTTCACATTCTAAATCACGCGCCACCGCTAACGATAATGTCGCGGAAGCTGATTGTTCCGGCGACGAATTTCATTCGGCGAGGATGAATGATGTTCCAGGGACTGGCATTTCTGGAATTTTATACAAATGGGTGAATTACGGTAGAGGATGGAGACCGCGATGGTTCGTTTTACATGATGGAGTACTTACATACTACAAAATCAACGGACGGCATAAAATCGTGACGAATTTGGAGACAGAGAAAGGATCGATGATCGTCGGAGAAAAGTCGTTTCGTCGGATTAATACTTCTTCGACCGCATCTTCTAAATCTCATCATCGGAGAAAGCCTTGTGGACAAATCCACCTCAAGGTATCTTAAAGTTCCTTATTTAAATGCTTAATTAAAGTGTAATAAGAGCCTCCATCAATGAATGATTTGCCATAAGATGATCATCTTGTGCTTATTGAGAACAAATTAAATAAGATGGTTCTATTTCTTAATTTGTTTGACTTGCTCATATGAAATACAGGTCGAAAAGATTGCAAAATCAGTCATTCTATAAAAGAAAATTAACTTTCTTCCAGATAAATGTTTAAATTACTTCTATGTGGTGTAATGCTTTCCATTATGCATGTATTATTTCATTGTTGCTATTGCTCTCATATTTGTATTCCCTTTTTTCTCAAACTTTTTGGCATGGTTTATGTAAGCCAGTAGAATCTCTCTATATCTACTAGGTAGGGGTAAGGTCTTGTATAGCTTGCCGTCTTCAGACTCACTCGTGAGATGACACTGGATGTTGGTGGTGGTGTTGATGTTGTTACCTTTTAAAGTAACTTATATTAATTAGCAAATTTTCAATTGTTACCTTAATACTTAAGTCCAATGGAATGAAACGAAGGGAGCGACTGATTAAGTAATGTGGTGATAGGATCTTCACAATAACTGTTTGGAGTTAATAGTGGATTTGAAAATTTTGAAAGAGTTAGGTGTATGTCATATTCTCTTTTGGGGACATTGAAAGCAAGATGAGCTGTATAAACTGAGATAACTGGTGTACATGATGCTCACAAGTAGCAACAGTGCCCTAGGGTTCGTAGCAGAGTTCCTATTTGTAGAACAATGTACTGTTTCTGGATCTTTGTTCAACGTCTCTGTTACGCTCTTCCTGGGTCTCTTTATTTCTTGATGTTAGTGTGCCATTTAAAATATCAAATTTGTAACACGGATATTTGTTTTATTTGTCCGACTGTTTAGATTTCGTAGTTGTATATTCTACTAACCAGTTAGTGTTTTATAGGTCTCATCAGTAGAACGTCGATCAGATGACCGGAGGTTTTCCATAAATACTGGGACAAAGAGGTTACATTTGAAGGCAGAAACAAGGGAGGACCGACGTGTTTGGTTGGAAGCATTGTCTGCAGCAAAAAAGTTGTTTCCAACAAGTGATCCTGTTCTTGAGGTTCCAATGTATGAGAATGTGTCTGTGTCAACTGAAAAGTTGAGGCAACGTCTCTTGGAGAACGGTGTAAGTGAGGTTGTGATTCAGGACTGTGAGCAGATTATGAGAAATGAATTTTTAGTATTGCATAATCATCTCCAGCAGATGAAGCGGAAGCAGATGATACTGCTTGATAAATTGGGACAGTTGGAGGTATGACCTGCCACAAAATGACACCTTTTTGCCATTCCTTTTGCAGCTTCTACTTGCTGACCATTTCATAAGTTTTTCTTTAAGAAAATGACATTTTGGGAACTCAAATGGTTATTGAATGAGGTTCTGCAGTTAACAAAAGGCTTAGGAAATCATTTATTTTAGTCTACCCCGAAATGGAAGACTACAATTTGACTTGAACATTATAAATTGATTCACTTGAAGAGTCTCATCAATGAGGAAAAAACTATAAACATTCCTTGAATTCCAGTTTTTTGTTTGAAACCAAAAAAAGTTACACTCAATTGAGTTGAACTAGTCATAGGGGTTTCTTTCTTGAGTCTGCAGCATATTGTAAGAAATTCCTCTGCGTCATTACTCATGTTGAATCTCCACTCTAGCCGACTTAGCCTCTTAACTGCTGAATGTGGTTGATGCTTGATCACCTAACCTTGTCTCTCGCCTGTCGACTTGAGTCGAGCTAACTTTCGATCGAGGACTATTGGTGATAATAATAAAGCTGGGGATCATCAATTACTGGACTTCCTCTGAAATTTCCATCAGGTCATGGATTTGTTTTATATGCTCGTCTGGAAGAATTAAGTAAACAGTTCTTGCAGTGCAACAGGATGGATTGTATAGCATGCCCTATTTAGTATGGATTCCTCATGAGGATTTGTTCTGGAGTAATATTAGGCAGATCACTTCAGAGTTACTATTGGAGAACCTAAACTGTTCGTTTCATTAATAGTTATAGAGTGGAATAGAGAGAATATGATAATTATTTGTCATTATTAGGGAAGTGAGAATAGAACAAGAAGATAGGAGAACGAATCTTGGCATTAAAGTGAAAGAGACTGCAGTGACCTAAACAGCTAGGAAAGAGAGAATCAGAAAAACATGTTGGAAAATTAGCTGAAGGAAATGAGAGGAAGTAGAAAGCGTATTACTACTATTCGCAAATGCAGGAGTAATAATGAACCATGGAATGGAGGAAACCTGTTGATACTCTATTCCAAATCTATCATTCATCTCGAATTACTAAATCATGTAGCAAACCTTCTATAATGGACTAAAAGTTAAAAAAATTTGAATTGTATTGCTTGAGGAATCATCAGGTGCCAGATTTACCTCTCTTCAGAAAAAAAAATGGAAATGCTTTTCTCCATCTAATAAAATGGAAAAAGCATGATTAAGAATTAATTTGGAGCGTACTATGTGCCAGATTTGCTTATAACTCTTCAGAAAAATGGAAATGCTTTTCTCCATCTAATAAAATGGAAAAAGCATGATTAAGAAGTTATTTGAAACATACTATATTTTTCATGACTTACTAGATTTTGTCTGGATAATGTCTGTTTTTGCTGAGCATATATTTTATTTCTCTATGCCCCAAAATATTTCTGCTTCTATATATATAGTAATGCCAATTGAGCTTGTTTTTATTTCATTGTTGGATCTTGATTTAGGTGTCAATCTGAAAGCCATTTTGACCTTAATGATACTGAATTTAGGTTGCTGTAGAGAGACCTACAGTTTCTTTGCTGGATTCTACTTAGTTGAGCCTCAGAGTCACTTATGAGGCTCATATGCTTTATGATTTACTAAAACTGCTGTTAATCTGCTTGCTCTCAGGCAGAAAAAGTCGACCTCGAGAACACTCTTATTGATGAGGGTCACAGACAGGCAAGAGATCGGGAAACATATTATGAAGCATCCCTGGATAAATTCGGAGGTGTGCATATTTAGAAGTTGTTTCTCATTGATGCAGTGCAATTGTTTCAACTTTCTTATGGTATTTTATTTATTTTATATCTCCTAAGATAATAATGCCATCATTTTTATTACAAAGCTTCACCATTTCTTATCTTTTACTTATAGTTTTATATCTCAAAGATTCAAATTAGATCCACTTTTATGCGTCCCAGAATATAAGGGTTTCAAAATTAAATGTTGGCACCACCTGCTTTCTAAGGGCCTTTTCTTTAACATCACTGGCGGAAGATAATTCATGTGCATCAGCAAAGGTCTAGGAGTTTTGTTCTAGGCATCTATTAACCAACCTACCACTTTGCATTATCTAGATCTAAAGAATCAGTCAAGATATGAGATATTTGCCATATCTTTGTAGCAACTAAATGTTTTGCATAAACAAAAATGTCAGCGTGCATGCACTTCAATATCGATCGAGAATCTACTACTTTCTACCTGCATAGCCCTTGGGTTATCGGCTTATTAAGTTTTTGGCAGATGGAAAAATTTTGGTTAGTGTCACTTCTGCTGGGATTTATACCTTGGTTACCATGACAGTTTATCAAACATTTTTGGCCGCTAGACCATCTTGTTGGGGTATGGCTCCCCACCTTGCTTTGTAGAAAATGCTAGATTATGTTACCAAAATGAATTTTGGTAACACGTGCTTCCTTTAGATCCTATCAGTAATAAAGCTTAAAGAACCTCTTTATACTATAAAATACTCATGAGTGAACACTTACTAATTTTCAATACTAATGTTAAGAAAACAGATTTTGGAAACTTAAACTGAAAATGATACAACAGAAGTGCTACACATTGCTCTCAAATAGAATCTCTTGTATCTTGTTCAACTGTCAATACGAGAATTTCTTATTCTTGTTGTTATTGTTTTTAATTGAACTAATAAAAACACGAGGACTCTAGTACCGGGGAGATTTCCAAAATCAAACTACCATAAACAATTTTCATTGTTTAGGCAACTCACCTGAAGGGAGTAAAAAAATCTGATATAATGTTTATGAATGATCATGTAACAAGGGGACACACTGACTGATTATGCACACACTTTTAGTTGATTGCATTCAAAAACTGCACCTACCTTACATAATTGCATTGAGTCTTGATATTTTTTTAGGCCTTCAATAAAGTTAGGATTGTATAAAACTGAAGTTTGTAACAATGAAATTCAACAGTGTTCCTGTTGATACTCTCATCTGATTTGAAAATAAGGAGGCCCGGAAAATTTTCAGAGCACAAAAGTACTCTGAGATGAAGATTCAATGTTTATAAGATGTAAGACAAATTATAACCATGAAAGAACCTTACATATTTCTTCTTTCTTCACATACTAATCAGTGTTGCAGCATAAAACATGGCTGCCCTTTTATTTATAGTTTCCAGTTCAAGTCAATTGGACAAAAGGATATTCACGATAAGAATCTTGTCCTATGCCTCATGAGTTTCCTGCTCTTTTTCTGTTCTGATGGAATCTTAAATGTTTTAGATAAGTGACACAGAAGACGTGCATGGTTGTTTCTCATTAAGTAGTAAACTGTTACTCCCTTGAATGGAATATAATTTCTTTCTTATTTGTAAAAAAATTCGTGTGTGCTTTCCTTCCTGTGTTGCAAGTTTTTCTGACGTAAAGTTCTCCCGATTTCTTTTGTAAATGGTTTGATCATTGTTTCATTCTTGTATTTACCATTTCTGCTGATGGAACTACTCTTGAATAATTTATTAAATGAAGCATTTGGAGGAAGTGCAAGTGGATCTGACAACGAAGAGGAGGAAACTGATGATGAAGTAGATGCTGATGGCTTGTTTTTTGATGCTAAAGATGCTCTTTCTTCGACTTCCACAAGAAGCACTGATTCTGATGATGGAAGATCATCATTTGATTCTGTTGAGTTTTATCCTTCTGAAAATGGTCCTAGTTCTGGTTCAAGATTTGCTATATGTGACTATCCTTATGTGAAGCGAAGGAAGAAATTGCCAGATCCACTTGAGAAGGAAAAAGGAGTAAGCCTTTGGTCAATGATCAAAGATAACATTGGCAAGGATCTAACTAAAGTTTGTTTGCCAGTGTTCTTCAATGAGCCACTCTCTTCTTTGCAGAGGTGCTTTGAAGAATTTGAATACTCTTACCTTCTTGACCAAGCATATGAATGGGGAAAATCGGTAATAATATTCTGGGCTTCATCTCTATATTTCATCTTCATTTGTTGCTTCTATGCATTTCTTTAGGCATCATATATAGGACTATTCAGAAATTTCCAGCTGATGACATGCAGCTCCAAGACTAATAAAATTTTTGAGAAATTTGTAGCATATGAATGTTTGAACTTTTTAGTTTTCCTTTTTGTTTGAGGATCTCCCATATTTTCTTTGGTATACTCGTGATAGTCGTTTCTGCCATTTCGTTCTTGCCTTTTTTTTCTTGTGTATTTATTTAGGAAGAATCGGAATGCTTAGATAAAATGTAATGATAGACAAAACATTAACAACAGTGTTCATCTTGTGTCAATTAAAATTTCAACATGTGAAAAGGCATACTCTTTGATGCCTGCAATTTTTAGAAAGATAAAGATTATAGGGCCAGGTCCATCCATTTTTGGACCTGAGTGTGAAGGGAGTGTTAGAGTCAGTTAAAGATTATTGGTGGGGCAATGGACCGGTGGTCTATCTATATGGACTTGAGCAATCCCTCCCCTCATGAGTTAGCTTTTGGGATTGAGTTAGGCACAGATGCCATAGCTTTACAGTGTTTGATACCTTTTGTCTTAACTGTTTTTCTAATTATTATCATTAGATAGACAAATCAGGATTTATTAACTCGTATTCAAAAGGTACTTTACTAAGCAATTCACTGTAAATACCTTCTCTTTTTGGATTTCTGTCATCTGAAATGCACGTCATTCTTTGCCTTCTCTGCCTTATGAAATTTACCACCTTTGTTCGCAAAACTTTGTAGGGAAATAGCATTATGAGGATTCTTAGCGTTGCAGCATTTGCTGTATCCGGATATGCTTCAACTGATGGAAGGATGTACAAGCCATTTAATCCATTATTAGGCGAGACATATGAAGCTGATTACCTAGACAAGGGGTTGCATTTCATCTCAGAGAAGGTACTCTCAAAAACAGCTGATTTTTAAATGGTCCCTTCTCCTTATGCTAGATCACTATCTATCACTTATGTTCTTCAAGTTAAGACTTACTATGCACATATAGAAACATGCGAAGGGCAAAAAAGGATGTGTTTTACGGAGGCAAATATTGTCTTCTGAATTGTTTTATTTCGTCAAAGCTTTAATGAGCTGCTGTAAAAGATACACTGTATATTTTTAGCTGAAGTGTCACTTTTGCTTTCTCTTTCTCTGTTCTTACGTATATTGTCCAGGGCAGAAACAGATTTCGAAAGTAATCTTGCTAGCATCAGATCATATATTAGTTGTAGCCTATACACAATGAATTATCTGCAATTTCAATGGAGAAGAAACCAGAAACTCTCAACTTCAGCAATAAATGATTAACATCCTTTATTATCAGCAAGCAGTCTCACGTCCAGTGAGCAGGACTAAAATCTTTAATGTAAATAACAGTGAGAAACTATTCTGCAACTTTTTCCAGTTCAATCTGAAGTTTTATCTTTCAAACCTACTTACAAAAATGATGAATGACAATACACATTATTTGAAACACAAACAAGTAAGCACTTATAAGCGAAATACTTCAGATGTCGTAGGATTGATACACGACCCTTGACCTTTTTGACATTTTTGCATTTATGTTTCACGTTTATGGTCACGTATTTATAAGTTTTGACAGTCAAGAAACAAATTACCCCTCGTAAGAAAGTTTGATAAAGAAAAGAGCTTCCACAGCAAGGCCATGTAATATTCCAGAGATCTCTGCAACTTCGGTTTTGTGATCTTCTTCTTCCTGCCTGTTTAATAACGTATTTCTTGGTGACACAGGTTAGTCATCACCCCATGATTCTTGCATGTCACTGCGAAGGTCGAGGTTGGAAATTTTGGGGAGATTCAAATTTAAAAAGTAAATTCTGGGGGCGATCAATTCAACTTGACCCTGTTGGTGCCCTTACCGTGGAGTTCGATGATGGAGAGGTTTTTCAATGGGGCAAGGTATGTGTATTACGTTGAGAATACTGCAACCCCTTTTGGGGAAGTTTGCTGAACTAGTTAACTTAATAATATAGGTTACAACTTCCATCTACAACATCATTATAGGAAAACTCTACTGTGATCACTATGGTACGATGTATATCCGAGGGAATCGAGATTACTCCTGCAAGATAAAATTTAAGGAGCAGTCTATTGTGGAAAGAAATCCTCACCAGGTACAGCATTTCCACCTTAGAAGTGCTTGTGTTCTTCCCACTCTCTATGGCGTTCTATTCAATAGTGACCTAGTTATCTTCTGCCGGATGGTAATATCTGAAGTTTATAATCATTTTTGGGGATATTTTGGTTAAAAAATGCTGCTTTACTTTCCTACTCAACGTTATACTAAAAGGATGGATAAGGCACCATGAATCGTCTCATATCAAATTGTCTTTGCAGGTACATGGAGTCATACATGATAAGAGTGGAAAAAGAGTGGCAACAATTAGTGGAAAATGGGATGAAAGTTTGCATTACTCTATGGGAGATAGTCCATCAGATGATGTCGGACAAGATTCTGATTCAAACTCACATTTGATTTGGAAGCGATCCAAACCACCAAATTCCCAAACAAAGTACAACTTAACGCGTTTTGCAATCACCCTGAATGAGCTGTCTCCTGAGCTTAAGGTAAGGGGATATTATAATTGCTGGTTGTCCTTGTGTCCTGGTCATCCATATCTTTCAAATGTATTCTCATATCAAATGTTACAATTGTCTTTGCAAACAGAAAAAGTTGCCGCCAACAGATTCAAGGCTTAGACCTGATCAAAGGTTTCTTGAAAATGGAGAATATGAAATGGCTGATTCAGAAAAGTTGCGGTTAGAACAGAAGCAACGGGAGGTAATGGAATTAGTTGTTTCTTCATAATTAACATTCTAAGTAGCATGGTGTCATCTATGATTTCTCAGGTTTTTGGTTTTTCTCGTTGTAATTTACCAGATTAGTGTTTAATATACGTATTTAACTTGATTTATAATGAATGATGTAACAAGGTATAGACTTTCTTGTGTTAGAGAAACATCTCTCTTTCCGTTAGATTTTCTTTTTTCATTTAACATTGGACTAAATGCGATCAACTGGAGCGACTTTCGCATGACTGACCGTAACTTGCTTAGATTACAGCATAACTGCTACACCAATAACATACCCCGTGTACTCTCACAAGTGGGGTCTTGGGAGGGTAGTACGACGTACACATACTTACCCCTATCTTTATGGCGATGGAGAGGATGTTTCCAGTTGACCCTCGACAACCCTCCTGCTCTATCCAGGCTTGAGGATAATTGTTAATTGTTGTTTATGCAGGCTGCAAAGATGCAGGAAAGAGGCTGGCAACCAAGGTGGTTTGCTAAAGAAAAAGGTACTGGTACATATCGATATCAAGGCGGATATTGGGAAGCTAGACAAACTGGTAAATGGAATTCATGTCCAGATATTTTTGGTGAGATATCTCAACATCAATTAATTTGACCCCCATATTTATTACTATAATTACTTCATTGTTTTTAGTCCTTAATTCTCATTGTTTTATACAACCAAAAAATGGAATTGCTACTGGTAGAAGATGTAAACTAAAACCACAAAGTTAGATTAAAAGATTGGTGCTCAAAGTGGAAGAAGCCTATTTTCACTTCCCTTGAGTCCTACATTCATTCAAAATATTGTATTTTAAGCACAATAAAATACACAATGCCTTCATGGCTGTTGAGTTTTTGATTTTGCAACTGATTTTTCTAATTTGTCATACCTTTTGTTAATAGTTTACATAAAGGTTAGGTGTATAAATTTTGTATTATCTATGTATATTGTTATGTTTTGACCAAGCTCATGTGTGTGTGAAAAATATTTACATGGTGTGAGCCTATAAACCTCCCTTGTGATGTTTTTTTTTGTTCCCACCGATTGTTCGGTACCCACATTGGAGCCCGATTATATCCGGATTCGTGCCGCGTAGAGCTCCATTCAGAGAGAAACACTCTCTATCAAGGATTTTTTCATTCCCAGGGCTCGAACTCCAGATCTGTAGTTTAAGGGAGGAGCAGCCCCATTCTCTTCACCACATCCTTTGGTGAACTATATTTTAATACGATGTGTGTATGAGGTTAAAATTATATTTTATTTATATGTAGTAGATGTTGAATCTCCTTGATTTTTTTGTATATTTTAAATCCTTTTTAGTAAAAATTTTTAACTCCGCCATTAATCAGAATTATAGAAAAGAAAATCAATGAAAAAGTAAGTCAAATATTTAGTGATGTAGTAAGAAAAAGGGAGCCAATTAATTTCAGTCAAGTCAAAGTAATCCTCTTCTTTAAGTCTTCATAATATTGTTTGTCAACTGTCCATGTGTTAAAAACAAATAAATGGAATATTGTCTAGAAATTTTAAGCTGTAAATTTTGACCACTTCACTTC
>JAOTQJ010000099.1:1196019-1208184 GCA_025642045.1 Solanum sejunctum | reverse complement strand
CGTATTTATGGGGTTAGATACCTAGCATGTTATATACAAACAACACATACAACTTATAGATTAATTGAGCAAAAAAATATCTTCATTTTAAATGGCATTAAATATACACAAGGGGAAGCATATTTTATTTATATAAAAAGATAGAGGGGAACCAGCATGTGTGCATGCATCTAATTCTATCAGAATGCTTATATATATGCTCGTTAGTTTACTTTTACGATCACTGCCTACTTTTGCCTAGTATTAACTTTATTATCATAATCCATAATTAAATAAATAAATAACGGCCAATTACTCAACATTCAATTACTCCATTGTCGTGCAACTATAGTAGAAACGTATTAAGTAGAAATTATGAATATAATATTAACCTTAATCTATTAAGCTGTCTGCTTTTCCTTCTATAATCTTTTACTTTTAATTTAATTTGGCTACAAAACTCTTCATTTTTGGGTCAAACTAATCCTACAAATTAAACGCACTATCTAGTACAACTCATAAAAATTATACTTGAAAAGAATAAATAAAAATATTAAATATGAGACAAATGTTGATCAAAAATATGTGCTTTTAGCATAACATTGAGAATAATATTGAGAAGCGTGACTAAGTTAAGAAATGATATTTTTTGAAATGTGGCAGAGAATTTTAAAGAGAGCAATATTCCAATATGTATAAAAGAGGATGAATATATAATTGCTAGCTTGGAGAACTTTGATAATTATTGTACTTATTGAGAAACATATTGCTTCATAATCATGTCTTCATTGCATCCTCATACTACTTGTCATAATATTTTAGAAAGTTGTGAATGGTGACTCGTATCATGATTCCTTGACCACGCTCACTTAGGTGGCAAGGAGTTGATACATTGTGACCCGTATCACGAGTCCTTAACCACGTTCACTTAGGTGACAAGATAGTCTATACATTATGGCTTATATCATGAGTATTTGACCACGCTCACTTAGGTGGCAAGCTAGTTAATACATGGAGATTATTATCATGAGTCCATGACCACGAGTTAGGTGGCAAGGTAGTTAATGTATTGAGAATATATATGAAGGTTGTGTGACAGTCTTGATTCCACCTTTCATTACATTGTGTACCATATCATTCATGTGGTAATTTTGGATTGGCTTAATTGAAATTATATGTTTAATTTATTCGCATTGTTCATTTGTTCTATATAAATTGGTGGTATAGATGTCGGATTGATTTTTCTATTGCAGGTGGAACCATTTCTAAACTATTTCATAGTTTATTTAATTTTGGATTCTCAGTTGGTTAAACTTGTTGGGTACATATTATATGTATCCACCTCTACTTCTTTCTCTCTCCCAGATTCTCGTTAGGAGTATCCATGAGGTAGTTAATTTGCTCGTGTAGTTGATTCATACCAGATCTAGTGGTGAGACTCAGAGCTTCGAGTTGACATTGGGTTCTATCTTAGTTATTAAGTCTTTATCTCTATTCGAAGACTAAGATATACTTATTTCATAAGTACTTATATATTTAGATGCTCTTTACACTCGTGACACCAGGTTCTGAAATATGGTTTTATCTTTTGAATTTTTCTATTTTAAATGTATTTATCTTCGAGTTTAGAAATTTATTAGTTCTGTAGTCGTGATCCTATTTTGGGTCATGACAGGTGCTTGATGTTTGTTACCAATATGTTAATGGTTTTTTATTATGATGTATATGTATTGATAGATCCAGGTGCCACTCTTTCTTTCATTACTCCTTTAGTTGCCAATAAGCTTCATATGTGTTCCAAATTGTTGTTTTAACCTTTTGAAGTGTCTACCCCTGTTGGTGGGTCCATTATTGCTAGAAGTGTCTTTAGGGATTGTCCCTTATCTATATTGCATAAAGTCTTGCCTTGTGATTTATTGAACTTAACATGGTAGATTTTGACATTAATCTTGGGATGGATTGGTTACATGCATATCATGCTTTCATTGATTATAGAACCCATAGAGTTAGATTTCAATTCCCAAATGAGCCTATTCTTGAGTGCAAAAGTTATAATGTGGTGATTAAAGGTAGGTTCATTTCTTGTCTTAAAGCTAAAAAGTTAATTTCTAAGGTTTGTATTTACCATCTTGTAATGGTTAAGGATATTGAGTCTAAAGTTCTTCCCATTGAATCTGTTCTGGTGGTCAATGCATTTCTTGATGTCTTTCCTAATGAGATTTTCGTTGTTCATCCCGAAAGAGAAATAGACGTTGGTATAGACCTCGTCCTGATACATAACCCATTTTCATTCTCCCTTACCGTATAGCCCCGGCTGAGTTGAAAGAGTTGAAGAATCAATTGAGGGATTTACTGGAGAAGGGTTTCATAAGGCCTAGCAAGTGACTTTGGGGTGCACCGGTGTTCTTTTTAAGGAAGAAGGATGGTTACCTTAGAATGTGCATTGACTACCGATAACTTAATAGGGTCACCATAAAGAACAAGTACCCTCTACCAAGGAAAGATGACTTATTTGATCAACTACAAGGGGCTAGTCACTTTTCTAAGATTGACCTTCAGTCAGGATACCACCAAGTAAGGGTGGGGGAATGTGATAATCCCAAGACGGCTTTTCGAATTAGGTATAGGCATTTTTAATTTATGATAGTGTCTTTTAATTGACTAATACACCGACAATATTTATGGATCTCATGAATAGGGTCTTTAAATTCTACCATGATATATTTGTGGTGGTCTTCATAGATGATATATTGATTATTCCCGGAGTGAAGAAAAACATATGAATCATTTGAAGGTGGTGTTACAAATATTGAGGGATGATAGGTTGTTTGCTAAATATGATAAGTGTGAATTTTAGTTGGAAGAGGTTGTTCCTAGGACATGTGGTGTCGGGTGATGGGATTAAAGTGGATCCTAAGAAGACGGAGGTGATAAGAAATTGGTCTAGGCCCTTGACAGTGATATCGCTATGTAGGGACTGAAGCTCCTATTAACCATCTTCCTCCACGTGGCTAGTTTGGTCCTTTTGAAAAAAGCTTTTGGTAAGTCCTCAACTTTGAGGACAATATCTACTTTTCATTCATGCTTGTGAAGAATTGTTTATGATGTTTGGATACTTATCACTTGAGGGTGAGCCCGAGAAATGTCTTGGTTGGCCCCCGCTCCATTTTTATGTAAAGGTGTTGTTGGATATTATATTATGGTTGTCTATGCTTTTGAGCTTGACTCTTTTTATGCTATCATTATTATGAAAGACTCTCCTTAGTCCTGCTTCCCCTTTTCGTTATTGTTATTGTTTTATTTGGCTTCCGCAATCAAGGATGTGTGTATCATATGCTAAGAGGCTTGTTTGAGGCCCCTTCAGGTTCTCCATTTGTTGTGTCACGTCTAAGCCCTAGGCTTAGGTCGTGATAAAAAGCTTGCTCAAAAAATGATTGTGGAGGCTTAGCAGAAATGACTATAGTCTCTAGAAAGAAGTTGTTATTGCTAAGCATGAAAGAATGAATAAATGGAGCACAAAAGTTTCTAATTCACCCAGTGAGGTTGGCCTCTGAAAATACATTAACAAGTTGTGGAACAAATTATTACAGAGGTATGGTTAAAAGCACTGGATGGCTAATATATTAAATTCTAGAGTGGCAAATGGATAAGTAACACTCCACTCATAGAAGCTTACCCAAATCTGTACCAGATCACTCAAGAAAATACTCAGCAATTGCACAAAAAAGATGTGGCAACAATATTTGATACTCAATCTGCGTTTTAATCATTTGCTCTAAACAAAATTATTCCAAAGCAAGCAAAAGTGATTGTATAATGTACTTAGAGTAGTTGAATTTTTCTTCATCACTGAACTTCACTTCTACATCCATCAAATGTTGTATTCCAAACAAGAAAACAACTTAATTTGCAATAAGGAAATATATTTAGAGCACTAAACCAAGAGAAAAATTGAAAGAATCCTACTTTCGTTCGCCCATTGAACCATAGATATTCTATGGAGTTTCAAAAATTATGACATATGGGGAAAGCTTCTAAAAAGGCATCTTCTGGCATTCCAGGGTACGTAAAAAAAAAGGGCAAATAGATAAGGATGGCTAGGTATCAGAAACTATCATTACAGATAAACAAATGTCATCGGAAGAGTTTGATGGAGGTGATCGAGGTAATGATTACATATATAAATTTGATTTATTTATATCTATAAGTAGTAATATGTCAGAACAATGACTAGAAAGTTGACCTATGTGAAATGTTTTGTATAAAAAGAATTAATAGGTTGAAATCTCTTGAATTTGAGTGATTATTTATGCATTATATCTTTGGTACTGGAAATTAATCTACCTATTACAAAATAGAGTTTTTTTAGTAAACTTGAGGGTAGAACTAGTAAGTTTAAATCCCAAAGTATTTATTGGAAGAGTAGTTTATTAATTATTCTTATAATTATTATTAGGAATGATTTAGCCCTTGAAAAAGTAAAGAAGCAGGAAGATCATCAGCAGTAGCTTATTTGTTACAGTAGCTAGGTGCCCAAGTAAGTTAGGTTTCTCATTGAATAGTTATAAATATCTCTACCATTACAAGATATATAGTGTAAACTGATGAGAGAAATCACGATTAAGTATTCGAACACAAAGTCTGGATGATTAAATGTGTTTTATTAGTTGTTAGGACAGAATTATGGGTTATTGCATATTAGTCATAGAACACTAGTGCTTGAATAGTATCAATAAAAGGACTTTTATAATTTTATGAGTGTAAACAATATTATATTCGGTATAATTTTAGATCAAATCCAAAAAGGATTTAAATATTATTTCTACCTCGTGAAGTTAGAAGAACAATTTTTTTAAAGATTTTTGAAATAAGTGACTTATAACAAAGTAAATTTAAAATATTTGTACAAATCTAAGGATCACCAAGTAAAAGAAGAAGCTATGTACGGAAAGTTCAACATAGCTGAAAGCTTTTTTAAGAAAATTGAAAGCAGTTACTAATTTATGATCTGACATATCCATAATAAAAATTTCATTCTCGATTCAACTAGAATTGTATAAAAGATCAAGTACACAATTCTTTTTCCTCCGAGAATTTAGTACAAGAGGCAAGTAGAATCTCTAATTCATTTCATAATCCGATGGAACATCTTAAATTTTATATTGAATTGCTAGTTATATGTACATGTATCAATCAGATGAATTTTAACTTGGTGTAATCAATTCAATAAAAGAAAAAAAAATAATTCGAGTTGATCTTGAAATAATTCATTGCATCTTCTTCTACACTTTCTATGTAAAGCCATTTTATTATTCAACAATGAACCACTAGACACCAACATATGACATCACCGTCATTTCGTCTAGCATGTACTTTCGAATCACCACTCCTCCAAGTACTTACAGAGTAATAAATTACTCTATAATGGACCTTATATGGCGTCAACTCAAATTAAATGGAGCGACTACAAATTTAAATCTTTGGTGGTAACTAAAGTTTGTTCAAATTGAATTTTCAATAACTCAAGAACAACTCCAATCTCAAGAACAAATAATATTGAGGTTTGTGTTTTGATATTTTGAATTGAAGGTCTTCCAAAAAAAATCTCTATCTCTATGAGGTAATAGTAAGATCTGCGTACATTTTAATTTCCTCAAATCCCACTTGTGGGATCTCACTGAGTACGTTGTCGACGTGTTTTGAGTTATTCCATCAAATTTTATTTAGTACTACTCATTCTGCAGGATAAAAAGAATAAAATTACCTTCTTAAAAAAAATAAACAAAAATATTAGGAAACCAAAAGAATATTGTTGCAGAAATCTAATGGAATTGCCTTTGTCCTCATTCAACAGAATTACTTTGTACTCATTCTGTCATATATATTCATATTGCCAATTTTTTTATTTAACAAAAAAAACAAAAAAATGCAGAATAAAGAAAGAAGTACAAGCTTAAAGAGATGGAAAAGAAAGATGTTTCCTACTTATTTTGTAGTTTATGGTTTTTATGTATTTATTTATTTTGGCTTCAAAAAAACAAACTAAAGAGTAATGGATATTAGAGGTTTAATATTCACTCACATTTGATATAGTTGAGTTAAAAGAGTTAATTCTACAAAATTTAACATCATCACATAATAATTTTTGTAGCACTACTTTCGACAGATAGAAAGAAATCCTCTAGTGTTTACTTTTCCTCCGCCAATGCTTGAATCTAAGAGCTGATGATTCTCAACCCAACCATGCTATATAGAACCACAACCACTACCATTTGGACGTACACTGGATAAGTTCCGCTATAGAGTTACAGCCCGCAAACCACACTTTATAGTTCTACCTTCTCTTTATAAGTTAAAATTCTTCAATACAAACTAGAAAATATGGACAAAAGTCTTACCATCATAGTTACTAAATCTGCAGCACTTATGCTATTTGTACAATTGCACTTACCTTAAACAACAACATAAATCAGCGACATCCCACAACTGGATTTGTGGAGAGTAGAGTGTACGTAGATCTTACCTACCTTGTGGAGGTAGAGAGGCTATTTCAAAAGTCCCTCGACTCACATATACCAAATCAAAGTCACACTTACCTTAAACAGGTCATGAATTTGCTTTCAAACAAAGCAAGTCCATAGTTGTAACTGAAAATCTTACCTTCTTTACAAGTTCTGCTTTCAACAATCTGCCTGATGCAAAAATATGAAGTACAGAGATTTAACGCTGGAGCATCATCACATCAAATACTGGAAACAGACAAGATAAAATGGAAATAATTAAGTTTATTAGCCACCTAGTCATAAACATGAAATCCCAAAGAGATCTATCTCAGAGAAAACCATGCTGGATCGATACTCAGCCTTTAGCAGCTTCTTGTGTGTTTGGTGAAAGTGAAACGAAAAGGACAAACCAGAAATACCAGTTTCTATTGGCTTATTCAATCAATATTCAATAACCATATGAACCCAGCAGGCTTCAGTAGTTCAATTCTATAGTCTCACTCTATCAAGATGGGGGAGGGGAGCTACGTGGAAAAGAATCAGTCCACCATCTTCTTTTTTTAATACAAAGAAAGTCATTTGGAACCAACCTTTAGGACAAACCAGGGGAAGATCAACTCGTCTCTCTATCCTTCTCCACTTAAATACACCAGTGTTTGGGTTGTTTAGTGTACGGCTTGAACACATGGCCTCAACCTTTGTCAAGTGAGCGAAACCCGGGGGCCTCCCACATTTGTCATTAATTGTCCACAAAATCTGCTGGTCCTTAGGGCCGGGATCATCTTAACATTTTTACAACTGAGAAATCTATTATGAACCAACCCTTTTGGGCTAACCCCAACCTTCAAAACTCAAGGATGATGGGGCCGTCTCTCTACCCTTCTCCTCTTAAATAGTGGACTTAGTTCGCTTGACACAGGACTCGTACTTGTAACCTAAGACACGAGTCCCTCAACCTTTGCCAATTACCTAAACCCCCAGGGGCTGGTTACCATCCAATTATAATGCAATACTTCATGTTTTCCTTCTAAGTAACATTAAGATTCAGAAAAGACATCAAATACATATTCAAAATTCATTCAGCACCTTGCTGCAGCATGATATATCCAAGCAGATTAAGCTCACGTTTGATTGGTAACATAACACGCTAGCAGGAATACCAATTAGTTCAGAACCCTAACCCCCCCCCCCAACAAAAAAAAAAAAAGATGCCCTGGCCCAGCATACAATCTACTGAAAATGGCAGGCAATTGTCTATATGACTTCAAAAATTAGAGTTGCCTTTAAGTTACAAGTGATCAGCCACAAAAGTTTGAGCAATATCAGCAAGCTAATTCATAGAAAAGAACGTTCAGGTTAGGAACTAAAATTATGAATCAACAAGCATTGCTTGGACCCCAAATCCAAGCCATTATTCTGGAAGCTTCCTGTGTCATGTAAAAGAATTCTTCATGGTTCCCATTTTTATTTTCTGTCTGCATAATAGTGACACATAATGATTGGGAGAGGTTATTTTCTCCATATAATGCAGCACATGTGTACAAATGACAAATTGAATTCTGCATTTTTCCTATTTTATTTTAGAGCATTTTTACGCTTCTCATGTGTTGGGTTTTATATTTTATAAGAAAGTGACTAGATATTGAATGAATAATTCGGATATTTATCTACGACAAATTGAAACTGTTACATCCCAGCCTTCTTTATATTGATATTGCCCTCGAAACCAGCAAGTCTACAGACATTAAAGAGTACAATTTTAGTTGTAGCAAACACCATAGAATTTGATGTTCCTCAGAAGTATAACCTACTCTTGTTCAAGAAACCTTGTGGGACACATATACTTGGATTACATCCAGTTGAAAGAACTTAACAGAAATATAAAGACTTTCATAAGAGGATCAAGGTGTCTTGTTGATAATTATGATCTTTCTGCAGAAAAGGTTATATTTCATGTCCTTAGTAACATTAAGAGTAAAACAAGCTTTAACGTACAAATTTCAGATAAGATTGCGGAGTTAGACTGCAGGATATAAGCACCTTGCAGACCGCTGGTAAAAGCCTTTGACAGAGCAGACAGTATAAGCACCTTGCAGACCGCTGGTAAAAGCCTTTGACAGAGCAGACAGACATAACAAGTCTAAGTCCGGCAACCAATATGCTGGAGGTTGCATGCAATCATCTGTTCTTATCTAACCTAAGTATCTAATGTAACATTCAGATTTTAAGTACCAGGTGAACAGGATATAAAGTAAGGTTTCGACTGTTATTAGTGTAGATTTTAGCTATCTCATCGGAAAGGTCGGTATGTTATACATCTCATATTACACCCAACGAAAGGGAACATAAGAAAGACGCTAAAAACAGTCTTGTCTCTTTTATCATATGTATGCTATGGTCGCCTTCTTAAGCAAGAGTCTATCCACTAGCAGTGGTAGTCTTCCTGACATATCAAGACAAAGAGGGGGAAGCTCCTAGCAATTGGGGTGGGGTGGGACTAGGTAAGCAGGCTCCTTTCACTTCACTAGTCGATTATGGGTGATTTTTTTTTGCGCACATCTCTACTTCTTTTCTCTTTCAAACTAGGAGGATTGACATTTGGCCAAAGATATAATTATCTCTTTTCTTGGTTGTAATGGAGCTTTATTTTTATTCAACGAGGAATTGTGTCATTCATCATTGAATAATCAATGCTAAAAGCGTTAGGCATCTATGGAGCATGTTTAGCTTCCAAATTCCTGGATTTACGCTACGGCATTATGACAAAAGGAAAACATGGCTTCCAGAATAGAAATTAAAATTATGACAATAACTGTGATCTTAGACTCAAAAAAAGAACCCCCTTGATTCCATTTACAGGTATTGCTAGCAATCCCACATCCCAAGTTCTAAATTACTGGAAGCTTCATGCGTCAATGTCAAAGAATTCTGTACTGTTCCTCTATATCACTTTCTTTCAGCACAAAGGTGACACAAAATGTATGGAAGTGAATATTTTCTCACTAAAGTGCACATAACATGTTAATTTCCATGACTTGAAAAGACTAACAGAAGGAAGTATGTGGTACCTCCGCTGGTGGGAGGTAGCAAGTACCACGTGGAGTTAGTCAAGGTGTTCTGCTGGCCCGGACACCACGATTATAAAAATAAAGAAAAACATAAAGAAGTACCGTAAGCTCTTTCCAAAGTCCCATTTGGACATCCGAAACATTAATTTTTAGGGGCAGGGAAAAAGTTAATATCTCTATATTGATATGGATCCCTTTAATGGTCAAAAGAAACTCCTATTTTGTTAAATAGCCACTCCATTTACATTCTCATCAAGTTGAAATAAGGTCATTCCTTTTAACCTTATTAACCACTGTCAACAAGTTTATCACCAACCGTAAGTAAGGTCAGCACCAATGTGTACGGACAACAAAGATCAATACAAACTGATCCATAGTTTTAAGCATTTCACAATGAACTATAGCAATATTGAACACGAATTCTTAAGAGTATCAGGTCGAATAAAAAATGGATCTTTGGCAAAAATAGTTAACATAAACATTGTACCCAATATCAATACAACAGAGAAACAATAATTCAAGTAAGCTTATTATAATTTTCAACAATCTGACAAAACAAGAATAACAATCTCATATCTTGTAAACATTCAATAATCACCTGAATTATTGCTTGCCATAATTCTCCAAGTACAATTTGTAGGTATCGATAAGTCCATCCCGGAGTGAAATATTTGGTGTCCAACCTAATCCAACAAGCTTTGAAGTATCCATAAGCTTCCCTGGTATCCCATCCGGCTTGGTCAAATCCCAAATCAACTCCCATTTAAACCCCACAACTTCCTTCACCAATTCAGCTGACTCCTTTATACTAATTTCCTTTCCACTCACCACATTAACATGTTCTAAATCACTATAATTCTCCAACAAAAACACCACTGCATTGGCTAAATCAACAATGTGTACAAATTCCCTCAACGGAGAGCCAGTTCCCCACACAACTTCATCTAGATTGTTAACTTTAGCTTCATGAAATCTACGTAACAAAGCAGGCAAAACATGAGAATTCTCAGGATGGAAATTATCATTCGTACTGTATAAATTCGTGGGCATTGCTGAAATTGCATCAAATTATGCTGCAATCGATAAGCTTGACACATTTTGATACCAGCAATTTTGGCAATTGCATACCATTCGTTGGTAGGTTCCAAAGGAGCAGTTAGAAGGGCATTTTCGGGAATCGGTTGAGGTGCAAATTTAGCGTAAATAAATGAAGAAGCGAGGAACAGCAGCTTAAGAAATTTGTGATTAAAGGATGAAATGATGACGTTTGTTTGGATTTGGAGATTTATAGTGATGAAATCAGCTGGATATGTATGCCGACTTTCGCGGCGGCGAAGATGACGTATTGGGGTTTCTCGGCAGCGAAGAAGGATTCGATGGCAGATTGGTTAGTGAGATCGAGATCGGAATGTGTATGGAGGAGATTTGTGAAACCTAAGGTGGAGTTTCCGGACTGCAGAGCCAATGAGTCCACGGTGGCCAGCAATGAAGATCTTGGCGGAAGTATCTATCGGCATTTTTTTTTGTGTGTGTGAATGAAATGAGAGATGCAAAAAGATACAAGTAAACTTGCATTAAGAATATTTATTAGGTAACTCTGTCGTGTCCGCGTTAGCTTATGTGTATTTCAACTAATTGCACAATATATATTTCATCTTTCACTGACTCTCGACTAATTATCGAATGCATTTCACCTTCCACCAACAACAAATATGCTGTACAAGGTAGTTCTATTTATTAAGATAAAGACAAATGAAAAGAAGGTCCTCCCTTTGAACCTTATTACCACTGTCAACTAGTTTATCAACAACCATAAGGTCGCACCAACCGTGTACCGACAACAAAGCTCAATACAAACTGATCCATGTTTTAAGCATTTCACAATGAACTATTGCAATATTGAACAAATATTGAACACGAATTCTTAAAGAGTATCAGGTTGAATAAAAATTGGATCTTTGGCAAAAATAGTTAACATAAACATAGTACCCAATATCAATACAACAGGGAATCAATAATTCAAGTAAAATTATTATAATCTTTCAACAATCTGACAAAACAAGAACAACAATCTCATATCTGGTAAACATTCAATAATCACCTGAACTATTGCTTGCCATAATTCTCCAAGTACCATTTGTAGGTATCAACAAGTCCATCCCGGAGTGAAATCTTTGGTGTCCAACCTAATCCAACAAGCTTTGAAGTATCCATAAGCTTCCTTGGCGTCCCATCCGGCTTAGTCGAATCCCAAATCAACTCCCCTTTGAACCCCACAACTTCCTTCACCAATTCAGCCAACTCCTTTATGCTCACTTCCTTTCCACTCCCCACATTAACATGTTCTAAATCACTATAATTCTCCAACAAAAACACCACCGCATCGGCTAAATCATCGACATGTAAAAATTCCCTCAACGGAGAACCAGTTCCCCACACAACTACTTTATCAAGTTTGTTAACTTTAGCTTCATGAAATCTACGTAACAAAGCAGGCAAAACATGAGAGTTCTCAGGATGGAAATTGTCATTCGTACCGTATAAATTCGTGGGCATTGCTGAAATTGCATCAAAATTATGCTGCAATCTATAAGCTTGACACATTTTGATACCAG
>JAOTQJ010000099.1:1143522-1159496 GCA_025642045.1 Solanum sejunctum | reverse complement strand
TAACATCTAGTGCGTGGACAATTTTTCGTGGGCTCAACATTGGGTGAGACGGGTCCTGCTTTGATACCATATTGAATTAGGTTTTACGCCTAACTCACACCCCAAAAGCTAACTCAAAGGGAGGAGGATTGCCTAAACCTTATAAGGAGACCACTCATCCCATTAACCACCAATGTGAGACTTTATGTCTCAACAATATACAAGTAATGATAATGTCAAACTTTGAATCTTTTAAAAATAATTTTTATATCTTGATAAAATAAGAATAAGATATGTATACACATCGCTCTTTTCAACTCGTGAAAAAGAGGGATAAGTTGTTGTATAAGTCATACTAGTTTTGAGTCTACTTTGATATACTTTATTTGAATTGAGGGTATTTTGAAAAACGTCTTTCTACCTGCACAAAGTAGAAGTAAGATTTGTGTATACACCATTCTACTTAGGACATCATTTGTAAATTCACATCGAATTTATTGTTGTTTTATAAGTGATAACAGTTCCAAAACTGATTTAATATACTTTATTTGAATTGAGCGTTTTTCATAATTGAACTCCCTAACTTAATACGATAAGATTTACGTACATAACGTTTTCTCATATCTCACTTGTAAAGATTATTCCATTATGTTGTTGTCGTTGTTGTATAAGTAATAGTAGCTCTAGATTTATCTATGATATGCTTTACTTAAGTCTCAGGTGTTTCGAAAATGTCTCTTTATCTTTTTGAGATAGGAGTAACGTTTACGTACACAATGTTATTTTCAAACCCTACTTATGGGGAATCCAACTGAAAATATTGTATAATTGATAATAGTTTCAAATTTGCTTTGATATTCTTTATTCAAGTCAAAAATCTTTCGGAATCAGTTTTTTTATTTTTATGTAATATGAAATAAAATTTGCATATAACATAATTCTCTTAACCTCAAGTTATAAATTACATCGAATACAATATTAAGATTTTGAAAATATTTCTTTTATTAATATTATATAAAATAAAATGGTGAATTTTTGAAATGTGGACAGGTAAGAGGAAAAAGACTAAAAGATACAGTGGAAATTGTGTCGCTGAAACCGTGCCACCTCAGCTTAATTGAAGGTACTTTTATTTATGCTTTTGGTCCCACTCATATATGCACTAGCTCACGTGATCCCCTAGTCCTTTTCACACCATATATTTGCCCCACTACCATATTAAAAATTTTGATTCGATAATTAAATTAATTCTGATAAAATACTTTTATATTTGATTTTGCTATTTTGTGATAATCATAATTTGTTCGAGTATTAATTACATATATATGATTATATAATAAACAATGTGAATATTTGATTATTATAATTAAAATATATTAGAAGTGTTATTTTCTTTGTCTTATTTTATGCGAGATCTTTTAACATGATAGGATGCTTAAAAAAAAGGAAATGACTTTCGAAATTTTATTTTAAAATAATTCTTAGATATTTGTGTGATTGAAACTAATTTTATTAGTGATAAAAAGGTTTTCACTTGAGAATTTTGAATTGGGGAGAAGCACAGAATAGGAAAAAAGAAGAAAAAAGTCATGCTAACTATAAGAAGGAAATAGGCGGAGATCTGAATTTTTAATTTTTTTTTTCTAGTTATAGCAAAGTGACTCTTTTTTAATTGATTAAACCGAGGAAAATATCACGTAAAATAAGATGCCATTTGTTTCAAAATTTACAAAATAAAGTATTTCACCATCACTTTACCTATTATCATTACTAGGGATAATTATCGACTATCCTAAACTATGACCATCAGCATTTGTAACCACCATCATTGCCATTACTTCGAATTCCATAGTCGATTGGTTATTATCACTAACCTCATATATCATTATTAATTATCAGCTAATCATTATTATAACTATCTTCAATAACTATGCTTTTGGTTATTAGTCATTTTTTGTTGTTCTTTTTCCGTTATTTTTTATCATATCTAGTTTATTCTGTTTACGAATTTTTGAGACGAGGGTTCTTAGAAAATAATCTCTTTACTTTTATGAGATAATAATAAGGTGTGCGTACATTCTACTCTCCCCAAATCCCACTTGTGAGATTCCGCTGGATATGTTATTGTTGTATATATATCGTCAATTAATATTATCATCCTGTCACGGCTATTCATCATGTACAGTTATTACTGTAATTATCACTAATTACTATCATCAATTATACCATACATCATCGGCCATCATTTATCAATTGCCACGGCCATCATCTACAATTATTATTATTAATCATTAACTATTGTTACTAAATTATCACAACATGATATATCATTAACCTATCAATCATTTTTTTTTTGTTTCTCGCCTGGTGTTCGGTGTAATATTAGAGCTCGATTATTCTAAATTCGTGCCACGTAGGACTTCATTCGGGGAAAAATACTCCCTATCAAAAAAAATTTCATATCCAAACTCGAACTAAATGATTAATTATTATTATTCTTCATAATTAATTATAAATCTGTCTAACGTCATTAAATCATTGGTTTCTACCACTCTCACATTAAACAATCATCAACATCAACTATTATATCGAGCAAAATCATCAACCTCAACCATTACTATCAATCAAAATCTACGATCATCATCATCAGTTATCATCGTCATTAATCACGAGTAATTTTTTTTTTAAAATAAATTTATTTATTTATTTACTTTATTTGCAGAGGAGTATACAGAAGAACAATCAGTGGCGCATATTAGAAGACTTATCGACATAGTTGCATGCACCACTTCTTTCGCCGGTTCATCTTCTTCACCCAAACCCACCGGTCGAACCGGTAATGAATCCGGTCCAGAAAATGCAGTCGCGGAACCAAAATCCGGCAAGTTCAAAACTCAGGAACCGAAAAAGGCCGGCGCTAAACCGTCGAAGCCAGATGCCGCTGTATGTGACGGCGCCGATGCCGGCGAAGCGGCGGAGAAAGGTGATCCGGCGATGATGTGTCCTCCGCCACGGCTGGGACAGTTCTACGACTTCTTCTCGTTTGCTCATCTTACTCCTCCTATCCAATGTGAGTAATTTTTTTTTTAATTATGTAATTAAGTTTATTAATTTTTATTATCGTGTTATGTATTTTAATCTATTTGATTAATTGAATTTATTGGAGCTGAAAATGCATGGGAAAAGATTTTTGAGAGTCTTTTCATGGCTGCAATTTGGTTTTATCGAGGATCAGGGCAGAAGGTTATTAGGCTTGTCTAATTTCCTTTTTGTTTTGTTATGCTTTACTTGAGTCGAGAGAGTCGAGTAGAATGAACTTTTCCACGTATGAGTAAGACTGTGTACGCACCATCCTTCTCATATCGTGTATTTTTAAGAGTAGTAGGTTAATAGATAGTCGCGTTCTCTAGTTTTCCTTATCAATGATATTAGTGTTTTTTTCCCCTATTTGCTTATGACCCTTATTATTTCCTTTTTTTCGAAAAAAAAATTCCATTATTGTATTATTTGATGGTGTTGCTTGTATTTTCTATAATTGTATTATCTTTTCGTTCTTGTTTTGTTATGCTTTACTTTGAAGAGTCTATCAAAAACTGTCTCTCTACTGTCATATAAGTAGTGGCAGAGCTACATGGAGTCTGGGGGTTTCATCTGAACCTCTTTCATCAAAAAATTACACTGTTTATGCAGGAACAATTTTTTGATTTACGTGTATATCTAATACTATTGAACCCCTCAGCATAAGCCAAAGGTGTGGTTCAGTGGTAAAGCAGGTTCATGTCATTGCTGTTTGTGCATGGTTTCGTGGGTTCGGGTTGGGTAAGGCTATGTACACACCACCCTCCCCTCTACTCTCATATATAACGTAGGGGTAAGGCTGTGCACACAGCACCCTCCCCAGACCCCAGACCCTGCTATAAGATTGCAGTTAGTACGTTATTGTATTTTTTATTCTTGGTCATAGCTGCAGTTATTTAATGTGTAGAAAATCAGTATTTTTCTGTCAAAACTATTTTCTTACCTGCTAATCTTTTATTTGGGTTTTGCAGATATTAGGAGATCAAGTCGACCATTCCTCGAGGATAAAACAGAAGATGATTTTTTCCAAATAGATGTGAGCTTTCTTGGCTTTTCTTCCTTCGTTTCAATTTGGTTGTCTGGTTTTGACTTGACATTGAGTTTAAATGGTCTTAAACTAAAGGTATGAAGATGTACTAAAATGTTCTTTAATCTTATGATCTTAAACATGCCATGTGAAACGTTAGAACTAAATAGTAGCCAAAAAAAGGAAAGAGGCCCTTTTTTTCAAACCGACTAAAACGGAAAGTAGGACAAACAAATTGAAATGGAGAGAGTAATATTTATTTGTTGCAAAAGAAACCTGTTCTGGTTAGCTGGCTGATTAAAAATAGTTGATAAGTGTCACATTGTGAAGTGCCGAACCACACTTTTAGGTGCTGAAACTGATTTATAAATAAGGAGTTATGTGTTTGGATAGAAGTGCTGAAATAAATACTCATTCTGTTTCGTTTGTCTGATTTTGACTTGGCATGAGTTTAAGAAAAGAATTGAATCTTGTGGTTTTAAACCAAAGATATGTACCAAAATGTGCTTTAGTCTTTTGGTTTTAAACATCTCATGTGAAAAGATGAAATCAAAGTGTTACCAGGCAAGGAAAGTAAGACAAACAATTGGTAATGGAGGGAATAGTAACTAATAGATAATGTTTTTGTTTTTTAGAACGATAAAGATTTGGTAATTTGAATAGTGGTTCTTGAAATACATCACAGGTCCGAATTTGCAGTGGCAAGCCAACAACAATTGTTGCTTCTAGGAAAGGTTTCTATCCTGCTGGAAAACGCGCTCTTTCAAGTCACTCTTTGGTTGGATTATTGCAGCAATTAAGTCGTGTTTTTGACGCTGTGAGTAAGAATGTATTGTGTTTAACTTTCATCGTCTATGTGACTAGAAAGATTCAGTATGTATTGGCATTGATTATGTATGTAACTTATTTGTTAGTTATTTGCTTGTTTGTTTGTTCCAGGCCTACAAGGCTCTCATGAAAGGATTCACTGAGCATAACAAGGTTAGTAATATTTGTCAATTTGATTGAAGTCTTGATTTCAAGAATATGCAAACAACAAATGCTCAAGAATGGTCACCTTTGCTTACAGTTTGGGAATCTTCCTTATGGTTTTCGAGCAAACACATGGGTTGTCCCTCCTTTTGTTGCTGACAATCCAGCTACTTTTCCACCACTTCCCATGGAAGATGAGAATTGGGGAGGAAATGGAGGTGGACAAGGAAGAGACGGTAAGCATGATCATAGGCCGTGGGCGAAGGAATTTGCAATTCTGGCAGCAATGCCTTGTAAAACAGCAGAGGAAAGGCAAATTCGAGATAGGAAAGCTTTTCTACTGCACAGTCTATTTGTCGATGTATCAGTTCTCAAAGCAGTTGCTTCCATAAAGCATCTAGTGGACAACAGCTCTAGTTCTACAATTCCATACGAGGAAAAAATTGGAGATCTTCTTATCAGTGTGATAAAAGACATGTCAGATGCGAGCAAGAAATTGGACAACAAAAACGATGGCATTCAGGTGTTAGGCTTGTCGCCTGAGGATCTTGCAAAGAGAAACTTACTGAAAGGCATAACTGCAGATGAGAGTGCAACTGTTCATGTCAGTTTCAATATACCTATGTTTTTAATTCGTCATTTATCTGCGAGTTGATCTTCTTATTTGGTGAAGTATTCATATCTTATGGTTGTTATGGATTATTGCAGGATACTTCTACCTTGGGTGTAGTGGTGGTTAGACACTGTGGCTACACAGCTATCATAAAAGTTGCAGCTGAGGTAAACTGGGGGACAAATCCCATTCCTCAGGATATTGAAATAGATGACCAGGCAGAGGGAGGTGCAAACGCATTAAATGTTAACAGGTCAGTAGAGTTAGCCAGAATCAGATGCCAATAAGATCAGTATATGTACGGCAGTGAATAGTTTTTGATTTTCATGAATTATAACGGTATTCTGCATCTTATGCAGCTTGAGAATGCTATTGCACAAGTCATCAACACTTCAGCCATCTAGCCAAGTACATAAATTTCAAGGTGCAGATGTTGAAGACGTTCTAGCTGCCAAGTCTTTAGTAAGAAAAGTGCTCAGTGAAAGCTTGCAGAAGTTACAGGAAGAAGACGATAAACAAGTGAAATCTCTTAGATGGGAGCTCGGTGCATGTTGGGTGCAACATTTGCAAAATCAAGCCTCCGGGAAAGTTGAGTCTAAGAAAACTGATGAAGCTAAAGTAGAGCCAGCAGTAAAGGGTCTTGGGAAGCATGGTGGTCTGCTGAAGGAAATTAAGAAGAAATCAGATGACAAGAGCAGCAAAGTCACTTCAGGAAACGAAGTTTCTTCAAGTGATGCAGACGAGAAAGAGCTAGAGAAACTTGATGAGGAAATGGAAATTCTTTGGAAAAAGGTGCTACCTGAAGCAGCATATTTGCGCCTAAAGGAATCAGAAACTGGTCTTCACCTTAAGGTATATTGCTGCCTTTTATATCCGTAACATCCGTTGCATGTTTAGTTTCAAAACTGCAATGTATGAAATAATAGCTCTGAAGGATCATGTGTAAGATAAATCTGTCATGCTCCATCATTATGTCCAGTTCTTAAACTGTATTGCTTCTGTTTGTGTTGGTAGTCACCCGATGAGTTGATTGGGATGGCACATAAATACTATGCGGATACTGCTCTTCCAAAACTGGTCAGTGCCTCTACTTGCATGTCTATCATGCTTCTTGAAATTTAACTCACTCTTGCTGGATGCAAATTTGAACTTTTGAAAGGTTGCTGATTTTGGGTCACTGGAGCTTTCACCTGTCGATGGAAGGACACTGACAGATTTCATGCACACCAGGGGTTTGCAAATGTGCTCTTTGGGGCGCGTGGTAATGGCTTCAGGCCTTAACATCTTACTAAATCTATGCAGTCATTTCTAACTTTATTGGTGCAGTGCGCAGCCCCTACTTTCCCTATACTTTGAGAAAAGGGAAGCATAGATTTCTTAAAAGCACTGCACTAAGTTCTAACTGTAGATGAATTCATATTAAATAGCAGTCATTCTGTGACAATCAACCTTGTATTCTCACATCGAAGGCCAAAATCATTTCGTCTCATAATTGTTCATTGCTGACACTGGATACTGAAGATTCTAGAAAGTACAAAAATGCGTACTACTTCTATGAATAACAATTAACTAGCCGATAAATATTCTATGAAATAAAGTCTATGAATAACAATACTATTTAGTATTTCTCGTTAGCAGATTTGCAAACTCAGTTTCTTCTAGGTTTTATTCTTCTGTAGGATCTTCTGTGAATAAAGCTCAGCTTCAAGAGAGAAATAACCAAGTTTTGCTTCCAAGAGATTTTACCAAGTTTCCCTACTCCATGTTTCTGTTTGAATTCTTTCCTATTGGGTCGTTTAATCAGTGAGAAGGGTATTTGATAGTGTCTGTTCTCTAGAATATTAAACAGCCACAGAGTGTCTGAATTCTGAGTCTTTGGTTCTCTCGTTTACATACTTTTAGGCTTGTTTCCTTTAATTCTAAACTTTTATAGACTAGTGAAGTGTTTGTTGCATCTTTGTAAGAAGCCTTTGCTAGGTTTTCTGAACACCCTTCAACAACAACAACAACATACCCAGTGTAATCCTGCAAGTTGGGTTTGGGGAAGGTCATGACCCGTTATTAAGCATTTTCTTGTAATTCTGTTTGGTTTCCATTCTGTTAGTATATGCGATGCTTAGTTAGTTGGAAGAGAGTTTAAGGGAAGGGAAGTCAAAACTTTTAACTCCTTTTGATGTCTTCTTGGTAAAAATTGTGCAGGCAGCTCAACTTCTTATTTATATTTTTATTTCTAAACCTAATATCTAACTATTTTAACTTTTGCTTCTGATGTCAGGTGGAACTTGCAGACAAACTTCCTCATGTTCAATCTCTTTGTATTCACGAGATGGTTGTTAGAGCTTACAAACACGTACTGCAGGCTGTTGTGGCAGCAGTTGATAATATAGCTAATATGGCTGCATCAATAGCTTCTTGTTTAAATGTATTGCTCGGGATTCCCTCTGCAGAAAATGGTGATTCAGATGATGACTTGAAATGGAAGTGGATAGAAACTTTTGTTTCGAAGAGGTTTGGGTGGCAGTGGAAGGATGAATGTCGGGAAGATCTTAGAAAATTTGCCATTCTTCGTGGTCTTTGTCATAAGGTATACAAATTCTAATGCTAAGAAATTGGTGTCCAGTCCTGGTAAATCTTATCCACCTTATCCATCCTAACAAATAATATTTCAGGTAGGACTTGAGCTTGTCCCCAAAGACTATGATATGGACTCTCCATTTCCTTTCAAGAAGTCGGATATCATAAGCATGGTTCCCGTGTACAAGGTACGGACACTAATTTCCAAGTGTCAGATGCAGAATGTAAATTATTAGGAGGAACCTCAGGAAGTTTTGACAATTGTGGATTTTTTCAACAGCATGTTGCATGCTCATCAGCCGATGGGCGTACGCTGCTAGAATCATCCAAAACGTCTCTGGATAAAGGCAAACTGGAGGATGCTGTAGCTTTTGGAACTAAGGTAACAATTTTGTGGTTCAATGGCATGTCCTGATTATCATTCAAGGTCTTGAACTGAAATTTGTTTTATCATCTTTTTGAAGGCACTCTCAAAACTCGTTTCTGTATGTGGTCCTTACCATCGAATGACAGCGGGTGCATACAGTCTCTTAGCTGTGGTACTCTACCACACTGGAGATTTTAATCAGGTATAAATATATATTTTAGATTCTGAAATGACTTCACGACTTTAATAATAGACTGGCATCTTTTCAAACTGCCTAAATAGCTGAAATACCAGTTCACTTATGTTATGTGCGCACCCTTTCCATGTGGGAGCATGTATTTTAGTCAGTAGAATTTCTTAATAGCAGTGTTCTATTTCACGAAACACCTTTTTATGGAAATTCAGCACGCTGCGTTTTCTGTGTCACTGGTTACAAGCTAATTTTCTTATTGTTCTCCTTAATATGTGCGAATCGTGATTTTCTCTCTTATATATGTAATGATTCCTCATAACAGGCTACTATTTATCAACAAAAAGCTTTGGATATTAATGAAAGAGAGCTTGGACTTGACCACCCAGATACAATGAAGAGTTATGGAGATTTGGCAGTTTTCTACTACCGACTTCAACACACAGAGTTGGCATTAAAGTATGTGTACCTCTCTCTTCTTGCGGATAACTCTGGCATACAAAGTCATGATTATTTGTTTATTTTTCGTTGCTTGCCTTGAACTCTCATATGTTGGAAACTTAAAGCATAGATCCGTATTGAGTAAATCTGATGGTACATCCCTTCATATTTATCAGTTTTTTGAATAGCTTCTCTTATTCATCAACTTAAAATGAACAAACCAACTGCAGAGGTTGCTCTCAGATTTATAGCTTAGTTTGGCCAACTGCAGAAATCAACTTATTTTGAGTAGAGTACTTCTTGTCAGAAGTGCTTTTTGAATAGTGTTTTGGGAGAGTAGCAGTTGTGTTTGCCTAAATCGTTTGAGAAGTGCTTTTAAATGTCAAATTACGAAAACGGAAGTTAATACTAATTTTAACTTGGTAAACATGAATATTTAACAGGGTAATCTACTAAAAAAAGGCAGAAGTTCTTGTTTTTTTTTGGAGAAGCTGCTTTTTCAGCTTCTGCTAATATCCAAACTTCACCAGAAGTTTGTCCAAACACCTTCATCCTCTAAATAAGTATTGTTGATTTTTATTTAAAAAAGCACTTAGAAGCTATGTAGAAGCTTGTCTAAACTGGCTATTACTTGGTCCACCTTCATTCTCTTACTGAATTTTACTTCACTATCTAGAAGATATAGCTATGGCTATGGAAATAGACCCTTATGGTCGGGCTCTTCCTCGAACCCTGCGCATAGCGGGAGCTTTAGTGCACCGGGCTTGCCTTTTTCTCTATGGAAATAAATTTTTTTATTTACACGGTAAACAATCTTGTGTATTTTATCCTCGTGCCCCAGGGAAAGACCTAGAGGATAATGGTCTGAGTTTTGCCTTCCTGATTCTATTTAACGTCACTTATTAGAAGGTATTTGTAGTGTTGTTCATTGAGCATGATGCAGCCCAAACCATGTCGTGAAAGCAAGGAGCTGAAGCTGGTAGTTGATGAATAAGGGCACAACTGTGCCAACTTCTTTACGTTTATGTCTATACTGATTTGTGCCTTGCATCTTCTTGTATGAGAACACGTCGTTATGTTCAATGACTAATTGATTGTTGTTTTTCTCTATTTAGGTATGTCAATCGTGCCCTCTATCTTTTGCATCTTACTTGTGGACCTTCTCATCCAAATACTGCTGCAACATATATAAATGTTGCCATGATGGAGGAAGGTCTCGGAAATGTCCATGTGGCACTCAGGTACCTTCACGAGGCTCTTAAGTGTAACCAGAGACTTCTTGGAGCTGACCATATTCAAGTAATTTCTCTCTGTTCTGTTTGTGTCTAGAAAATCAGCCCGTTGGCATCTTAATTTTTTCTTATCCCAAATGTTTGTTTCCTCCAGACTGCTGCGAGCTATCATGCTATTGCAATTGCTCTTTCTCTAATGGAAGCATATTCCTTGAGTGTTCAGCACGAGCAAACTACACTTCAGATACTGCAAGCTAAACTTGGACCGGATGATTTACGTACTCAGGTATAAATTAGTTTGAAGTCTGATTATTCGCTTTGTTCTCGGTGATGAACCTTGTGTCAATCTTATTCAGAATTTTCTGCAGGATGCTGCAGCATGGCTCGAGTATTTTGAGTCTAAAGCACTTGAGCAACAAGAAGCTGCACGAAATGGAACCCCGAAGCCTGATGCCTCTATCTCTAGCAAAGGCCATCTAAGGTAGTAATATTCTCTTCCTCCTTTCTTTTATTTCTTCTTTTCCTAATTTTTGCTTTTATTATTTAGATATAATTGTAGGAAAAAACTCCTCGTCTAAATTTGCCTTTTTGCACAAATTTGGAAGAGTGACGAATTTATACAGAAAAGCAATTTGACTAGTGTTTTTTTTCCCTATTCCATACTTGCATGCGCTAATCAGTTTTTTTTCCTCTTCGATTTGTGTAGTGTCTCGGATTTGTTGGATTACATAGCTCCAGATGCTGAGATGAAAGCTAGAGAAGCGCAAAGGAAGCAAGCTCGTGCAAAGGTTTGAGCTACTTTCGCCTAATATCCACAACCATTTTCTATATAGACCAAGTATCCTGTTTAAATTTCCTCATTTATCATGTATAGGTTAAAGGCAAAGCAGGGCAAAATGGGGGATTAGCTACCGATGAATTTGAGAAGGATGAACTTCTCTCTCCAACTAGTCCTGTTGTGGAAAACTCCAGTGATAAAGAGAACAAGTCGGAATTAGACAACAAATCAGAATTGAAGATTGCAGAACCCGAACCTAAGCAGTCTGATCACATTTTGATAGAACAGACATTACTGGAGAAAAATGATGACGTGATACACGAGGATACCTCTGAGGAAGGATGGCAAGAGGCTTTACCCAAAGGCCGTTCAACGATGGGGCGTAAGATTTCTAGTTCTAGGAGACCTAACCTTGCAAAACTTAACACCAACTTCGCGAATGCTTCCCATTTACCAAGAGGTCGAGGTAAAGGCACTAATTTTCCATCTCCAAGACCGACTCCAAATGAACCTACGGCATCGTCTGGGCTATCTCCTGCTTCAAAGAAGTTTGTGAAGAGTGCTAGTTTCAGCTCTAAGTTAAACAGTGCTGCTCCACCAGTTGGCGGTACCGAGAGATCTTCCAAGCCCAAATCGGCACCTGTCACCCCTGCTCAAACAGAACAAGTTGTCAAAACTAATTCAATTGTCAGCTCAATCAGTGTTCAGGCAGCTGGAAAACTGTTTTCTTACAAAGAAGTTGCTTTAGCTCCACCTGGTACAATTGTGAAAGCAGTGGCAGAGCAATTGCCAAAGGATAGTAGTTTAGAACAAAACAAGGAGACTCTGGCAACTGATTCAACTCCACCGACAACAGCGAGTACCAATGATGGAGAAAAGGTTCAGAAAGTCGGTGAAGAGAAGCAACATGATGGTTCTGGTGAAAAGGCCAATCAAACAGTCAATGACACTCAACAAAGTATAGAGAAAATACCTGTATCAGCCGAATCTTCTGAGGGGACAAAAGCTGACGCTTCTGGAGAGAAGGATGGAGTTGTCACAGCTTCAGAAGACAAACCTGCTGCTAAAAACAAAGGAGGGGACCCTTCAAATAGCTCTGCTCCGGGGATCCATAATAATGCTTCTTCCAGTGATTCAAATGCAACTTCCAAAGTCAATAAGCCAGAAAGCAAAACTGATAAAAGCCCCGATACCTCTTCTGATCTTGAAGCTGCTACTGATTTAGTGACAGAGAAGGATGCTTGTCCTACAAATGGAGCTGCAGTGAAAGAGAAGAATGATGATGAACCCAGAGATCCAGAAAGTGTCACATTGCCTACTGGAGTAGATAAAGATATCACCAGCAATGCTAGTGCTGTGCCTACTGAATCAGACCAGCAAGGTGATTCTGAGACTGGAAAAGAAGCAACCAAGAAACTTTCGGCAGCTGCACCACCATTTAATCCATCGCCTGTTCCTGTTTTTGGCACTATCGCAGCACCAGGTTTCCAGGAGCATGGAGGAATATTGCCCCCTCCTGTGAATATTCCTCCTCTGCTTCCCCTGAGTCCTGTTCGTAGATCACCACATCAGTCAGCAACAGCGCGAGTTCCGTATGGTCCACGTTTGTCAGGTGGCTATGGTAGGTCTGGAAATCGAGTTCCACGAAACAAGCCTGCTTTTCTCAATGGTGAACCTAATGGGGATGCCAGCCATTTTGCTATTCCTAGAATCATGAACCCACATGCAGCTGAGTTTGTCCCTGGCCAACCATGGGTTCCAAATGGCTTTCCAGTTGCTCCAAATGGTTACATGGCTTCACCAAATGGATATGCAATATCACCAAATAGCATACCAGTATCACCAGATGGTTCTCCAGCCTCCTTGAACAGTACGCCAGTGACTGAAGATGGACTTTCAGCATCTCCGGTTGAGGCAGGAGAATCCCCTTTAGCTGTAACTGTGGAAGAAGCAGCTGAGAATCACGATACAGTGGTGGCCGATGGGACTGAAATGGAAACCTCCAGTAGTTTGGTAACTGAAGAGACAGAAAGTCAGCAGATCATGCCAGGTCAGGAAGATAATGTGGAAAAACTACATGACATTCCTAAAGATGATGAGAAAACACAAGGTGAAAATGGAGAAATGTCTGAAGACACACCTGCACTATCTGATGAGATTACTGATTCAAAAGAAACATGTAGTGCTGTCATTCTTGAGGAAAAAGGAACCAAGCGTTGGGGAGACTATAGTGACGGTGAAAATGAGGTTGTTGAGGTAGCAAGTTGAAGAGATACTACTATTAAAAGCAGTGATCTGCTCTTCGTCAATTGTTTTCCATTAAGCCCAGAAACTGAACCACAGAGCTGTCTTCTTGCTTCAATGTCCGGTGAAGATCAAAAGCCAAGTGATGTGCTGACTTCCTGGTACAGTTTAAGTTCGTTGAAGCAAACTTGTTGGAATTTTTATTAGCACGACCACAGGTTGCTGCACAGAGGAAAAATAATTATATCGAATCCTAAAGGAACTGAGTCCATCCATGTATTTGTTAAATTCCACTTTTCTCTTCAATTCTGTGGGCTCGAACAGAAGATGCCAAAGATTGCAACTCTTTCGAGTTTGTCAGGGGATACATTTGAGATGAACAACGGTGCATGAGAAGCAAACCATCTTCTGAAATTGAGGTCAAGATTGATCGTTCTCTCGTCGCATACTTTTGCAATAACCAGGTTTGGATGCTGATAACTGTCAATCTAATAAATGATGCTTCATAGTTTAGTGTAGAACTTTTTGTATAGAGTAAAGACAAGTTCATGGATTTTTGTAATTTTATCTTACCATCCTGTTTGAGTGCATACTCCATGGTTTTTCGAAATCTAGTAATCTATATTTTACCTGATTTATTTTGTATTGTTTATTAATTCCTTGTACAACAACAACATACCCGGTGTAATCCCACAGCGGGATCTGATGATTTATACAACTTTACCCCTACCTTGCGAAGATAAAGAGGATGTTAAAAGATCATCGCCAAATAAAAGAGCTATTGTAGAGGCAATATTGTTGCTTCAATCTAGTTAGTCATTTTTGTGTGTTTCTTGATAATCACTAGTTTACATAATCAAAAGTATGAATTTCATAGTCCTATAGTCCTTGAACTTATAGTCTTTCACGTAGAGTCGGGTAAAGGGGTGTGACGTAGGTAGTCTATCATGATACATACATTAGTAGTTGATTCTACGTCTGATCTATAGGTCAAACAGAGACAACTTTATGTAGGTCATCTCATGGATATAAGCACTTCAAGAGAATCAACGGGGTAGTGAAAATTGAAATTTCCAATAACATACCCGGTGTAATCCCACAACGGGATCTGACGATGTATACACAACTTTACCCCCTACCTTGCGAAGATAGAGAGGATGTTAAAAGATCACGCCAAATAAAAGAGCTATTGTAGAGGCAATATTGTTGCTTCAATCTAGCTAGTCATTTTTGTGTGTTTCTTGATAATCACTAGTTTACATAATCAAAAGTATGAATTTCATAATCCTATAGTCCTTGAACTTATAGTCTTTCACGTAGAGTCGGGTAAAGGGGTGTGACGTAGGTAGTCTATCATGATACATACATTAGTAGTTGATTCTACGTCTGATCTATAGGTCAAACAGAGACAACTTTATGTAGGTCATCTCATGGATATAAGCACTTCAAGAGAATCAACGGGATAGTGAAAATTGAAATTTCCAATAACATTACAAGGTACAAAAAAGAAAAAAAAAATTATATATACAAAAATGCTGAGTACATGCATTAACCTAAATCCTAATAGTGCAAAACGAACGTTGAAGTTTCACTGCCCTTTGCAGCCATGTCTACCCCATCATACCTTCATTGCAGGGTGGTGCATCCTCGTCGCCAATCCATAACAACAAGGGAAGCAACAGAATGTGCCAGTGCTGCTGCAACGACGAACACATGGAAGATTTGATGGCTGTGTCCTACAAGATCAAATGCACCAGGTTTGCATCTTTCTGGAAATCTTGTCATGTAAAATACTGCTCCAATAGCGTACAAAATAGCCATGATTATCTCATATCCTAGAGCCACAAGTACTTGTGGATGACCACTGTGTAGGAAAAGTGCATGTGTAGCTGGGATCAATCCTGAGAAACCCATTGCAAGAAAGAGAGTAACCCTAAAGGATCTGAAACGACCGGAGAAGAGAGCCGGGGAGAGGAGGGTGATAATGGCAAGTATACCAAATATAGTAATGCTGGATAGGTAAAAGACACACCAGTATGGTTGATCACAAAAGATGTAGTAAATTGGGCAAAAGAAAGAACAGACTATCATGAGTGAAATGCCAGCATAATCTAGTCTCCAGAAAAAGAGGTTATATCTAAGTGAGTGACAAGCAAATAGATGGGAAAGAGCACTGGAAATCAAACAACCCATAGCTCCTCCTAAGAAAACAAACCAAGGCCATATGGCAACTTCATAACCATCTCTATTTATGTCTAGAAATGATGGATTTGTTATCTGTCTGGCATAAGAGTCCTGCAATCAAAAGATCAAACTACATGATGCGTTGTTTTTGCTTTGCAGCTCAAAATCTGCACATAAGCGAAACCAGAGGTGATTCCGTGCATTCAACTGAATCTAGTATTTTTGATGCGGATACAAACATCTGCATATATATATATATATATATATATATATATATATATATATATATATATAT
>JAOTQJ010000099.1:1095979-1114098 GCA_025642045.1 Solanum sejunctum | reverse complement strand
ATGAGCGTCGAAAGTTGCATTGACTAACTGCTACTTCACAATTGAAAGAAGCGCAGAAAATTTAAAGAGCCATTTTGCTTTATTCCATCATACCCCAAAGCCAAAAAATAGTGAATCTTTGGCTCTATCCGAGATGGATGGAAAGTCTATTTCTAATTGACAAAAAAAAAACAGAGCTAAATGAGCAGTTGAAGTTGAATCTATAAGGGATCTATGTAAACTAGGTAAAATTTACTTCTATTTCAAGCTGCTCCAAGAATGCCCTTAACAAATTGATTGAGGCTCAATCAATGCGACTGATACAAAAAAAGCATGGAGGATCACTAGAGCTTTCCTCAGGGGTAATGCCATCCAAGCATACAGTATGAAAAGAATGTCCACATGACAAAATAGCAACACTTGGGAGCATGGAGGGCTCAACATTGTTATGATACTCATCCGCATATTCATTTGCATATCCATAAGGCATGTCAGAAAGATCATTTTCGCATAGCGGGCAAGTGATTCCCCCTGGATGAAATGTTTCATTCAGACCTGCAATTTACAAATTATTGGTCAGGAATTGCACTATAGCAGCAAATTAACGTGCTACAATACATACACTCATGACTGCCTTTTGTCGTTAGATGTCATCCTTAGATGGGCACAGCACAAGGATCATGTCATTGAAATCGCTGTGTTCGTTGTGCACATCCCAGAAACATTAAGCAAATCAACTTGCCACATCATCTATAGATGTCCTAGTTTAGGATATCTCACAATGAGTAGCTTTAGGATTGCACAATTCTGTAAGCCTGTTAATCCAATTTGCTTAGAATTAAAAAGTTTTAGTCCCTAAAAAATCTCTTTCGATCTTGTCTTGAGCATTTACAAGATGAGGAGAGAAAATCTTGGACATACCTTCCCACGAAATATGATGGATGGGCTCTTCATCTCCCCAGTAACTCTCTCTAATTCTTGAAGACTTGTTGGTACTTGTGGATGATTTAGACTGCCAAACACTCGTTTTCTGGTTTCCAGAACTTCTACGAACATACTGTTTAGATGGCCCAGACTGACTTACAGAATTCTGGTTGCAGATTCTTTTCTGTCGAAACTGTGAAGTTGGAGACTTCTGAATATTGGATTGAACGACAGGAGCATTGTTCTGTGTCTTTTGATGCAGAAGCTGGGGTTTAGATGAAGTCCTCCAAGGTGCGGAGCTCTTTGTATGTGTTGTAGTTGGTTGTGATGGATGGATAGAAGTCCTGATAGGCGTCATTTTCTTTAGGAAATGAGATGGAGCTGAAATCATCTTCATTTTCTCAGGTACGAGCAAGGATGGTCTACTTGGAACAGGAGTATCTTTCACTTGGCTTGTCTTGATTGCCTCTGATACTGAACCTTTTTTTAAACTCGGCTTGATTTGCTGGACTTGCACTGCATGATTAGTCAGTAAAATCAATGTAAGAAACGTCATGAAGCAATAGTCGGAACAAAAAGTATATCGCTTCTATAAAATGAAGGAAAGAAGTATTATTCATGCTGATCCTAAAAGGAAATTACATAAACCCAAGTACTCAAGGAATAACACAACATTTATTTCCTGAAGAAGTACGGGCTTCTGACTGTATTGTATACCTACAATGGATTGCGTCACTAACCTTAAAAGCTCGAGGGAAGTATAAATTCATTTTGGCTCTATAATCTATACAAATGCAAATAATCCTTAGACACATCATTCAAGTACCATATCATTCAATATGAACTCTACCACTAATTAAGTATATGTGAACTTTGACTAGCACCAGCATGAAACATTTCGGAAGATGAAAATGGAACACAAATCAAGACTGGATTGTAAGAATGTCTCTATTTATCATTCTTATAAAGAAAGGAGTATCTCTGTATTGTAAGAAATCTGAATAAAAACAGTAAATAGATAGTGTAGGTCTCACAAACAAAGATATTGCGAGGCAAAAGAAGGCTTTCAAAGTCATAACAGTGTCCTCACTGATAACCTATGTTGCTTGGGCTTTTCTATTATGTCAATGGATGTGTGCCGGATCCTCCAAAAGTAGTGTATTTTTGAGATTGTTCATCATATAGGTCATTTTACACTTAAATGCTTACATGTTCTGATGTAGGTCTTACTGGCTTCTGTTACATCCAAACGAGTACATGCCTTTTCTGTTCATCTATAGTTGACTAGTGGCAGTCACATGGAAAAACTAACGAAGAAACAAGAAGGACAAGATGTAAAAGCATAAGGAAAGTGTGAGAGAATATCCAGAATCAGATTTAGATTACCCCCAACCATTTGAAAATCTTACTATATCTGACTTAGATTGGATAATGAAATTGGTCGGTCGGAATTAAATAGTTCCTCAGCATCTTTTACCATTTTTAGAAACATCTATATAGAGAGAGGTATAATTTAACTTTTAAGGTTCAGCTGATAGTTGTTAGATTTTTTTTATTTATTTTTTTTTTGTGTGTGTGTTTACATATCAAAAAAGAATACATATTATAGAGAATGAGAAGCAGCAATTTCGAATCTCTTAAAATATTTTTTCTAAATCCAGTTCACATGATTGAAATATGAAAACAGCTGATAAGACAAGTGACAAACATTTGAAGAGACAGCTGAACATTGTTAGTCTCATATAAAAGCATAATGCAACAAAAGCTACCAAAAATGCTTAGAGTTGATGGGATGCTAGCAAAAGGAGGGGAATTTCTTTTGTTCCAGACAGAAGGAAGACGATATCATTGTGCACACGAATTGTTCAGACATGATAATCTCCAAAGTTCAGTGTTGGACTTCATATTACATGCTGTTCATGTGATATGTATGTCCATCTAGCCTATAACAATCGTTATACTAGAGGTTTTGGATGGGCCAGAAACTTATTGATGTTCAATTAAGTTATTGTAAGCAGTTTCCATAATTTAATTATTTTTTGTATCATTTTATTCCAGATCTAGTTAAGAGCACATGCAGGAGAAGCATACTGAAACTGTCAATTCAAAATTAAGAATGCTAACTAGATTATCATGAACGTCTAGTACTCTAGCCTTTATTTTTTTTTTCCACCTGACAAGTGAAATGCAACCTAAGTTGTGCGGACTCTCAACTTTTGATGCCACACCATGTCATATTCTCCAGAAGTACACTACTTCCGGAGAACCCAACACACCCATTGTGCAACATAGGATGCAACACAAAATGGAGGGTATTAGCACCCAACACGATGGTATAACTACAAATTTCAGTTGATCTCAACAGATGATATATTCATGTAACCTGCAAAAAAAGAAAAAGGAAGAAAAAAACGACATCTCTCCTTTTTTTCTTTTGCAACAAGAGAGTTAATTAGCAAAAACAAGAAGAAGCCATGTCTGTTTATATGGAAAAGCCTTCATGCAGAATGAACAAACTTTATCAAAGTATATTGTTCTTGATCCAGGAGAGGACATAAAAGAAAAGGAGATTTCCTCTTACCTTTCTGCCTGATTTTTCCGGAAGAACTAATTGTAGGAGAGGAAAACGAACTTCTTTTCCTTGTTTCAGTGCTCCTCAACTCACGTGCACATTCAGCTTCTTTTCCACTCAAAACTTCTGTGTTTAAACCATGTGATGAATTCTTTTTTAGAATCTCAGCACCCTTCTTGCTAGATAAAACAGGATATCTCCCAACAGATGACACTGGAGTCAGAAGTCGGCCTTCTGAGTGCTTTCCCACAACTTCACTACAGATAGAGTCATTCATTTTACAATTCTGACCTAAAGGGCTACCAACCATGTTTGATAGTCAGATGATCCACGAATCACCTAAGCGACAACGGTCTGCTAAGTAGTATATGCGAAAGATGGATCCACAACAGACTTGTTTCTTGCTACTGCAAAAACCACAACAACTCGTCACATCTTGCTGAAAAGTAAAACCATGATAGCATCTACGTAACACATGCATGCTATTCATTGCAAGATAAATTCGATTGCTCAAATTGTCCAAAAATGATACTAAGTTTTTCCCTCTATTAACTTTACACAACAGCCAAAACTACCACAAATATACAAAAAGGTCAGCATTAAAACATGTACAAATTGATATAGAACCTATCTCTATTAAGTACATCCATCAATAAATCTACCCGCACTCGATGATTAATTAACATGCATTTTCACCTCACTAAATCACGTAACCATAGTAAGTGGTATGTAGTAAGTATTACCCTTCCTTTCCCTAGTTCATTACATCTAAAACTGACAGAAATAACCAAAAGGATCACTATGAAAACCTATGAGAATTTAAACTTAACAATATCCACCACTTAATCCTATTTTAGGTTTATTAAGCACAATCCTTCCACAAATAACCAACAGGTTCACAAACAAACGACATTCTCCGTATCTTAATATTATAATATATGATCCAATTCACATACAATTAACTATAACAGTGAATAAAACTACATAACAACTTGTAAGTAAAAATTACACAAAGAAAAGTACAAAAAATCCATATAGGTATTTAAAAAATACCACAAAACATCGAAAGCTCAGCATCCAGAAGACAATAATAGTAGACAATAACAACGACAACATGCCACAAGTGGGGTCGGAGGAAGGTAGTATATATACAGGCCTTACCAGTAAGGAAAAGCATCTCAATAGACCCTCGACTCATGAAAAAACATAATAAAGCAGCAAGATACTAAAGATAGAATGATAGAGCATTCTGAAGGCAATACTTGACAAATTCTCAGAAAAAAGAAAACCCCATAATAGAATATTACCAAATATCAACAGTATAATCAGTTAAAACTATCAAAAACTCAACATACCCAAAACACAACACTCAAACAAATACCCAAAAAAAGGAAACCCCAAAACACAATAACACCAAAAAAAGAAAAAACTCAAACTAGAATTCTTCCTTTTTCCACAAAACATCAAGAACTCAAATACCCATATCATAATACTCAATAAAATTCCATAAAAAGTAATCCCCACATCAGAATAACACCAAAATTAACAGAAAAATCAGTTCTTGATTAATCTAACAAATTTCAAAAATTCAAAAAAAAATTAAAAAAAGCACCTTTTGCAGACTGCTAACAGGGACTGAAACTAGTAACTATGAGAGACCCTAACAAGCCATTAAATATGAAATTTTGACAAGGCGGTGGATTGAGAAGAACAAAAGAGTCCCATCCATTGAACGAAAGAAAGTAAAGATTTTTTATTTTTGGGAAAAGAATGATAAGTCTGGCTTTTAAAGGTTTTGGTTGTGGGGTCCATTATGCCTATTTTTTAGGGAAGATATATTATTTTAATGTGAAAAAATAGTTTATATAATTAAAAGATTACCTAATTTAGCTTAATAAAAAGCTGGCATTTCTCTTTCAAAAATGATAATTTTTTAATTATTGTTGAAACAAAATGAAAAAAAAGATTCAATTAATAACCTCTTTGGATGGTTGTTATTGTTGTATTGTATTGTTTGAAGAAAAAAATAATTGTATAATTGAAAAGAAAAAAAGAAAAAAAAATAATTGTCTTTATTTAATACTTCCCTGTTTCAAATTAATTAAATTTTTTAGACTTTTTTCAGTGTTCAAAATAATTGATTTGTTCAAACTTCAAGATGAATATTTGAAACTTTTTACATATTTGTCCTTTCATTTATTGAAGTTGTATATTTTTTACGAGATAAATTATACGACATATTTATGACTTCACAAAGAACAATAGTGAAAAGTATTATTTAAATTTTGTATTTTGAATGTTTTTCTATATATACGCATTGCCTCAAAAATTTAATTAATTTGGGACAAAGGGAGTAATAGACCGTGTGGACTTATATATGGTAAAGCAGATAAAACGTTTTTAGTATAATTCAAATATAGTATATGTGTCTAATAGATATTTAGTGGTAAGGAATGCAATTTCAAACTGATGGATTTTTTTTAAAAAAAAAAGTGTGAATGAAAAATGAAAAATTATAAGTATTACGAATATTTTTAACTTTTAAGTTATGACTTATTTGAAGAGTTATAATTTTTCTGAAAGATGTGACTTTAGTGAAGATTGTTATCTTTTTGATAATATGGGTTTTAAGCTGAGGGTTTTTGGAAACAGACTCTCTACCTCGATGAGGTAGCGGTAAGGTATGCGTACTATCTACTCTCCCCAGACCTCACTTGTGAGATACAACTGGGTATGTTGTTGTTTGTTATTGTTGTTATCTTTTTGATAAGACACAATAAACATTTATTCACACTATCCTTTGTTGTCTATAAATAGAACAACAGTGAATTTTCCGAACTTCTTTTTAGTCTGCACAAACAAATTTCTAGTGTATGTTACTACCTTTGAATAGTTCGCTGACATCTGCTTTTAGATATCAAATATCGGTGAATAAGATCATTCTACGAGGATATATTCCATTAACCTCAAGTACTCAAAAAGAATAACTTGCTTAAGTAAACATTATGGAACAAAAAAACCCTTGACAAGAAGCACTTCCCCTTTACTAGACTCAACATGTTTATGTGGACCAATAAATATCGAACACCAAATGCATTAAAAAAAAGATCAAGACTACCATGAGCTAGCATCAAATGTTTGATCAAGAAACTAATAAAAGAAGGATGAATATTCACAGAATTTTACATGTTTATAAGAAAAGGCTTATGTACACAGGAGGAAGAAGTCTGATTGATTTTCATCATCAGCTGTACAATAGGAAATCAAGCAAAGAATCCCTCTAAAAAGAAAAGTAGTACTAGTTAAAACTATATAGATCATTCTGTACAATTTTGATTTCTTCCCTCATTTCTTTCATTTCCATTCATGAGATCAGGAAGTAGGTGGTGAATGAATGGTGGTATCAGGTAACATGGCTACTGTCACGACGAAGTATTCACAGCCAACAGGGAGACCATAGGGGTTCGTAGTTGATCCTGAATTCAAGGACAAACGACTGGTTCCTGTGTCAGAAGTCAGTATATCTAAACGATCTCTATCATGGTCAGCTCGAACTGATGTGGAGGATGTCGGCCTCACAGTCTGTCGTTCAATATGCACAACCAGCCCTACGATGTAGCTTGGACGATTTGGAAGATGGTCAGTAAAAAGAGCAACAGATTCAGCAGAGAGGTAGTAACGAGGGCAGTTTCGATTGATAGCTTCATAGTTTCCAGTAGAGTTGAGAACAAATGCTGCAATCTCATGGACTTCTAAACGCCCAAATGATATCTTCTCTTTGTTTGCCTGATGAACAATTAAAAGTATTAAGTAGCACAAACAAGAGATTTCAATGAATCAATTCTTTTCTCACTTCAGGTCATACCCAAAAACAGCGACGTTACCAACATCCAAAAAGGGAACCACAAACCGAAACAATAATCAATCCAAAAGGAGAACATCAACAGCAAATTTGAAGAACGGTAATTTATAATTGTCAAAATAAAAGGATATCCATAGCATTTCCGAAACACTTGCTTTGACTTAACATAATTCAGTATTAGTGTAACTGAAAATATAAACACACCACACTTCAGCAATGGTACCGTGTATATAACCAGAATACAAGAAGCTATATCGTTTACCTGCTTCTCATGTTGATGCTTTTTGTAGAGGGTGTTCACCAATTCTTTCTTTTCTTCCAATTCCTTTGACACCTGCTTATTTGCAGCATCCAATTTGGAACACTTATCAGCCAGCTCTGCTCGATGCCTTGATAATGCACCAACTTTATCAGCAAGTACCCGGATGCATTCCCGAAATTCAGCTGATCCATCCTCTTCTTTTTCATTGATTGAACTAAGATAACAAAGTTGATAAGATTAATATAATTAGTGTGCTAAAGACATACTCCATGAGGTAAAACCAAGAAAATGTTAGAAAACTTTAGGAGTAAAGTTTTCATGATTTACTACATTTGTCCCAGAACTCAAAATTGACGAATTGGATTTTTCAACCTTCATCTATGTACTTGTTTATCATTTTTGGTCGGAGAAGGAGAGTTGAATCAATTATTCAAATAATACTTTAGCAGAGCACAATTGATTAATTAATTAAAATGAGGTTATCCTGTGAACTTTGCACTTGAGCTATAACCATGTCACCCCTATCGTTAATTTCCAGGGGATCTTGCATCTTAAACATGTATGAACATCAACAATTACAAGGTATTTACAAATAAGCTTCTGTCATGCATCACAAAATGCCATTGTCAAATAGGGTGAAGATATTATGGCAAAAGCTTACTTGGCTAAAGATTGAGATAACGCGCGCAAGGACTCAGCCAAAATAGCAGCACTACCAGACAAAACACATGCTCTCAATCTTTCAAAGAGGCTGCGCATTTTGACTGCAGAAGCACGCAATGCACTATATTCTGAGGCTCTTCTGTCAGCTGCACATAGATGGGTTTGAGCTTCCTCTCTTGCTTCATGAAGCCAATTTTCTAAATGAGCACAGTTCATCTGCAAATCAACAATGGAAAAGGATTTTCAAAAAATCATAAAATAAATTAGCATATCATGAGATAACAATTGCAGTGATCCAACAGATTATACAGACAGGCCTAATCTCCTATATATCTATATAATAAAGCTGAGAATGGAAATGACGATGTCGTCCCTTCCCCTATATCAGTATATCTCTCTGTCTGTTTTTGCACCTTCCTATATCAGAAGCTCTATTCATCAGCAGATACATAATGTTTCTTCCCTTCTAAATAATTCTCTTTCATTTCTTCATTCTAAAGGAAATCTAGCTTTTCTTATTTTGTTCGACAAGTAACAGTGTATTACGTATGCTTAAATATCCTGAAGTTGTTGACTTCCTTCTAATTCTTTTTCAAGGCCTATGTCAAAGGCATTTGAGATGCCCCCCGCCGATGCACTAAAGCTCCCACTATGTGCAAGTTTCAAAGAAAGACCCGACCACAAGGATCTATTGTATGCAATCTTACCTTGCATTTTCATCGGAGATATTTCCAAGGCATTTGAGATGCCTCAGGGACAATTGTGGGACAACTTAAAGTCACAGAAAAGGCCATGACAGATGACAATATTTCACCTGGTACGGCATGAGGAGAGATGCCAAGTTTAGACTACCTGATCAAATTTAACTTTAAGACGGTGAAAAGTTCTGCAGCAAATGAGCATGATGCAAAATCATCCCATTGAGACCCCAATGTGGATGATCAGAATGAGCAATTATGCTCTTCAAGCTCGACTCTTTTTTTTTTTGAAGAAGTGGCCTTTGTGGCTAACAAAATGAGATAAGTGAGACTAACATGGTTTGGGCATGTGCAGAGAAGGTGTGTTAATGCCCCAGTTAGGGTGCGAGAAGTTGGATCTGGGGGTTAAGCAGAGGGATGGGGGTAGATCGAAAAAATACTAGGGAGAGATAATTGGACAGGATATGGCACAGCTTCACATTACCGTGGAAATGACCTTAGAAAGGAGTAGAGGTCGTGTATTAGGATAGATGGCTAGTAGGGGTAGAACGTTGTCTTGTCTTGTGATGATTTAAGGTTTGTCATAGGACTAATCGTACCATAACAATTGTGTAGTTATTGCTTTCGATTATCACATTATTTCGATAATGTCATTGTTTTTTTCTTGTACAATTTACATTGCTCTTCATTTTAGCCGCTATGCTATATTTATTGTTTTTTCTTCTTTTACTTGGGGCTTATACATATGAACTGGGGGTTTTTGGAAACGGACTCTTTATCTCCACAAGGTAGTGTAAGGTCTAAGTAAATCTACCCTCCCTAGAATTCACTTGTGAGATTTCACGGAGTATGTTGTTACTGAGCTAAGTCTGTTTCTAAAGTGTTGTTTTTCTATTTGCTTTTCTAAAATTGAAAGACAGGATTAGCGTCTTGGTGTCAACTCCTGACATTGCTCCTTGTTTTAAGTTTGTTTACATTTTATAATTAGTCTTTTGTTGAACTTCTGCTACGAAGTAAAGTATGTCTATTGATTACCTAAATTCCCTATTTAAAAAAACACTTCACCTGTTTTTGTATTGTATTAATTGTTCAATAGCATTTACTAGCCGAATATACTAATAATATAATCATTAAAGCTTTAGCAGTTGTTCTTGTAAAATGACTTCTAATTAATGAATATTAGTTTTGGATAAAAGCCTTTAAAAGCAGTAAGATTTTGAAAAAGGCGATCAAGGAATTTATCACACTTGCACTTCAATGTATGCGTTTATTCCTCTTCTTCTTCATCGTGCTATGCCTTTAGAAATTGCTTTGTTCTTCTTCCTTTTTTCTACAGTATGGTATTGGTAGGACAGTGCTAATTGACTAATCACCCTAGATGATTATGATTTCTTTGGTTTTAACACTCAGATTCTGTCCATTAATCCTTTCAGTAGTTTAGAAAATTCTGTAAACAGAAGCGAAAAGGAAATGATCCAAGAAAGAGAGACAAACACGTACTCTGCTTTTATTTGCTTCTATTCCACAAAAGAACTGTGGCTTAAACTTCTTTTTTCTGTAATAGAGAAATCCCTGAGACAAGTAGCATATAGTTCAGAACTTGATGCAGTGAGCTCTACCCTCCACCCTTATCCACTTCAAACTAGTGTTGTGCGCATAACCGACATATCACAATAAGCACCAACAATTGAGACAAATCCACAAATCAATGCATATGGGTTGACCCACCGCATATTGAGACAAACCCACAAATCACACACACATCCATTTAGCATCCACTCACAAATGTTTCTGGAGCACCCACTTAGTTAGATAACCTAACTCCTTGGCACTAAGTTTGTAAATGCACCCGTAAATTATCCATAGCCACGAGGTCTAGTTCAAATCCTAACGGAGGCAACATAAAGTGATTTCTTCCTATTTGTCCAAGCTTTGGGAGATAGAAGGACATCTATTCTTGCACAAGAAGACACGTTAGTTACTTTGATCCTCCTACCAACTTCTCTAGAGAAAGTTATGACCCAAAAAGTACAAATTATATGTTAGACAAGCTATGGAGGCTATAACTCTGTATGAGCAACATGATTATTATACTTTCAGGAATATTGTAATTCTCCAGAGATCACGACAATTCCAAGCAGTTACCATAAATTTAAAAGTTCAGGAAACGAAAGAAAACCTGAGATTCATCAAGAAGCTTCCCCCTAATTTCCAACTCCCTCACCAGCTTAGCTACCTCATCTGTCATGGATTTCACCTTGCTTTCGCTTTCATCCAGTAGCTTTGATTTATCAGCCAGGACACCTTGCAACTCCAGGAGAAGATCCTCTCTAGCTTTAGCATCCAAACCTTGTTCAGCAGTTACTTGAGAAGGCATGTCAGTCTGAGCCTGGGATATACTCACAGCCATGGAACTTGTTGCAAGTGCCATATCTCCACCAACCAATGTGGTATCTTTCTTGTCTTTCACAAAAAAGTTTTCATGCTCTTCATCACGATGTGGATCTAACATAGATGAATCCAACTGAGGGTTAATCATACCAGAGGAATCAATCATATTGTCATCTAAGCCTTCTTGTTCCTTGATTTGTTTAGAGACAGGTTTAATATTTGATGAACTAGAGGCACAAGAAACCTCATCCATGACTTCAGCAGGCATACAAGGCATATGAGCTTCTCCAACACCAGACACATCTGATTTGCTATCATCATTCTTCACAGCTGAAGCAGTTAAGTTAGATACACCCTCATCAGCAGAATGTGTGTGCCCTTGCGAGTAATGATCAAACAGCCTCTGTTCTAACTCCTGAATCCGTTTTTCATAAGATTCACACTGAATTTGCTTCGCCTTAAGCATAGATTGAAGGTGTTTTTCATACTCTTCTTTATGATGTAGGGCCTCACAGGTTTTCTCTCTTGCTTCTTTTAGTAAACTATCAATTTTACTGTCATCAAGTGACACACAATCAAATTCAGGACAGGTAGAACACATAAAGGCTATTTTAGAAGCAAGTTCAGCCCTCAATTTCGCATTTTCCACTTCCATTTTGCTAGTTCCAGCAATATCCAGAATCTCTGAGCCCTGAAGTAATTCCTCACAATCAATTTTCTCAGCGGAGTCACTTAACCCAGTTTCTGCTGACTGAGAACCATCATTAGACATGGAAAGTGGACTCTTTACTGTCCCATGCTTTTCACTCCTGAAAGAGAGTCCCAATAGATACTCAGGAGCATAGCGATCTATGTCTGAGATATCAACATCAAGCAATTTAGTGTCAAAAGGAGTTATATTGACATCACAGTGGTTAGGGGTATCATACAGTCCCATGGAAGCCAAAATATCTCGGGGAATGTATATACTATTTATCCTTAGAAACTCCTCTCTTCTCCGAACTTCTGTCTCTCTCCTGGTCGCAAGCCGTTCAGCTAATTGGCCAGCCATTCCCATATATAGTTTCATTGCAGCTTTTCTTCTTACCACTTCAGCAAGGCATGCCCTGTATGCAGGACCAATCCCTCGGACCACTTTTAAGTGCTCAAATAAATCACTTTGACGCCTCAAAGCTTCCTGGAAAACAGCAAATTTGCATCGTATATCTTTGATGGTGAACTGGATATATGCGACCTTTTGCATGTAATTATGCACAAGAATGTTCATTTCATTCTTTTTATCCTTGCAGAACTCAACCAAATTGGAGATTTCACCGTCACAAGCCTGCATCTTAGGAAGGTAACTTTTCTCATGGCATTCATACATTGGTCCCAACGCTGAAACAGCATCATGTGGACGGAGGGAAGACGATAACTGATTGGTCAAACAGTCATCCACGAGCTTTTTGACCATATTCACATCCTTGCTGCATATAAAGTTAACAGAATTATGATTATTAAAACACAGACAAAAGCACTTTAAAAGAGGATTCTGTAGTCTTTCTTGTCCAAGGAAAAAGATATCAACTATACCCAGGTAAAACACGGATGTAGTTAAACCAATTAATTCAGTGGCCATCCTACAATCTTTTAGACTCCACGGTTAAAAACGACAAAATCTTTGTAAATATCCTGAGCACCTTCTTACATGTTCCAAATCACTGGATATAGACAACCCAGGAAAAAAAACATATGCAATACAGATCTATGTAAACAAATTGTAACAAGGAGTTTTCATAAATCAACTAACTTCATCTCTGAAATCTCTGGACCCTGATCCACTGAGAAAAAATTCCTTCGGAAAAACTAATGATCAGACTAATGCATCAGCTTAAAGTGAGGACGGTAACATGTACTAAAATAGGAGACCTCGTTCATAGAAAGGTCAAAGTTGGAACTCAAACAAGAAAAATTAACTATGAACGAGAGTTGCTCAAGAATTTCCAAATCAGATTTCACCCCTTCTCTTCACATGTGACTTCAGTTTTAGCTCATTTCAGCTATCAGCATAAGCAGTATGACATCCTCAATAACTAGCATAGTCAGATATTACATATATAAAACCGGATGAAGCCCCATTTAGCTATTGTAACACAGATGAGCACAGGAACAGAAGTCTTTTACTTGTTGGAACAGAATGTTATGATAAAATTCCTTCTCACCTACTAGACTGTTGTTCCTAAAGACGCTAATTTGTTACTACAGAGGTAAGCGTATTGAACTAAAAGTAATTAAGTTAGCTGAGATGCCTTTAACCTAAAAGACTAGCAAGTGCGTCAAAAGGCCAAAGGAAGTATCACTTATTTTAAATGTTAAAACAAGTGCCAAAGAAGTATCAATAACATTTTTTATAGAGAGAGCCATCCATAAGCAAAACAAATTCTAAATTCATTACCAAAACTTCCTTTTCCTACCAAGTATAATTCATCACCATAACCTACACGAAGCAAACAGAAAACTGTCCCTGGCAAAGCTAGACTCTAAATCAGTAGATTTGCACACAGATGGGCACAAAATGGATATATTGGCAGTTCTCCAACACATATAAATTATTAAACTTCGTGGAAACACATGCTGAGGGTGAGGGAAGGACAAGGGAAGGCAGAGCGAGAGCAACAAGAGAGGAAGAGGTAGAGAACAAACCTCAAAGCCTGCATTATGCTTTTCTGCTCACTGACATACTTCTGATGGTCTCTGATAGCTAGTTCAACTTCCCTTATAAGATGTGAAACCTTGGTAGAAAATAAATGCTTAGCATTGTGCTCTAGCTCTCCAAACTCGAGCTTAAATTCGGACACTTTATTCTCAAACTGCTTGTGGGAACTAGTACAATCATCTGACAACTTCCGCAAGTTCTCTTCTTTCACGAAATCCAGCAAACACTTGCGGTTAGCAGTCTGCAAAGCAGGATGAAGTTTGCAAGCCTTCAACTTGTCTAAATCCCTTGGAAAATTATTCAGCAAGTTAGTATGGCTACGATATTGCTGGGAGTAACACTTTAAAAAGTCATTGTAATTTTGCAGTATCATCCCATAGAAGTGATCCAGATTGCCCCTAGCAATTCCTAAGGCCCTCTCTTGCACTTTTTGCTCTCTTGAAAGCCTCTCACAAATGTCGATTCTCATTTGGGAACGGCTGTAAATAGCATGACCGCGTTGGAAATGGAACCTGAATTGCCTCTCATAAGATGGCAAGGCTTTTAAGGCAGGGTCTGTAACATCATCCAAAGGATGGGGGTCATGAGAGGGCGATGGTAATGGCGGATCAAGAATATCAATGATCTCAACTTGCTCGGGTAATGGAGGTGGCGCATTGCTTCTCATTCTAGCTTTATTAAACAAGATAACTTCCCGGTCATCTGATGGGAGCTTGTAAGTAGAAAGGGGACAATGCAATTCAAGTTTCACATCTAAGCACAAAAGAAGCTGATCACCAACAGGAATCCCAGAAACAGACTCTAGGTACTGCTGAACAGCATCAACAAGGGTATATTCATTACAATTCAGTTCATATGATTGCCCATTCTCAGCAATAAGAACCAAAAGCTTCCCTACTTGTACCACACCAGATGAAGCATTTGAACTCATTTTATCCCTTCAAAAGCTCAACCAAACAACCAATCACAACTTCAATACCCAAATCCTCAAGAAATTCACTCAGCAAATCTTTCAAAACAAATGTCAATGTGCCATAAATCCAATCTAAACCACTATATGAATCACAAATTACTCGAAACACGCCAAACCCAAAAGGGATCTCCTCAACACAATCAGATTCTCATATGCTAAAGAAAAACCCCATCTTTTTCAAATCTACTAAAACCTCCCAAATACACCCAAACAAAAACAACCCCACCAAATACTTCCCCAACAAGACCTCAAATCTTCCTTCAAACAAACACAAATTTCAGCAGACCCACAAACGAATTCAGCAATGGAACTCCAAGATATCAACGACCCACTAAGCAATTCTTCACCAAAGTCCAGATTTCAAACACCCCATCAGCAAAATCACATTAAAAAAACCAACTTTTCAAAAACCCCACCTCAACAAACTCCAAATCCCCAGAAAACCCAAATGAAATCTAAGATTCTTCAACCCAAACACTACATAAAAACCCCAAACGAAATCAAAAAAACCCACTGTACAGAATAAAAACAAAAAAAGCCCAAGATTTAAAAAAATTAAACCACAGAAACCAACAAATAGATTGAGTAAGAACAAGATTAACACAAAAACCAAATATTCTTCTCCTTATAACATTAACAATTTTATAAAGGGGTTATCTGGGTTGCTTGGTTTTGTGCTTTCTTGTTCTTCTAGACAAGTGCTGTTGATGTATTGCTCAATAAACCCCCCAAAAAAAATTCAAAAAAAAACTCAAAAAATCATTAAAAAAAATGTTTGGGGGCAATTTTCTTTTCTATTTATCAAAGGGAAAACAAGAATCCTTCAGTATGAAGGAAGTATCAAGCAATTAAAGCAGAGAAGTTGATGAGTTCTTCAAGAAGATTTATAGAAGAGAAGGAAAAAAAGAGTCCTTGTAGGGAAAGAAGAGGTAAATTTCAGCTCCATTTTAAATTTATTTTTTTATTTTTTTATTTTTTAAAAAAGATAATGATTTGTATGTTTGTATATATTTTTCTTTTTTTTAAGTAGGGTTATATAATACAAGTAATTATTTTTAAAAAAAAAAGATAAATTTTTTAACCATCAATAATTGTGGAGTGGAAATTACATTAGTACCCTTGTTGTTGTGATCTTTATAAGGTCTTGGACTTTGGATATATCCATCTTTGATAAGGTTTTATACCATGAAATATTCTTCATTCTAATTTTCTAAATATTTATTTATGGAGTTATTGTTTTTTTAATCTTACTCGGTGTCTAGTATTTATATTGGAGCTCGATTAAATTAGAATTCGCACTTTATTAATGGGTAAAACGCTCTATAATAAAGGCGACTTTGTATCCAAGGAGACTCGAATCTAAGACCACTGGTTAAGGATGAAGGCTCTACCACAACCCTTATTGGTGGAGTTATTGTTGATAATATGTGTGTGTGTGTATTTATGTGGTATACAATATAAGTATTTTTTACTAAAATATATTCAGTATGATTTTATATGTAAGATCTGAGGAGAATAGTGATACATGAACCTTATCATTACCTTGTGGAACTAAAGGAGTTGTTTTCGATAGATGTTCGGTTTGAGAAAAGCATTGTCAAATCTAATTGGAAGAAAAAAATATGAAAGTGTAGAAGAAACAATAATACTGGAGAAATAATACGATTATTAAAGTTTAAGAAATAATAAATAGTGGAGGAGTATATGTTATGCCTAGGGTCTAGACTACCACCAGATATATCGTATAGTGTGTACGTGGAATTCATCATTAGCTTATAGAGACAAAATGATTATTTTCGTAAGATATTCGATTTAAAAAATCATCTTTTAAAATATCAAATTTTTACACCATCAAATATTACTGTATAATTGAGATGATTTATTTTAATACTGCATTTAATATATTCTCATATTAGACTCACTTTAATATTAAATGAATAATTGCTAAAAATATTTATCTCATCTGTAAATTGATGAATCATACCTTCAAATCTATCACTCTAAAGCTAAGTAGGTTTATTTCTTCACTTTAGACATTCAATAACTAGGAATAATTTTATTGAACGTGACTCGAACTCATACCTGATCTAAGAATTACTGAATCAGATTAGATTAAACTTCGATTCCTATGTATCGCATTCTGATAAATACAATTGAGTTGGATTTGACTAAATTTCAACTCCGATGTGTCGTTTTCTGATAAGAACCACTAAATTGGATTTGACTAAACGTCGACTGCCACGTATTACATTCTAATAAACACAGTTAAGTTGGATTTGACTAAACTTCGACTCCTACGAGTCGTTCTGATACGCACCGTTGATTTGAATTTGACTAAACTTTGATGGTTACATATCGCATTCTGATAAACACAGTTAAGTTGAATTTGACTAAACTTTGACTCCTACGTATCGTTTTCTGATATGCACCGTTAAATTGAGTTTGACTAAATTTCGACTGTCACGTATCGGTTTCTAATACATTGGAACGTCAAAATTGATTTTTGACTCATATAAGTTTTGTGCTTTTTGTCAGTTTCGTCTAATATTATATAATTATTTATCGATTCTATTACTATTTTAATGTATAGTTAAATACTTATCAAGCTAAATTAAAATTTGTACTTTTACTTTTTTTTTAATTGAAAAGGAAAATCAATATACTTACACTATATGTTTTCTTTTATGACCCCTTTATGCATGAAATTTCTTCACCATTTTCGGAGTCCTTGTAAAGAAAGAAGAGGTAAATATGAAGAGATTATTTTTGAGGGATGCTTGATTTAAAAAAAATATTTCGAAATAGTTTGGATAAATAATTTTATTGCATGTAATTATCTAACGTTCACATGATACATGAAAAGATTAAGAAAAGAAAAAAGTTGATGAATTGACTTGCAATGACTTGGAAATCAAGTTTCATCCTTCATCACTATTTTTTCTTAGAAAAAAATTGAATTTTCTATAAAAATAAAATAAAATATATAAAATTATTTTTTATAACGATGTTAGTTTATTTAAATATTTATTATTGTTTTGGAAAATATACAATATAACATAAATAATTGGTCAAAGTATAATTGATCGTTGTTCCAAAATAT
>JAOTQJ010000099.1:1041588-1068578 GCA_025642045.1 Solanum sejunctum | reverse complement strand
TCTATGTTTAAAAACATAGCGCGACTGTTTCCGGATGACCCATGATGAGCGTCGAAAGTTGCATTGACTAATTGCTATTTCACAATTGAAAGAAGCACAAACAGTTTAAAGAGTCATTTTGCTTTATTCCATTATACTCCAAAGCCAAAAAATAGTAAATCTTGGCTCCATCCGAGATTGATGGACCCATGATGAGCCATGTTCGTTGTTCGTTGGATATTAAAGATATAATGATTAAAAATATGCGAACTATCACTTTATCACGAGCTTCATAACTATAAGTTCTTCCTTTTTTTTGACCTAAATTATCATTATCTATGTATTAAAATACACACCAGAACTTATTAAACCAACTACTAGGAATTTTTTTAATTTAAACTATCACCATCTACTTCTGTTTTAATACATAAGTGGCAATATTTCATGCTCCCTTACCCCGCAATGGGCGGGAGCCTTGAGGCATATTAAAAAAAAATTCAAAAATAAAATTTATACCATACTTTCCGTTATTATACTTTGTTAAATAATAAATATATAGTATAATTTATCTCTTAGAAAATATAAAACTTCAATAAATAAAAGGACAAATATGAAAAAAATTTTAAACATTCATCTTGAACTTTGAACATTAAAAAACTATCAAAAATTTAATTAATTTGGAATAAAAGTAGTAACTTATAGTTAGAATTTTGAAATTCGAAAAAAAAATGATTGCTTAAATATGTTTTTGATTATTATCTTATAATTATACGGTAAAATAGTTAATAATTCTGAAAAGTTTTTTAAAAAATTATAGAAAAATATAATTAAAAGTTCACATAGACTAAAATAAAAATTTTCCAATAATTTGAGCCCAAAAAAAATGAATAAAATTTTTTTCCAATAATTAAAGGACAAAAAAAGAGATACTGAAATTGCTTGATTTTGTCCCTTTGTAATATTTCCCTTTTTCTATGGTCTTCCTCATTCATCGAGTTTGATCTCACCTTCGTGACACCCCACCCCCCACTCCAAGATTTATATCCTACGTGCACCCCCTTATACTGGAAGATCACCTTTTCTTGTTCTAATCACATTGGTCACTTCCACGTGATACGGTATCTTTTAATCTCTCTCTTTTTCTATGTTAAATTCAGTGTCAATGGACAGAAAAATAATTATGGGTTTATCTTTTTAATCAATAATTGTTGTTTTGGATCTTGGATTTACTTGGGAAGGAGAATAAAGTTTGAATCTTGAAGTGTTTTTGGTGATGGTGAGGTGATTTTGATAATTTTTGCTTTTGGGGGTTTGTTAATGTATGTATGGTTACCCCATTTGGCAGAATTTTGTGGAGTGGTGTTTGAACTTAGATTTTGGCTTGGATGGGGAGAATTGGGTATTGCTTGTTTATTTCTTTGGTGATTGTTTATGGGAATAAAGTTTGAATCTTGAAGTGTTTTTGGTGATGGTGAGGTGATTTTGATAGTTTATGCTTTTCTGTGTTTGTTAATGTATGTATTCTTACCCCATTGGCTGAATTTTATGGTTTTTTCCTTTGATTGAGTGTTGTGGTGTTTTAACTTAGAGGCTTGGATGGAGGGAATTGGGTATTGCTTATTTCTTTCTTTGGTGATTGTTTATGGGAATAAAGTTTGAATCTTGAAGTGTTTTGGGTGATGGTGAGGTGATTTTGAGAGTTTATGCTTTTTGGGGTTGGTTAATGTATGTATGCTTACCCCATTTGGCTGAATTTTTTATGTTTTTTTTCTTTGATTGACTGTTATGGTGTTTGAACTTAGATTTTGGCTTGGGTGGAGGGAATTGGGTATTGCTTATTTCTTTCTGTGGTGATTGTGTATGGGAATAAATTACCCCATTTGGCTGAATTTTTTATAGTTTGTTTCGTTGATTGACTGTTGTGGTGTTTGGAACTTAGATTTTGGCTTGGATGGGGGGAATTGGGTATTGCTTATTTCTTTCTTTGGTGATTGTTTATGGGAATAAAGTTTAAAATCTTGAAGTGTTTTTGATAATGGTGTGATGAAGTGATTTTGATAGTTTGTGCTTTTTTGGGTTGGTTAACGTATGTATGCTTACCCCATTTTGCTGAATTTTATGTTTTTTTCCTTTGATTAACTGTTGTGGTGTTTGCACTTAGATTTTGGCTTGGATGGGGGGAATCAGGTATTGCTTATTTCTTTCTTTGGTGATTGTGTATGGGAATAAAGTTTGAGTCTTGAAGTGTTTTTGATAATGGTGTGGTTGAAGTAATTTTGATAGTTTGTGCTTTTTCAGTTTTTTGGGTAATGTATGTATGCTTACCCCATTTGGCAGAATTTTCTGGGTTTTTTCTTTGATTGACCATTGTGGTGATTTTCTCGGGTGGGAGAGCGAAGTTTGAATCTGGAAGTGATTCAATCAGTGATAAATTTTGATTCTTGTTGGGTCTGTTAATGTATGTATGCTTACTCCAATTGGCAGAATTGTCTGGGTTTTATGTTTGATTGACTATTATTGTTTTGGATCTTAGATTTTTGGCTTGGTAAGGGGAAATTGGGTATTGCCTATTTCATTCTTTGGTGATTGTCTATGGGATTGGGGATAAAGTTTGAAGTTTGAAGTAGTGAACTTAATTATATTGAAATTTAGTGGATAATTTCATGGTTGAAGTGATTGTTATGCTTTTCTGGGTTTGTTTCTTACTCAACTTTTGTTTGGATCAGTGATGTTGACTTTTAATTATTCACTAAGTATTGGAATGAATGCTGAACCTGTAGCAATGAGATTTTGGGGTCAACCTTCTCTGTATCTGTGTAGTCGTGATTCTTGTGGATTCTGCTAAAGCTATGACCTCAATCTTTAGTCGCGTAGATTGAATCAAAAATTTATTTCCTGAATCTTTTTTATCTGTGCATTGCCAGTTGAGCAGAGCCATTTCTTTTAAGTTTTGCTGATAAAAGAACTGATTAGTGCATTTTATACGAAGATACATGAAGAAATTACAGAACCCTTTTAGCTACGCAGGGAGCTCAGAAACTTTAACAGTTTCTTATACATTACTTACAATGTCAGATTTACTCCTAAAAACATAACATGGGACGTCTTTCAGTTGCTGAATTGTCCTCCAGGCGTTCTTAAGCCTAAGTTCCTAAGTCATTGATATCTCCTATATAGATCTTTTTCTTTCATCGTGTTCAATCTGGCTTTTGTTAATACCAATTTTGTATATGATATAACCATACTAATATTAAGCGTCTTATCACATTTGGGAGATATCTTATGTATCTGGTTGGTATACTTTATCAGGTGTTAAGTTGAAGTTTGACTAAAATCTGTCATTGAAATGGATTCTTCCTTCTTTTATCACATAGAAGCCATGTGAGATGAAAATCTCATGCATAGTTTTGAATGAGAGAAAGAAGTGAGGAATCCTTTTTCTCGACACTGCAGTTGCTGTTTTTCTTTCCATTACTCTGATAGTAGTTTCAGCTTTAGCCCGCTCAAATTTAGGATCTTTCCCTAGGTGGAGGTCAGTAATGCCAGAGTAGTTAATTTTAGTTTTGTTTTGTTTCAGGTACTGCTTAATGCCTTTTTTATTAAGTAAAATTGTACTTAGATCAAATATCCAAATGACGAATTCTTTTTTTCTCACAAATGAAGTGAAACAAGATAGCTTGATGACATTAAGTTGTTGATAGTAGGTTTAGCAAGTGTTTTGGTGTTCTCTTTCAGTTTCATTTCTGTATCTGTTGGCATATTCATTCTCATTTCACATTAATACGTTTTATTTATGCTGTTTCTCATTGGCATCTTCAAATGCTGTCGGGTTTTTGAGATATCTCCTTGGAATTTATACAGGATAGAGGAAGAATAATCCATATTCTGGCTATTTGTTAAGAGGATAATAAATTTCGGGTTTGAAGTGCATAATCACAATGACAACTGAGAATGCGGAGCTTCCTACAGAGGAGGTAATATTTGTATACATAAGCACAATAAAGAAGCTACATTATACATATGGACATCAAATAACATACAGCTTTTGTGACTGATAACTAGCTTGGACTATTACTTTCAATCACCATCATAATAAACATGCAACACAGGATCTAGTCTCTTAGTCTTAGCAATTAGTTGCTGTACCTTGTTTGGCATTTACTTTTTGAGAAAGTTTTGAGTAGTATGTCAACATCAATAAACACTAAGTGGAGAGAATCTGTGCATTAAATGATGGATAATTATAAAGATACTTTTGTGTTGCCAATTTTTTACTAATAGATTGGATAAAGTATTTATTTTGAGAAAGAGAAAGAATTTGTTGCTGTCAGGGTTTTCTTTTGTGGGCTGTCCTGGAAGAACAGTGGAACATCCTTTTTCTTTATCTTTTCTCTAGTTTATCAACAACATCACCCATAAATAAGCATAAACTGGCTTATATTTTGGTTTGGGGGAAATGGGAATGCGGGAAGAAAAAGAAACTGAAAGAATAGTGATGAACTGGGTCTTTTAGCACAGGTGATTGTGCAATAACATCGCGGATCCTTCTGTTTCCTTAGGTTTTGAGGAGGGATATCCCATGGGAGACATACATGTCTACAAAGGTGATCACTGGAACAGGTTTTCAGCTGTTGAGGCGCTATGACAAGAAGGCGGAAAGTTACAAAGCCCAGTTGCTGGATGATGTAATCTTCATTTTCTGAACTTCATTTATTACCTTCGAAATAGTCACCCATAATCAGCATCATCAAAATTTAGTGTGAATGTTTTTTAAAGTTTAAACACTATTGAGCTATTCCCCAGTTACAACTTTTTCATGGGGTTTATGTGGGACATGGGGGTTCTTGCAACTGCTGATTTCCAAGCATTCCGATTCTTAGATTTCCAGGAAACAATTTCTCTACCTCTATGAGGTAGTGATTTCGTTTTTGGTGCTTGGTCAAGCTCTCAAGCTTTTGATTATCTTATCATGCTCTTAGACTCTCAACTGGTGATAGTCTTATAAATGGATATCATTACTACAGGATGGTCCAGGTTATGTCCACATCTTTGTTACCCTTTTACGTGACATCTTCAAGGAAGAAACCGTCGAATATGTTTTGGCTTTGATTGATGAAATGCTTACAGGTAAGTAGAGAATTTGTAACTCGTAGAGTTCCTTTGGTAAGTGAACTGATGTAATGCTTATTTCTTGGCAGCTAATCCAAAAAGAGCAAGACTATTCCATGATGACAGTCTTGCAGACGAAGATACCTATGAACCTTTCCTCAGGCAATATTCTTCAACCCTTTTTCAACCTTTGGTCCCGTCTTCTCTGAATGCAAGGGTTGATGTCATTTATTTACAATTGCCATGTAGATAGTATTTTCTCTCATTCTTTATAGCAAAGAATTGGCAATTTGCATGCAGCCCTTTCCCCTGCCTTCATCCTTTTACCTATATCAGCATATATTGGCAGATGTTAACGCATAAATATCAACTCATGCTTTATTTATAGAAGATCACATCTGTCGTGTTCCTCATTTATATAATGCATAGGTAGCAGTTGTTTAATTTTATGTTTTGTACCAAAGTTACATCATACCCTGCTCATTTCTAACTTTTGGTATGAAGTTTTTGGATGCTAAAACTTAGGTGCTAGGATTGGAAGACTTTGAATTAAGTAGGAATTTAATTACACCATCTGTACTCTAATAATTTGGTGTTCAGTTACTTTGAAGCAAAATAATATTCACAGTGGCGAAGTCAAGACACGTCTGTCTTTACCTCGACTTTGTTAGTGAAGGCATACAGCTATTTTATTCCCCTTGACTGCTTGAATATATCTCTTTCTAAAGATGCATTTTGTTTTCCAGGTTGCTGTGGAAAGGTAATTGGTTCATCCAAGAGAAGAGCTGTAAGATTCTATCTTTGATAGTGAGGTAATTAGGTTGTGATCCCTCCTCCCATGTCAATGATAGACTGAGAATGTTAGAATGATAAATGAACTTGTAACTTTGTTCCCCTCTTAATGACTATTCCAGTGCTAGGTCAAAAGTTCAGACTGGTGTTGATGCAAATGGAGTTGCCTTAAGTTCAAAGAAGAAATGTACTACCATTGATGATGTTCTGGCAGGCCTGGTGGAGTGGCTTTGTGCACAGGTTGGTTATGCTCCTACATTTTCGACTTCTATGTTTTATTCCATCCCACCCAAACCTGGAATTTACTGGCTTTGCAAACTTTTCAAGGGGGATTCAGTATTGAATATAGATGTCTTGAGTTGTTGTGGAAATATACTTCATAGAAGGAAGGTGGTGAAGTTATGAAACAGTGAACGAAGTGGATGGACAAAAAGTGGTAGAAGCCTAAGGACCATGAGATGCGATGTATTAGTTTAATCAATACTAACTTTGCTCGGACTAGGGTGCAGGGTGTCCTTATGGGCGCGGATCTTAAAGTTGGATCCTTCATTAACTAAATTTAAGATTTGGGGGTATGGATCCAGGTACAGATACGGGAGTGGGGAGGGATTCAACCAAAAACAATTCAAGTATCTAAAAATAGAGTTATGTCCAAATTATGATACATTATGTGGAAAGCTTACAAGGTAATATGAGGTAAAAATACTGATCAATGGTAGAATCCTAAAAGGGAATATAAGGAAAAGGACTGATTTAGAAATTTCTATATACAAGGTGGTCTATTTCTTCAATTTCACCTTAGCTTTTGTTTTGATTGTAGAAATCATTGTATCTGTCTCAAATTTTTCTGTTGATTCTAGTGAAAATACCCAAAATCGGTTGACCAAATATGGTATAGATCCCGATCACACTCATTTCATGTCGATATGGGTGCAGCACTAGAAGTGAAGAGTCCGAGCAACTCAGAATCAGTATGAAGCATGAAAAAAAGCTGTTGACGGGGATCAGGAAGTCCTGCTTCTTGTCAAGACCTTCTCCCAGTCTCACAACTGTGTCTACGACCTATTTCTCCACTTTGAAGCTAAATAGCTGAATATAGGGGAAAGCAATTCTATGGAATGGGGGTTGGGGGATTTATGGATTAATTCCACTTGTTAGTGTTATCATGTCTCAGTCAGTTCTGTCGATCCTGATTTTGATGATCTGTGCAGCTGAAAAAGCCTACTCATCCTACCCGCAGCATTCCTAGCACAATCAACTGTCTATCAACTCTATTGAAAGAGCCAATGGTTCGATCTTCATTTGTTCGAGCTGATGGAGTAAAGTTGCTTGTTCCTTTAATTTCACCAGCATCCACGCAGCAGTCTATCCAGGTTTTTTTTACTGTCTAATGCCACATATTGAATTAACTTTATAAATTATAGACATGTTGTGCTAGTAAGTTGTGGTAATTTGAGGTAGTTCTGTTTTCACTCAACACATCAGCCACCTCCAGAAGCTTAGACGACAGATTTTTTTTTTCTTTCTTCTTCCTGATTTTGTTTTCTTCCTTAAAACAGCTTCTCTACGAGACATGTCTATGTGTCTGGCTTTTGTCGTACTATGAACCTGCAATAGAATATTTAGCTACTTCAAGGGCCCTCCCTCGATTGATAGAAGTTGTTAAAGGTTCGACAAAAGAGAAGGTGAGCTGCTTGGGCTGCTTTATGCTTAATAACTATTTGGACTCCATATTATTTTGTAAATTTGATGCTGCGGTTTTTCTACCTTGATTTTCCTTGGCTCATCTGTTCATGACCTGTGGTGTTTCTATAACTATAGGTTGTACGGGTTGTCATCTTGACTCTTCGGAATTTGCTTTCTAAAGGGACATTTAGTGCTCAGATGGTAGACTTGGGGGTGCTGCAAATTGTTCAGAGTTTGAAAGCACAGGCTTGGAGTGATGAGGTGAAGAACCTTAGTTATGGTTTTTTACCTGATTTTTATATCTTAAAATTGATCTATCTCATTTGTAAACAGCCTCAAAAAATGAATAGAAGAATGAATAGTCACTATTAAAGCTTCTTGATCATCTTAGTATTTACTATGTTGACAGTTAATTATGTCACTGCGTCTGCTGAAGAAAGAAAAATCATTTACCTTTATATCATCTCTGCAGGACCTTTTGGATGCTCTGAATCAACTAGAACAAGGATTGAAGGAGGACATCAAAAAGCTGAGTTCGTTTGACAAGTACAAGCAGGAAGTCCTTCTTGGCCATCTTGATTGGTCCCCAATGCACAAAGATCCTATATTCTGGCGGGAGAACATAAATAATTTTGAGGAGAACGATTTCCAGGTAATACTTGGAGAGTGCAAAATCATCCCAAGTTACATGTCTTTAAAGGCTGTAAACTAAGTGCTGCATAACAGCATAAACATGACTCCATCTTGGTCCTGCAACATCAACAGCAGAACCAGAGTCCTCTGGTGGGTTTGTTCATGTTCAATTCTTGCTGACGTTTAAACTAGCCTATCTGCTTATCAAATCAAAAACTGCTTTTAGATATTCATGTCTAAGTAGTAATTTCCATCATTAGAGGTAAGACTGTGGCCATAGTAGAGAGTGGATGAGGAGGACACATCCTTATCTAATGATAAGAGAAAGGGCCTTTCGGAAACCTCCTCTCACTACCTTCTTCCCAAGGTAGGGTAAGATCTGCATACACTATGCTCCCTAGATCCCCTTTGTGAAATTGCATTGGGTATGTTATTGTTGTATATTAACCTTTAGCACACCTATTGGCGTTCAACTGAAACTAATATCTTCGAGACGTAACACAGGTGAGAAAACTCTCAAATTTCAACAAATGATATATTCTGAACCATAATTTTAGAACTGCATTGATTTCTATGCTAAAAGCCTTCAGGTTGAAATCAAATCATCATGTGATAAATCTTGAATCTGCCTCTATGATCTTCGTAGCATAATACAGTTTTTCTTTAGGGTGCATCTTCAATCTGAACAACACATTTTTTTCCTAGTATTAGGACTGATATCTTGTGTTGTGTGGTGTACTAGATCTTGAGGGTGCTCATAACAATTTTGGATACATCAAGTGATCCAAGGACACTTGCTGTTGCTTGCTACGATCTGTCGCAGTTCATTCAGTGCCACTCTGCTGGGCGAATTATAGTGAATGACCTCAAAGCTAAGGAGCGCGTAATGAAACTGCTGAACCATGAGAATGCAGAGGTCACCAAAAACGCCTTACTCTGTATCCAAAGGCTTTTCCTAGGTGCCAAGTATGCTAGCTTTTTGCAGGCTTGAGTATCGTCGAATGGTTTCATTTCATTGTTCAGACGACATGAACTAGACTCATCGTGTTATTTCATTGGAAACAAGGAGGTTGTGGTCATGCTCTTGTTAATTTATTTGTTGTATCACTATTCAAGTATTGTATCTAAGGCATCCTCTTGGTGAAGATTTTCATTCCAAATAAGGTGTATGAGTTAATTTTTACTTCCCCTGCAATAAAAGGAAGTTTGTATCGACATGTTATCGAACTGGGGAGTTGTTTTGTACGATGATTTCGTATGATCGATTTGGTTTATGTATCGAGGTTTATAGTCTAGTGATATCATTGAGAGTCTCCGACATTATATGAGTTCAATTTTACTGTTTTCATTCATGTTTTTCCTTTGTTGATCCCTTACAAAGATGAGTTTGTTGTACTTTTCTGGAATTGTTTCTTGGAATTTATGAGTATCAATAGGTTGTCATGGATAAATTCATGTAATTTAAGTTCAAAACAAAGTTGGTGGCATATTTCAGAAAATTCATGCACTAATATACACGAAAACTTCAGATGATTTTGAATTTCTATTTTGTGACTCAAATTTTGAAAATCGATGTCTATCCATGGAGTCAAAGATTCACTATTTTTTTGCTTTGGGGTATATGATGGAATAAAGCAAAATGACTCTTTAAACTGTTTGCGCTTCTTTCAATTGTGAAGTAGCAGTTAGTCAATGCAGCTTTCGACGCTCATCATGGGTCATCCGGAAATAGTCGCGCTATGTTTTTAAACATAGGGGTCAGGCTGCGTATATCCGACCTCCCCTTACCCCGCAATGGGCGGGAGCCTTTGAGGCATTGGGAGTAATGTTGTTGTTGTTGATGTCTATCCATGGAAAACTATTAGTATCATTTACAAGGTTGTCATGAATGGAGCTACAAAATTTGAACTCAAAACGGAATCTATTTAAAACATATTTCAAGATATTTAAGGACTAATATACATGAAAAGGTCGAGATATTCCTGAGTTGTTATTTTCTGCTCCATAAATTTCGAAAAAGTAAAGTTTATCCTTGGTAAACTATGAGTATCATTTACTATGTCGTCACAAATGGACTACAAATTTTGAGCTCCAAGAGAATTGGTCCACACATACTTTATGGATATTTATCAACTAATACACATGATAAGTCGAGATGACTTAAATTGTTGTTTCATGAGCCATAAATTCTAAAAATGGGACGTTTAGCCTGAAAAACTATGAGTATCATTTACTAGGTCGTCGCAAATAGACCCACACAATTTAAGCTTTAACAAAGGCGGATATACATATTTCGAAAAATTCATTACATACACGTGAAAAATTGAGATAAATTTTAAATTTCTATTTAATGACACAAATAAATTTTAAAAAAATAATGTGTTCCGCTAGAAAACTATTAGTATCATTTACTATATCATCACAAATAAACCAATAAAATTTGAGCTCAAACAAAGGGGAAAACATATTTTTGTTATTTTTCTAACCTAAAAGAAAAAAGAAGCAATGTCTACCTCTGAAAAACTGAGTATCATCCCTAGGTTATCGCGAATGAACCCATAAAATTTAAGCTCAAACAAAGTCAGTCACACATTCAAAAAATTCATGAATCGATTCACACGAAAAATCAAGATAATCCCAGTTTCTAAACGTCCATTAACTTCCAAAAAAAAAATGTGTTTTCTTAAAATACTATTAGTATCACTACTAGAATGTCACGAATAAACTCACAAAATTTGAGCTCAAACATAAGTGATCACATATATTTCGTAAATTCATGTATTAATACACACGAAAAGCTGAGATAATCCTAAGTTCTTATTACATAACCCATAAACACTAAAAGAAAAAGAGATACATCTTTTTTCCTATATAGATACAAAAGTTCCCTTGTTTCTATACCTATGCATACCAAGAATCCTAAACTAGAGAAGTTACAACTTCCTCCAAAGATATCTGTACAGCACCTACAAGAAACTGAACCAGTGTACATAGCTGTGTATTTTCAGCTCCAAAGCAGACGAGATCGATGCTACATCCATTGATATTGCGCATGGCGTAGTCAAGATTCTCATTGCTGGAAGTTCGAACTTATGTATGATCTCATGCAGTACATGCTAATGCTGCTGCACATAACTTTTGGGGCCTAGCGCATATAGCTTATATAGTAAGCCATGAAAAACATGGACTCCTTGAGAAGGGCCAGCATAAGAACGAAATAAAGCTCTCATGTTTCATCGGAATACATGTTCCACCAATCATCCTCGCATAAAAGCTTCATGTTTGTTCCAGAGCAAGAACATAGCATTTTGAAGAAAGCGAATCATTGTTTCAACGCTATCGGATCTCAGTTAAAGAAGTAGGGAGACTCGAGAACCTTCCGTAAATCAAAATCACCTCTTTTAGGTAGAGGGGGAAATGTCAAAGCTGGATATGATTCCTGGAAGCTTTCAAGCAACTGCAAACAAGATATCATGTATACCATAAGAGCAGCTTGAGAAAGAGAAACAAAAGTAAATATCGGGGACATCTTGAAACATGTTCATCTAGAAAGGAAACTTTCACTTTTAACATACATCTTCGAGAATAGGCATACTGTACAGCTCCACAAACTTTTCCCTGAGTATCCTGTTCATCTGGTCGACATCGCAAGCATGAGTCCAGAAGGAATCATGTACCCCTACAATAGGTAAGGATTTTGATCAATATTCTCAACTGAAAAAAGTTTGTGTCAAACAAGACAATGCTTGATATTCACGCAAGTAAATGAACTTTATGCAAGTTCTAGAAGTCATAATAGTTCATGAGGTTACAACAACATACCCAGGGTACTCCGACAGTGGAGTCTGGGGATGTTTAGTAACACAAACCTTACCACTATCTCACAGAGATAGAGAGGTTGTTTCCAAAAAAAATGCAGCTCCAGTATCACATAAAGTTCATGAGTTTATATATGACAAATGACCAATCCAATGTAAGTTTCTGCTAAGTTTGCCCATATGAGTTCACTTTGCCTGGAGAGAATTCTAGATATAAATAATCTTTTACAAAAGAGAATCATTTAATGGACCATCATTTTTCACATACTGGTAGAATGCTATAGAAGCAAAGCGAGAGAGTGGACAAGGGTGGGAGCATGACAGAGTACAGAAATGAAAACAATGTTGTTCCAACATATGGAACTTCTACCACTATCACTGCATGTCCCTTCAAGCCAGATTATCTTATCCAGAAACTTGGGCGGGAAAAGCTTCCTGTGTACAAAATTACACATTTCTCCTCTTGGAAAAGCCAATTCAACATCAAAATATTTCAGAAACAAACTGGAGCTCATTGACAACAAAACCTTCACTCAGGAGTACTTAAATTTAGGAAACCTTTTCACTTAGTTTCACAATTGAGTAGCAACACGACTTCAACTTCTGTATGTGGTACGTAGGCAAGCATACATGTGCATATAAGTGGCCAAAAGCTAAACTATACACCAGATATCATTAGAAATAAAAGGGCAGGAAAACCTGCAAAATGTAGTCCAGCATCCCTGCAAGCAACAGCAGTCATCATCATATGTGAACCATCCAGTGAGTGCACAAAATTTGGAGGAAACGCAGTTCTCTGCTTCCGAACTTCAACCTACGGTTCAACATTTGCAATATAAAATAGACATCAATTTAAATATGAAATCTTAACAGGGAAAAATCAAAAGCATTTACAAGAAGCTTTACTTACTGCATCACCCTCACGCTGCAAAGCCAAAACTTGAAGAGAAGTTCTTATCTGCACATACACAGTAAAGCATTAGCACAAATAGATGTTGCATGAATTGCTTGAAATTCCTGTTGCTTGAAAAGTTTTACATCTTCATTCAAGGCATATCACACAGTTGAAAAAGATCATCATATAAGCCAATTACTTTTGATGAAGATATTCGCCAGATCCTATAAATGTCAATTTCTTATAAATAATGTGGCATGAATTATTCATATGCCCCCATGCGTGTATGTAAAATCCTATGAGGTAAAATCCAACTATGTAAAGAGTTAAAATGGGCACCTTGGTTACGGGTGATAACATGTAAAATCAACTAGCAAAACAGTATAAAAAGGAAAAAGCTTCTAAAGAAACAGACTCGATCAGATGGCTGCTACTTGATTAAAGCTACTTGATTAAAGAAGCACTTACTACATGCCGCTGAGTTTTAAAGTAAGGCTGCACAACAGGGAGCCCCAATGGTGTCGTCCATCGCACTGGCTGATTTTCTGAAGCAATCACCTGTTGAATGTCACTAGTTAAACCATTGAAGTCCAAACAAGTTTTGAGATGTCCTATAACCAATTGCAATTCCTCTAGGGACATTTCCAAGGAAACAAGCATTTCTTTTGCAAAGAATATATATATTGTACGTTCAAGTGACCATACATTCAATATCACTCCCTTGAGTTCTAAACTCAAAGTTGTAAAGTTAAAAACATTTTCATTTTCATTTTTTCACTAAATATATTTTGGTCTTAAGAGAATTTACGTCGTGGATATGCCATTTAGGGTTTCATTTGGAACTCCGTATTTCCTAGAAATCATCAGTGCACTCCCAAAAGGCCAGTCCCATTAATCTTATGGCCATCGGAGGGCAAGGCAAAGAATAACCAGTCAATTTTTGCTTCATCTGTGAACAGGTTTAAGGTTTTGTCATCCAACAAAAACAGTAGAAGAAAGAGAACTGGGGTATAGAATGAGCTATTACAGCACTTGACAGGAAGGAGTATAGGTTTGTGATCTACACTTTAATTATAGGCTGCAAGTTTTGTTAAATTGAGTTGCATGTTGTTAAATCATTTTATCAACCTTTTTTGCAACCATAATTAGTGTTAGTACTTTGTAACCCATAACAACATTAAATAGCCAACAAATTGGACAAAAGAAAGCTTAGTCAAGAAAATTCTTATTAAAAGAATTAGTGGAGGAGGAGGAGGGTCCATGGTAAGGGCAAGTGGTATGGACCTTAGCACAATCACCAAGCCACGTCATTGTTCCACGTGCAGCTTGAAATAACTCCCCAAGAGCAGCTAATGTCACCTGACGATAAACATGAGGTCAAACATATAGTCAAAACATAAATATGAAGTGTAGGCAAAAGCTCTTAGGACAATTTTTTCTAAGTCTATGATATGTATGGGGAGGAAAGATAAAACACCAGGATTTCTTCAATACCTCTTTTCCCAACCATATCCTATTAATTAAGGCGAGACATTTGTGAAGAAAAGATCCAACTCGCCTTACAGATTAAGTCCGGTCAAAATTAGTGATATGCATGCATACTGAAAAAGTAATAAGCAATAGCCTGGTTCAAACTCACTATGTCCTTTTAATTTAATCATGAAATGCTTCCGCGTCTTGGCAGTGCAGATATGAGGTATATGGTAGTTAAAGCAAACAACAACTACTACTACTAAGCGTCAAACATCAGTCTCAAACAAGTTTGGGTCGCCTATATGAGTCCTCACCAACAACGTTTCCTAATTTAAGCTCAATTCATGTAGATTATTAGAAAAGGTACATTGAGTGACCTAAGTGAGGAATATCTGACCAGGTAATAGAAACCTGTGAGTAGCTTACTAAATAGTCCCCCATTTCAATTTGTTTGTCCTATTTTGACTTGACATGGAGTGAAGAAAGTAAACATGACTTTTGAATTTTGAGGTTTTACACATGCCACGTGGAAAGTTGGAATTAAAGAGTTGCTAAAAATGGGAAGAGGCATACTTTCATAGACGGGCTAAAAAGGAAAGTAGGACAAACACATTAAAACTGAGTATCAGAAAATCAGTGCTTACTTTAGCAGCATAGCAAGATGCACTAAATAACAGCCTATCATCATCGATAAGACCCTTCTCTTCCAACCTTCTTTTGATTTGTTCACGTGCCCCGACATAAGTAACACCATACACTGAGGTCATTACTGTCTGCTTCACCAATTTCCTGTCGACCTGAAAGTCTCCACAGCACCAAATATTTTAATTGGTACAAGTTCAAAAACTAGAAGCTACAGGCCTAGATGCCTGAAGTTAAAACAAAAATAAGATAGAAACGACAACAAGATAGAAAAGACAGATCACCAAATGACAACCTGGTCAATTAAGAGTTTGGCTAGTAAAGCATTAGGATCAGTAACAGGGTCCTTGGTACTATCTCCTCTGATAACATGATCAACCCTGCAATCAATAGTTGTCTTCAACAATCACTAGTGGAGCCAAAATACACAAATTCTCACAAATAAATTAGTGGTTTAAATTTTTGACTAGTTGATCAAAAAAAGCAGTAAGGTGAATATGTTCACAGATCTTTTTTCTTTTTCATAAGTTAAACGGCGCATTTGATTAATTAAGAAAAGAAAATGGAAAAAAAAGGTAGAACAAGACATCCTTGCCACATGGTGATCATCATATCCCTCCACCATCCAGAACACATTTCTTCCATCAAAAAGTGGTTTATCATTTTACATCTTATGTCAGGTATGGACATTAATCACACATGATTAACAGCAATATCCCATTCCCCTCCTGAAATTCCACTTAGCATCAAGTAAATTTAGCAAATATCTTTCAGGACTAACTTTAGCAAATACTCTTATTTCTTTCTGGGGCAGATAACCCCTACAAAGTTGATATAGGTTATGGCAACAAAAGAATATAAACAATGAATGCTAAACATTTGTAGCCTTCCAAAAAAGCAATGAATAAGTTCATAGGTCAAAATATCAAAAACAATAGCTTAACCTAAATTCCGCAAAAGGGTCTTGGTTTTGAAGTTTCACTTAAGAATGGATTTCAATCATTCTACTATACCTCAAAGCAATTTCAGTATAAACATCAGCAGGTTTCTCTCCAGCAACTAGATTGACTGCCGCTGCCTCCATCTGTTAAAGTTGCACAACCTCAGAAGATGACATAAAGAGTTACTCTAGCATACACAGAGAGTTGCACAGAAGATAAACATCGTAGAACAAGCTAAAATTCACTAATCAGAAAAAGATAGAATCGAAACAAGGATAAAAATCACAAAGCAAATATAGAATGACAAACATACACCATCTCTTCCCAGAGCCGCATAGTGCTGTAGGCCATTGCATGAACCATCCTATAATAGAACAACGCAAAACTTGTTAACATGTCCAAGGCCTACTATTTTGTTTTCCAGATAGAAATGTTTCAACTTTTATTTTCTTCCAGTGGAACTTATCTAATTTTTATCCACGGATCACCTCTTCTACATTTATTAACCGATTATAAAACAGACAAAGGGAGTTGATAAAACAGAAGAAGGAAGTTGAACCGAAAATTACAAAAAAGCGATGATGGAAGTGTTCTACCTGATGAATAGGCAGATGGGAGATGACAGTATGTGGTGACGAGCTTTTCAAAGCTTCTGATAGGTTAATGCAAGCTGCTAAGCACTGCAAAGGATCCTCAGCATTTAACCACCATCTATTTCCATTTAAAGGATTGTGTGCTGAATCTAATATGTCATCAATGTGGTTTTCTATAAATGCAATGCGTGCATCATAGCAGAGCTTCTCTATGCCCCCTGCATAAAGACTTGCTAAATGTATTTTCAGCCAGCGCAATCCTGACTTTCCTAGTGGACGCCCTTCAGCAAATTCAAGGATTCCTCGACAGAGATCAGAGCTCAAGTGATTCAAATGAGGATGCATCGGGTATGCACGTCCTCGAAAATCAAGATTGTGAGGATAATAGAACCCTTCCTCACCTTTCAACTTCCGAGCAACCTAATCCAAATAAAGCTTTCTCAAAATTTACTCCTAAATAAACAAGCAAAGCATACACATGTGGAAACTAAATGCTAAATCTGACTTTAGAATGTTAAAATCCTCGAAAGTCAATTAATAGAATGAGTAATGATTCAGTCGAGATAAAAACCTAGATCTAAATGTGCAAAGGTTGAGCAGTTCGCATTACTTTTTAGGCATCGCGATTGCCACATACCCAATCTCCCTACCCCACTCCAGTCTAACCCAAAAAGGTAAAGAAAGGAAGAAGAGTCCAAAAAGAAGACTAACTGAAAGCTTGAGCTCTGTGTCACATCTTTGGGAATGCAACTCTTGGTTGATCTTTTTGGCTTTTCTCACCCTCCATTTCCACCTTTTCACTTCCATTACATCATCGGAGAGCAACTCAGGTATGAGAACCTACAAACAAGAAATTCCTTGCAATGAAACGCAACCTATAAATAGCACCAGGTATTTGAAATTTCACAACTACCTGAAGGTCTTTACAGAAACCATCATCTGAACAGCTAAGAGAACTGGAAATATTAAGCAGATGAAGTAACATGCTAAGCATATTAATTACGAAGTATGCAGTAATTATTTTGGACAACCATAGAGGGCAGAAAATTTAAAGATAAATTTTTAGAATCAGCCACATAAGAAGATTAAATGGCATTTAAGCAGACTGGTATTGACAAAGATAATATTGTAATTCGAGCTATATCCCCCATAACACAGTAAAACAAAATCAGATACTTATAAGGAGCAACCCGTAACACAGTAAAACAAAATCCAGATACTTATAAAGAACACCAGAACAAACACAGAAAATGAGAACATTATCATCTTTTTTATTTTTGATAAGGAACATCAGAAGTGTTTCTTACATCTTTGCAATCCACTAGGCCAGCAATATTTCCTCCTTCAGCCCAAATACTCTCGACCACACTAAGTATCCTTTTATTCACTCTCCATTTAGTGCTTCCTAAGGTATCCAAGGCCTGCATCAGTGCAGAAAGAATTAATACACAGGTAAACCTCTTACAATATCTGATGTGCTATCTATTAGAGAACAATCTGAAGCAAGTAAATTATCAACAGCCCCAAGATGGATTTAGTGAATCACCGTTAGTATTAAATGAGGTTAGTTAAAACATCTATTCAACAAATTTACAGCACAGGTTGAACAAATGCAGAAATCTAATATCAACTCAGATTCTAGAGATGATTCACAAGTGTTTGTGCTACTAATCGAAACTATGTAATATTATCTCAGATCTTGGAGATGACTTGCATATTATTTATGCTAATAACTCAAACCATGTATTGTATGATCCATGCATCATAGCCAAAACTATTAGCTGAAGAATATAAACAGTTTTATCCAGTAGATAGCAGAATATATAAAATCAGACTTGCTAGGCAACCTGAAGCATTTGAAAACCCTTCTAAATAACCAGCTCCAACACATCACATGCAAAAGATGAATAGAAAGAGTCAACTTAGTTTAAGGTTTAGCACAACTCGCTGCATTACTTTGCGTAACTGGATTGGCTTCATACATCCTGAAAGAATGAAACATTAAGAATCAAACTTCACCTCATAAACTTGCTGCATTTGTTTCACAGGAGCACTTCTTACAGCATCTTGTTGCCTCCTAGATCCATGAGTGCGCATCAAATACGAAGGCAGGAACAAGTATCCGCCTTTGTCATACCTGAGATAAAATTGCCAGATAGTCAAGTCTAGATAAAATTTGAAACATGATAATATTCTCACATAAATTTATGCTTTTTTGAGAAGATAGAGTAGTTTTACAGATGAACTAGAACAAAGGGTGTACTATTACAACTGTATAATATCTTCAGAAGAAAAACAGAAAGTGCCCCCTTCAAATCCTATAGGGCTTCTAGTATTTGTAGCGTGTCCCAATCTATTGCATCATTTCTTGCACAAATTCAATCCTATTAATTACAACCAAACCTATATAAAGAATCTTGTAAGTATTATCATTAAAAGCTGAAAAGGTATTATACCCTCTCCATTTTTTGGGTGGCACCAACATAGGTATATATGGAATCATCATCTGTTTAACCTGCAACAAGAAAAATTAGAAGCCTGAAGCACAATGGCACATCATTAACCGCATAACAGAGTAATTAAGCAATCAAGCTATTCTCTGATATTTCTTTATTTGGCAGACCTAAAAATGAGAAATTGTTTCTTCTCTCTCTGGAAATGGCCAATGAACTTGTATTTTTGGTTTTTGTTTGTAAAATTTTAAGGCCCTAGGAAATGGCTTTGTAGATCGGGTTAGTTTGGTGCACCTTCTTCTTCTTAGGAGCTCCCTCGGTAGGTGACTCCTCCAATGAGATCATAGGGAGAAAGCAACGAAAATAAATCCAACAATCCTGATGTGATGCCAGCATTGTGTTTCAGGTCAAGTTTATTTTTCCACCATATTATTTCCTAATTCAAAATTTTTGACTGGCAGAGATAACATGTTATCATTTTAACAAGTAAAAAAAGATACAGAACCTGCAAGTCCACCTAGTTTTCATACGACCAAAAGGGTTGCAGTAAAACTCCTCTTTCGCAGGGTCACTAAAGTTAATACTATAAAATAAATTAACTGAGCACTTATACTGATGGTGAAATATGGTATGATTAAAACAAAAGAAGATTGAATAACCTACTGTTCTGTCAACTCCCACAAAAACCAAGGGATCACATTCTATGACACCATACTTCCTGACAATGTTCTTCCTGCAAGAACAACAAACAATTTTGTGAAAGGAAAAATGATACGCGAGCCTTCTATCTGGAAAATAACACCTAGGAGATGTTTTGACAATGAGAACTTAATCCTAGGTAAATGCGACTTGTCAGTCCTCCAGGGACCAAATAACTAACTAGGGACAGCTGCCTTTGGCATTTTTTAGTTTAAGGATCAGAGTTTACACACAGCTCATCACTAGAACAATTACTGTTGTTAGATTTGCTATGCCATGATGCAGCAGTCTGGTACAAGACTCCAGAGTCCAGATTTTTTAAACGAATAAGAAGTATCATATTATGCTCCTTTAGAATAAAATTGTAAGAAAAGGAAAACGCACTGACCCTGGATCTCTTGTAGAAATTCTGAATACGTGCCTGAATGCAGGTCTAATATCAGGAGGAGTATCAGCAGATTGATCCACTGGAGGTTGCACATAAGCAGTTTCTGTTAATAACTCTAAAAGACGGCATCCTAACTGCATGAGATTCAGAGAAGCAGCCACTTAAGATAAGATTTCAACCTAAAAAAGTCAGACATTAGTTGCTTTCATCACGAAGAAAGTTGCTAACGACAAACCTTAGCCTGTGTGTCCCGACCCCAAGACTCAGGTTCTTCACTCTCCATCAGCTTTCTCACCTCAACTACTCTATTCCTTTTAATCAAGCTTTTGACACGTTTCCTTAGAATCATTGTCTCCCTACTCATTTCTTCTTGACTTTGAGCTCCAGTCATATTCTTTTTGTGCTTGTTAGTTTTCGCCATGAAATTATGAATCCTAACCTGAAAAATATCATTTATGAGGTCAATTTACATATTACAGGTATACCACTTTTCAAAGTGAAATTTTTTTGTGTTTACACCCATGATATCACTTAGTGCTCCAAACAACAAGACAATCCTTGGCTACATAAACTCCCTAAACAGGTAAATAATATAAAGGAGTTTGGCATGATAAGACACAGTCTATCTATAAAAAACTAGCTAAACTAAAGCAAATCGGGGAGAAGAGGGAAGCACATACATTAAAAAGAAATGTTTTTTGGCAGGATTCATAGCATTGAGCAGCGCAACCTGAGCCACTCAACACCTACATAACAAACTGAAAGGTGAATGTAGATCCATTAAAGTGACAGGCTATAAATTATAATCAGAAATGATGGATACTTCCAGCTTTTCATATTTATAATTGCTGAAGGATGATGTATTTGAGTTCTTAGACAAAGAAAACAAACTAGCAGCTTCTACTAGCTAAAAGATACGAGCTTGATGAGATTTACACACAAATTCAACTAACTAACTTTTTTTTCTTTGGTTTAAGTAAGTTGTTCATAGATTGGCATCAAGAAAATGCAATGGTTATAAAAGCACATATGCTAGCTCCTATACAAGATGCTATGAAAGGGTTGGGGAGCTAGCCAAACAGCAAAAGAGAACAACCACGTTAAGGGCTAGTCTAGTGGGAGGGAGCTCACAAAATCTAAAAAACAGTAGAACTATTTGCATAAGACTGGTAGGCCCAACAAAAATCCCAAAATTCAACTAACTATTGGAACACAACCACAACTCATAGTTCTCAGCCAAACAGTAAATTGTAATGAGGTGAGGATTCATTATCTTATTCCTTAGACAATTTGAAGAATTAGTGTCCGAATGAAACCACAACTTATATCTCCAGAGTATAGATATAATTTTTAGATAGTTATAGATAGGTTTTCTTTTTTTTGGGGGGATAGATATCATTCAAATTGTCTGTATTCTAATCTGTAGATCCTTGGTTAAGATTTTTTTTTTTAACTTTTACTTCTTTCCACTATTCATCTACTATACCTTACGCATTCCATACTTATATTGTAACATGCAAAACCATCTCTTTAGTTACTCTTGTAGCATATTTCCATAGTTCCATTACAAACATTCTGCCAAAAACATAATTCAGATGCATAATATACCACGACGTCACAAGCGGGCAACAAACAGGAACGACATTTTGAAAGTGCAACACTCACTTCATTCTTAACTACCATGTCAAAATCTAAAAGGAAAAAAAAGTAGAACTATTTTACGTAGGACTGGTAGGCCAAAAAAACAATTCATTTAACTTCTTGGAGCGCAACCACAACTCATAGTTCTCAATCAAACAGTAACTTGCAAAGAGGTTAGGATTCATTATCTAAGCCCTTGGGCAATTTCAAGAATTAGTTTCCAAATGAAACCACTACTTGTATCTCCAAAGTCTAGACATAATCTTTAGGTAAGTACATAGTAGGTTTGCTTTTTCTTTTTGAGTAGATATCATTAAAATGACCTGTATTCTAATATGTAAATCCTTGGTTACTAGTTGTTGTGTTTACTTTTACCTCTTCTCGCTATTCATCAAGTATACCTTATACATTTCATACTTCTAATACAACAAGCAAAATCATCTTTTTAGTTACTATTGCAGCTTACTTCCATAGTTCCATTACAAAAATTCTGCAAAGTACATAATTCGGATACATAATATAACACAACAGCACAAGCAGGCAACAAACAGGATCAATCAACATTTTGAAAATGCAACACTCACTTCATTCTCAACTGCCATGCCAATCTGCACTGCAGCTTGGACCACCTGAACACACCTTTCTTCTTTACCACTCATCATCAACAACCCCATCAACTTATGCATCACTATCACAGCCATTTTATCAGCAGGCAACGAATCAATATATGGCGCATAAGCCGCCCTACGTTTCTGACTCATCTCAGCATTCTGCTCCTTTTCTATAGCTTGTCTCAAAGGCTCAAACCAACCTAACAACAATTTCTTAACATAAGGCAAATTAGGTGCTAGTTTCTTCTCACACATTTCCCTCTCTAACTCCCTATACTCCTCCACCATCTGCTCCCACGCCTCGGTTTCCGCCTTTATCTGTCTCCTTCTCAACATAGCATACCTTCTCCTCCTCTCAATTTCTCCAAAATCCCTTCTAACCCCTTTTACCTGTTTAGCTCTAACAAACAAACTATTCATAAAAAGTGAAGAAACCCAAGTTGGATCCTGAATAAACACCCTTTTATTCGATTCTTTTCGCAAAACCTGAGGAACCCCATTTGGGATTTTCTGCAAATTCACCAATTCTTCAAGATTTTCAGTGAGATTCTCGTCAGTGGATACACATACTACTTCGGAATGAACAGTAATTGGCAACTGAATTACAGGTAGTTTCAGTGTTTTTGGAAAGGAAGAAGCTTGGGATAATTTGAGGAATTCTTGATTGTGAATGCCATGAAAGTTGCAGTTTTTTGGGGATTTTTGAGCTTTTCTCCATTGAGATACTGTTGGGGTTGGAGAATAAGTAGCTGAAGAAGCCAGCTTTAATGGTGGATTTGGATGATAAAAGAGAAGAAAGAGAAGAGGATAAGGTAAGTATGAAGAAAGTTGAAGTGAAGCTCAACCAAAAACCTCTGCTAAAACCCTTTGGGAGGAAAAGATATTTCTTGAAATTTGTATGTTTTTTTTGTCTTCTATTTCATGTATCATGTATGTGGACCAAAAACATCCTTAAGTTGCCGATTTCAAGTCTAAATAAAAGAAGAGGATTGTCGAGAGTCAATTAGGGAATAATTTGTTATCCGTATAAAATAAGGTAATGTTAGTGTATATTTCACATTACTAATTTCAAGTTGAAATAAAAGAAGATGATTATCAAGAGTTAATCAGAGATCGATTTTCTATCCTTACAAAAATAGGATAAAGTTGTGTATATATTACTTTGTTTGAGATCGCACTTGTGGGGTTTATTAAATTTATTGTTATTGTAGTAATCAATCTTAAAATTTTTTCATTCAATGTATTTTGAGGTCAGATTAATTTAAACTGGCATTAAAAGGTTTCTCTTGGTTTGAGATACAAGCTCGAAAGGCATGATAAAGAAATATTTATTAATTCATCAAAATCTTTGATGGTTCAAATCAAAGATTTTTTATGATTTTGATCATTATTTCAATTTTAACTTGGAATAATTTTTTAAAAAAAGAAAATGATTTTTGAAAGTATGTCGAGTGGAATAGTATCACTTTCATTTGGTTAAATATACAATTTTTGGTCCAAAATGAATTGCATGGATCCAATTCAATTTTAATTGGGCTAGTCCATTGAGTTGGTTTCTAAATTTCAAAAGATGAGCCCAATTCACTAGCTCAAAATCCAAATGGTTAATAATTCATTTTAAAGTCTAGGTTAATGTCACGTGTCAAAATTATGTGACATCATATCAAGCGAAGTAGTTAAATCTCATGTCATGTAAGTTATATGGTATGATTAATCAAATGAAATTGTCAATACGAATGTGTTAAGTGTACATGAGAAATGAAATTGGTTCGTAAGTCAAATGGACCAATCAAACTGAACGCGAATGAATTCGACTTGATCAGCATTCATCTATGCTGTAAAAGCTCCAAAGCAAGTATATGGAATATCCATATACATTCATGATCTTCATACGTGATCAAATGTAACGACACCTTCAAGTCATGATTATGATGGACTACTTAAAATTTTTTGTTTACGCTAGCTAAATTCCATATGATGCACAAGTCAAAGATCGAGAAAGTGATGATAATTTTGATTATTTCTTAAAACTTAAAATATAATAATTGTTGTTTTCTTTGATACAATTTTGATTAAATTAAAATATGTACAGATCTAACTTCTAAGATTTATGTGGTTTTCATATTTAGTAATACTGATTACAATTTTTTAAAAGAGAAAAATATTGGTTATATTGTTTGGATTGAGTTATAATCTGTTGTTTGACCTAACCCTTGTTGATCCAATTGCAAAGCACACGTATAGTCGTAGAAAGAGGGAGACATATAAAGTATGCGGATTGAAGAAAGATTTGTATGATTAATGAAGCACTCCCCGAGAGTGTGATTTGACAAGTTCGACAAGGTGATGTTTAGTTTGGCTACAAAAGATGTGTTGCTGATCACACAAATTTCGTAATAAAAGATGAAAAAGTGAGTTGCATCAGAATATGGAGAAAGACAGAGAGCTCTATAGGCTCTTCTGATCAAATTAAAAGTTTGCTTTGCTAGTCTATAAATATGTCGTGCTAAGAAGTAGTTCGAAAGATTATCCAATTCAAAAAATTTTGAACCTACAGTCATTTTCAACTGACCGAAGCATTTCATTGATTACTACGCATCTACGCCTTCCCTCCTCTTTGGGTGTCAGGGACAATATATCCATAGTGATGAAAATCTAGAAATGAATGGAGATTCTTTCAATATTAAAAGAATATTTCATTAAATTTTCTCCCTTTCAAGTGAAAGTCGGAAAGGGGTTTTCATTCAATAGTTAATTTAATTCGTTTTGACGTTATTCCATTTACAATCATAATATTTTCATCGACGCAAAACAAGTCAATTTATTTACCGCCCAAATAATCTCAACAACCTAGCTGTAATTTTGTAGTTCATATTTTTCACGGCAAGTAATATATTAATTTCATTTTCTTCCTGCAATTTCTTCTTTGATAATTAGGTCAAAAATCACCTAAAGCCAATATTTTAGACTTTGGTTATTTGATTATATTGTTGTTATCAAAAAAAAAAAGTTATTTAATTGTGTCACGGCAGAAAAAACCTAATGATAATTATCAAAGAATTTATTAAAATGTTAAAATTAATTAAAAAAATTCATTTTAAAATAAGTGATATTTTAGTTTTTTCTATTTGTTTTAAATTAAATAAGTGATATTTCACATTATTAAAAAAGTAGTAATGATTTTTTATCTTAGTTTATCAATAAACAAATATAACATGAGGAAAAAAAAATGAGATAACGATGCGATCAGATTAAATTGGTCATTACATGAAATGAGATTTATCATTGTGCAATAACGATTTAATAATACGATACAAATACTATATTATTAAACCAAGAATCTAATACAATAGATAACAACGATTGAGATAAGTTTAGTCAAGTTCATATTATTATTCATAATTCAAAATTTAATATTATAATAAAAGAGATATTTAGTGGTAGAAAAAATTTTCTTTTAGTGATAATATTCATTACCGTAAAAATATTTTGTAACAAATGAGTTAATGCTATTGCGTCTAGAATAGCTAAAGTCTCTAATGATATTTATATAGAGTGATGATTATAAATCTGTCGCTGATTACAACAATCAAATACTGATAAGTACAAGTAATCAATAATTATTAAAATAACATAAAATTATTATAAAAAGGTCTAATCATATTTATTTGATTTATTTTTATCTTAAATTTTGTTTCCAAATTAGAGGCATAATTCCATCAACTATATGCCTAGTGGATTATTATTATACTCCATTTACGCGGCAAATCGACATAATTATTAAAATCAAACATGTAGTTAATTAACTTTTTCACTTTTACACTTTCTTGAGATTTTTTTTAATAAATAAATAAATAAATATTAGCATACATGACATTAGCCTAAAATAATAGCCAACTACATTAACTTAAATTTTAATTAAATTATATATAATTACCACGTTTACACAGCCGGATGAAGCCAAAGATTCATTATTTTTTGGCTTTGAAGTATGATGGAATAAAATAAAATGGTTCAATTGTGAAGTAACAGTTAGTCAATACAACTTTCGACGCTCATCATGAGTCATCCGAAAACAGTCGCTCTATGTTTTAACCATAGGGGTCAGGCTGCGTACATCCGCCCTCCCCTTACCCCACAATGGGCGAGAACCTTTGAGACATTGGGGTAATATTATTGTTGTTTATATATAATTACCACCTTAATTCATATTAAGGACTAATTATTCATTAGCATTAATATCTAAAAAAAAAAAAAGCGAGATATTTTGATACTATCTAGTTTTGTATTAATGTAATGATATTTTAATTTTATCAATATTAAGATTATTTTTAAAATTTGTCTAGCTTTCATGTTAACAATATTTCTATTGTAGAAATTAGTAAGTTCACTGTCATATATATTTAGAGGAAGTCGAATTAATGTAACAACAACAACAACATTACCCCAAAACCTCAAAGACTCCCACCCATTTTGGGGTAAGAGGGATAGGATGTATATAGTCTGATCCCTATGTTTAAAAATATAGCGTGATTGTTTCCAGATGACCCATGATGAACATCGAAAGTTGCATTGACTAATTGCTACTTCACAATTGAAAGAAGCGCAGACAGTTTAAAAAGTCATTTTGCTTTATT
>JAOTQJ010000099.1:1029890-1040263 GCA_025642045.1 Solanum sejunctum | reverse complement strand
TAAAAGTTCAATAAATGAAAGGGCAAATATGGAAAAAGTTTCAAACATTCATCTTAAACTTTGAAAAATTCAACTATTTTGGACCTTGAAAAAACTTCAAAAATTCAATTATTTTGAGATGGAGGAAATATCAAAAAAGTTATTTTTTTAAAAAATTTTTTTAGCGGAAAGATGATTATTAAAAAAATAACCATTCTAGTGTTCCTTGCATATAGTCATTTCCTTCATTGGTCCCTTTTGAGCACTATGCCTTATAAGGCAAAATATTTAGGTATACTTTAATCTATGAAAATTATTATTATTATAAACTATGTGAGGTTGGTAAGTATTATAATATATTAGTTACAAGAGCTCGTGCCAGTAGGGGTCCAATTGATGTTATATTATTTTTTTATTTTGATTTATATGATATTAATAGATTTTTTATATATATTTATAAAATTGTAAATTGTTAATTACTGCAACTTATAGTATATTTTTATATTATTTTTAAATAATATATATTATTTATTTTATATATATAAAATTTTGAGATTCAATCAAAATTTATAGTTATGTTTAAAATATTTTAAACTGTTAATAGCTAAAGGAGCTGAAAAAAATAATTTATTATGGGTAATATTATAAAATCAAGCAACTGAAGCAGATGTGCCAATTGACAGTTGCCTTTAAAAATTATAATTTATTTGGGTTAATATTGTAAATTCATATTTGAAGCAACTGAATAAATAATTAATACTCCCTCTGTCTCAAAATAATTGAATTTTTTAGGCTTTTTTCAAGGTTCAAAATAGTTTAATTTTTCAAAGATCAAGATGAATGTTTGAAACCTTTTCCATATTTGCCCTTTCATTTATTGAACTTTTATATTTTTTAAGAAATACTTATACTATATATTTATGATTTTACAAAGGGTAATATTGAAAAGTATGGTGTAAAGTTTGTCTTTGAATATTTTTCTTAATATATGTGTATTAGGTCACAAATTTATTTAATATGGGACATAGAGAGTAAAAATGATGTAATAAAATTAAACAGTTGATGCAGAACATTAATCGACAGGGCAATATTTTAAATTCTTCGTTGCAACAATTCAAGAAATAATTAATAAAAATAACATAATAAAATTAAATAATTAAAACAGACAAGTCAATCGTCAGCTGTCTGCTTAAGCAGACATGTCAACCATGGCGTCCCTACTTCAATGATGCTCTTATATATAGTTGTAATATGTTACTAGGTATTTAAACAATAACAACAACAACAACAACAACATACTCAGTAATATCTCATAAGTAAGGTTTGGGGAGGGGAGATTGTACGCAGACCTTACCGCTACTTCATAGAAATAGAGAGACTATTTTCTAAAATTCACAACAAAAAAACCAAATATGTTACTAGGTATTTGTAGATAAAAAATACCATATTGAGTTTTATTGTATTCAACCTAGGTAATAGACGTAAACTCGTAAATTATCAAAAATGAAGATAATCGTCCAGATTTTATTACGAAAGAAAAAATAATTTACTTTTTAGGCCGGTAAGTATTTAGAGATGATAGGTGGACCCCTCCATAGCATCAGGCAATCAAGTATGTGATCATATATGTGTAGATGTTAACATTCACAAAAAATAAAATATAAATAAGTGTTAGGACATTCAATCTCATATTACAGCTGGTTTAGTGTAGAAGTAAACACTAATTAAAAATAAATTTTACCATATATAAATAAAATTCAACATATAAACATACGACTTAAACGCACGAAGAAATCAACATCAACTATATGTAAGTAAAAATATTTTTATCATATATAAATAATGTTTCACCTGAAAAAGTTCAAATGAACCCCTCGATTCAACTAGCTAATGGCTACCCACTCTTACATTCATATTTTCAGCTTCATGACGTTTAGGCTTTAACCTACCTAAACTGTACTCGCACTCAAGAGCAGATTTAGGGGGTTAATTACTGTTTCACGTAAATTCAGTAATTTTTTTAATAAAAAAAGAGAGGAGTTTTCAAAAAGAGCAAACACTTGAAATATGAAAAGGCAAAAATAACTATAGTTTGCTAAAATCATGATTTGTAGCTACATATTATAGGAGAGAAGCGAGCAAGATCGAGAGAGGGAGAAGAAAGGCAAATAAAATCGAGCGAGAACAGAGAATGGAGAAAGGCAAATCGTATATGTACATTTGTTAAATTATATGTGTATATCGATCAAATAATTATATAAAGTAATTAATATATACATATATATTTGTATATCTGGCAAGCGAGAAGGGGAAAGGGAGGAGAGATCAGATGAACGAGATTGAGAGAGAGAGAGGAGAGAAACAAATTGTATATATATATATCTGTTGAATTGAATATATATATTTTGTCAAATAACTATATAAATGCAACTGCTATACATATGCATTTGTATATCTGATAAGAGATTTCAAAGACAAAGGAGAGACGCGAGAGAGACGAAGAGAGAAAATAGTAAAAAAATTCTAATCATAGCTATAAATTATAATTTTTTTTCCAAACTAATATATTTGCCTATTTACGTAACTAATCCCTAAAAAAATGTCATTAATTAACGGACCAAAATATGACCTCATCTTTTAAATCATGACCACTTGAGTCGACATACAACAATATTACCCCAATGCGTCAAAGGCTCCCGCCACTTGAGTCTACATAAATAAACAAACAAACAAAAAAGGTTATCAACTTGCAAAAGTATTCTAATCCTTAAATCCTGTCTTAACCTAAGCGTGCTTAATAACCTAGATTATCTTAAACTTAACACATCATCATCCACTAATCAATACACTAATCCCACAAGTAATTCCAAAACCTTCCCATTGTTAGGCCTAATGACATGTAAACCATCAAAAGAGATTTATTTAAGTTTTTGTGTGCTGAGAGTATATAAAATATTTATACTGTGATCAAATTACATGTATCAAAAATGACACGTTACGATAAGCAAAATCGAGTTCAAGATTTGAAGTTATAAGTTTCAATAGTATATAGGCACTCAATTTATGTGTACAATGATATGTTATGATAGACAAAAATGAATTCAAGATTTAAAGTTATTCAATAATATATAAAATATTTATATCACGATCAGATTATGTGTACTTGCAATGACGATAAGCAAAATCGAGTTCAAGATTTGAAGTTATGACTTTCTATAGAGACATGGTCAAGATAATACACCCTCAAGCTGTATTAATTTATATATCATAATTCAGATTTCAAGAGTCAAAACTAATTTTGCCTGTGAATATGAATATAGAAAATTTTAATTTTCTTGAAGTAAATTTGCCATTTTATTTTTAAATATTATATAAAAATACTATAAGTCATAATAATTACTAATTTAAAATATTTCAAAGACATATAAAAAAATCATGATCAACAAAAAAATCGCTTGAATCTCAAAAATGAATACCAGCATATTAACTTACGTCATAGTCAAATATTAATAGAAATTTAGTCAATTTCATAATATATATATATATATATATATATATATATATATATATATATATACATAAAAGATTTGGGCCTAAATAAGTATATTCACGTGAATTGTAACTGTCTTACATTATAAGTTTAATTTTCTATAACAACAATTCACTATAACCAAAAAAAAAAAATAAAATCAAACAAATGACATCGTTATAGAGAAACTTGATTTTTACAAAGTTTAGGCAAAACCTCTTATATCCACTCGGACAGTAATCAACACTATAGATCACTACAAAAATATCCAATATCTGTTTTCATAGATATTTTGTTCGATCGATGGAAAAAGTAAAAAACTAGCAATGTTTTCATGCAGATAAATTAGGAAGTTCTTCATTGTTTCAATGAGAATCTGATTTTCATCATGTTTTTTCTCAATAAGTTGACTCGATGAAAAAGAAATGCGTAAATCATATTTTATAACACAAATATGATGATAAGCTGCGAAATAGGTATTAACCTACTATTACTATTCACATGATCGTCATATTTTAATATTAATAACTTATATTGTCAACATATATAACTTAAATTTATTATTTTCGTCGAATGAATTTAATAATGCACAAGTGTCACTCAGACACGTTCACACGTGTTTCATGTCGAACTATTTGACAATTTTTTTCAAGTCAAAATTCATTGGCGCCACTTCTTCAACTTCAGTTAGGCACAAACAAAACATTTTTGAATTGTTTTCATCCTATTTTAACAATTTTAATTTTCAATATTTCATCAACTTAGGACAAGTCCACACATGTATACAGTGCGAAGTCAAAATTTTTAAAAAGAAATATTTTTATTTTTGCTTTATTTTCTATAGTATAATGTTTCAATAAAAGGAGTTCAGACATTCAGTTGGACCCCCTTGCACCCCTTTGTGTCCGCCCTTGCATATATATACAACAATAACAATATTATCTCAATGTCTCAAATGCTTCTGTTCATTGCGGGGTAAGGGGAGGTCGGATGTACACAGCCTGACCCCTATGTTTAAAATATAGTGCGACTGTTTCCGGATGACCCATGATGAGCGTTGAAAGTTGCATTGACTAACTGCTACTTCACAATTGAAAGAAGTGCAGACAGTTTAAAGAGTCATTTTGCTTTATTCCATCATACCTCAAAGTCAAAAAATAGTGAATCTTTGGCTCCATCCGAGATTGATGGAAATCGCCCTTGCATATATATACTAATTAGAAATTGAAAAAAAAAGAAATATTTTTGTTTTTTCTCTATTTTCTATAGTATAATATTTCAACGAGAGAAGTTCAGACATTCAGTTGGACCCCCTTGCACCCCTTTGCGTCCGCCCTTGCATATATATACACCTAGGTAGTTTCATTAGTTTCTCACTATTCAAATTTTGATGATTGGTTCAATAGTACTAAGAGTAACAAACATGGGCTACTCTAAGTTTTCCATGTACATTTTTTTCTTCTTGATTATGGTTTTCTCTATAGTTTTAGGCCAAAAAAATGATCAACTTATGTTAAATGATCGCGATTCGCTTGTTTCATTCATGTCTAGGATTGTTTCTGATCCACACCATGTACTAGAAAGTTGGAGTTCTTCCAACATTCATGTATGTAATTGGACAGGAATTGCATGTGACATGAAAATTCATAGAGTTGTTGAGCTTGATCTTAGTCACCATTCGTTACGTGGAACGATATCTCCCTCTCTCTCTGGCCTCTCATTCTTGCAGATACTTGATTTGTCTGGGAACTTATTTGAAGGCAAAATCCCAGTTGAATTAGGCAATCTTGTTAGGCTAAGTCAGCTTAGTTTGTCTTCTAATCTCCTCGAAGGGGATATCCCAAAGGAGTTAGGATATCTTCATGAATTGAAGTATCTTGATTTAGGAACAAACAAACTTTCTGGTGCAATACCTCAGGTTTTGTTCTGTAATTGTTCTGCTTCATTACAGTATATGGACCTTTCCAACAATTCACTTCGAGGTGAAATACCTATGGATGATCATTGTGAGTTGGGTGGATTGAAGTTTCTTCTTCTATGGTCTAATGAACTTGTTGGTGAAGTCCCAAAAGTTCTTTCGAAATCTACAAAGCTAGAATGGCTTGATCTTGAATCGAATTCGTTGAGTGGTGAGCTTCCTTCTGATATTGTAAGTAAAATGCCAAAGTTACAATTTTTGTACTTGTCTTACAACAACTTTGTTAGTCATAGTGGTAATACTGACCTAGCGCCTTTTTTCGCGTCTTTAGTTAATTCCACCAACTTGCAAGAACTCGAGTTGGCTGGGAATAGTCTTGGTGGGGAGTTACCTCCTATTATCGGTAACATCTCCAAGAACCTTGCACAGATTCATCTAGAGGATAATCTTATCTATGGTCCTATCCCAACACAAATTTCGAGTCTTGGAAACATTACTCTATTGAACTTGTCTAGTAATCATCTCAATGGCACAATTCCTCCTGAGTTATGCCAAATGGGGAAACTCGAGAGGCTTTATCTGTCGAATAACTCACTTTCTGGTGTCATTCCTTCTGCTTTTGGAAATGTATCTCATTTAGGCCTTCTTGATCTGTCGAAAAACAAGCTCTCTGGACTAATCCCCAATACTTTTGCCAATCTTCCGCAACTGAGGAGGCTTCTGTTGCACGATAATCAACTCTCTGGAATGATACCACCGAGCCTAGGTGAATGTGTTAACTTGGAAATACTTGATCTCTCTCATAACAGAATCACGGGGACGATTCCAAGTGTAGTTGCTGGATTGAATAGCTTGAAGCTCTATCTTAACTTGTCTAGTAATCACTTACATGGTCCTATTCCCTTAGAGCTCAGCAAAATGGATATGGTATTGGCAATTGATTTGTCTTCGAATAATCTCTCAGCCAATGTCCCTTCACAGCTTGGCAGCTGCATTGCTCTCGAATACTTGAATCTGTCGCGTAATTCCTTACAAGGACCTCTTCCACCGTCTATAGGAAGATTACCTTACCTTAAGGAAATTGACGTTTCATTCAATGTGCTGAATGGGGAAATACCACAGACATTTCAAGCATCGTCAACTTTGCAAAAGCTCAACTTTTCCTATAACCATTTCTCCGGGAATGTGACAGATACTGGTGCATTTTCATCGCTAACCATTACCTCATTCTTCGGAAATTCCAAGCTTTGTGGCTCAGTACAAGGCATGAAAAGTTGCCATAGAAAGAAGGGTAGACATTTCATTATCACAATCCTCCTTTCATTGCTTATAACTCCTATTTTTTGCGTAGTCGGGTACCCTCTCCTCCTAAGGTCAAAATTCAAGAACCAATTCGCGAGTAAGGTAATTGAAGATACGGAGGAAGGTGGTGGGAGGAAAGAGCAAAAGTACCCGAGGATATCTCGTATGCAGCTGATTGAAGCAACAGGAGGTTTTAGCAGCTCAAGTTTAATAGGAGAAGGACGATATGGGCGTGTCTATAAAGGCGTCCTGAAAAACAACATGAGCATAGCTGTCAAAGTAATCTTTACAAAAGGAGGTGGAGAAATATCAGGGAGTTTCAAAAGGGAATGTCAAATCTTGAAAAGAGCTCGGCACAGGAACTTGATAAGGATCATAACAACGTGTAGCAGACCGGACTTCAAAGCTCTCGTGTTCCCTCTGATGCCAAATGGAAGCCTAGAGAACCATCTGTACCCGAGCCACGGACTGAGGCATCGACTTGACTTGTCTCAGTTGGTTAGCATTTGCAGTGATGTTGCAGAAGGAGTCGCCTATCTCCACCACTATTCGCCTGTTAAAGTCGTGCATTGTGACCTCAAACCAAGCAATATCCTTCTTGATTACAACATGACAGCTTTGATCACAGATTTTGGGATTTCAAGATTAGTAAAAGCTGTTGAGGAAAATACTAATCCTGTCGATGAATCAGTTAGTTACAACTCAACAGATGGTTTACTTTGTGGATCAATTGGTTACATTGCTCCTGGTTAGTAACAGATACTAATCCTATCGACGAATAATTCATTTCAACTTATATGACTAAAGTTTCTGTTTTCGGTTTCTTTGATTGCAGAATATGGAATGGGAAGGAGGGCTTCAACAAAAGGAGATGTATATAGCTTTGGAGTTTTGTTACTCGAGATTGTGACAGGTAAACGTCCCACGGATGTTCTGTTTCAACAAGGCTCGAGCTTGCACGAATGGGTGAAGAGTCAGTATTCACATAAACTCGAGGCTATGATTGATGAAGCGTTACAAAGATGTGCAGCAACAACTTGTACCACAGTTCAACGCGATAGCAATATATGGCACGATATCGTGTTAGAGTTGATTGAACTTGGCCTAATGTGTACACAGTATAATCCATCAACTAGGCCAACAATGTTGGATGTTGCTCTTGAAATTGGAAGGTTAAAACAGTATCTTTCAAGTCATTCAAACATTGTTAATGAAGATGTCACAATAAAAAGTTGACATCTTTTTTTCATCTAACAATGTACCTTTTAGTTTTATTCATTGTACTTCTATATTCTTTGTCTTGGGATGCGGTCCTTTCCTGGATTCTGCACGAACGTCTGATGCTTCGTGCACTGGGCTGTCCTTACCTTTTTGTTTGTTCAATCCTAATCCATTTCCTTAGCTCTGATCCTGAAAATTTCTTTAGGTGAGCTATATAAGAATTCCTTTTGTTTCAAGTATTAATAATCTTTTTTTTGTCCTATAGAATATACTACAATATATGTCATGATTCAAGACCATAATACGTGTTGTCTGCTTTGACCTAATAGATCTTACGGATTTGTCTTTCAGGCTACGCCACTATTAACTCCAAAAATATGTGTATTATGACATGAACCAAGACCATATTATGTACTGTCTGTTTTGACCTAACAGGCCTCACGTGGATTTGTTTCTCGGGCAACGCCATTATTAACTCTAAATGTGTGCGTATTATGGGAACTTGCACTATGCTTTATATATTCTTCACTTTCTTATCTCATTTTGACGTGAGATTCGCCTGAGGTGTCATGTACCTTCTTCTTTAGAAGCTTTTCAACTCAGAAGCCTATCGGTCTCTTATTCTTTTCCTTAGACTAAGATTTTAAGTTTACGAGTTTATAATTCTAAAAAAAGATTTTAAATATGTTAATTCACACATATTAAACAATTTTGAAGTACAAATATAAGTACCAGATTCGAGCTAAAGCTATTGATTCTACCAAAATCATCGACGAAATTGTAGCTCCGCCCCTCTTCTTTTTACTCTGTTCTCTATCATGAGCGTCACATTATCCTTTTATGACTCTTGACATGCAACCAACCAAATGTAGCCTTATGACAACTATTTAAAACTTATTAGCAATTTAATTAATTTAACATAATTTAATATTTTTTAGAAAAACAAATCTCCTCTTAACAACAAATCCTATCTTGCATAGTCAAGATGCACTTCTAGGATCTTTTTAACCTACCATTAATATCAAATATCCCTTCAAGTGGAAAGTTGGTATTTTGCCAAACTCACTAAATAAATAAAAACTAATTAAATTCACCAATAACTTTTATTTTATGATTGCAAAAAATAAGAAGTATTGTCATTAGCAATTCAAGAAGGTACATCGAATCTAATTCGTTTTTGAGTAGATAGTTACTTTTGATAATTCATAATTTCTTCGGTCAATATTGATTCAATCTCTGAACAACACTGATATTTTCAAACTGTCATGTTCAGATGAATATCTATTCTCTCTGAATTGTAATCTTGTTACAGCGGAAGAGAACTTCACAAAGCTATATATGATGCTTGAATAGTTAATATATCTCGAACCATCTACTTAAGTATTAAAAATGCGATGGAAACCCTCCACCATGATAAAAGTTGATCGATTTCTATGTCATCAACGATTTTTTTCATTCCCTAATTAATATATTCATCAAAATCATATTGATTTAGAAGAATCAAGATCAAGATATTCTTTAACCGCATGAAAAACATCACCTTTTCCAATCTTGGTCGTTCTTCAATTTTCATAAATTTTATCGACGATTATTTTCATACTTCGTAATTTTAACGATGAACTAAATAGAGTAACAGTTAAATAAATTTGAGAATAGGAGAAAAAATATTTTAAAAATTTTCAACTACCTTTCAATAGCTGGTTTAATAATTAATATAAAAAATACCATCATTACTTGTATAAAGTCTAGCATTTGAATTTCGAGATAGCTAATGACATTATACTAATAGACAATCATAAATGAAATTAATCGAGATATGTGCAAGCTTTTCCAAAAATCACGATAGGGGATTGGTAAAATATTTGCTATATTTCCAAACAAAAAATGAACTTACACCATGAGTCCAATCTTGAAGAAGATAACATGTACGCAGACCTTCTATCTTTGTGGGGTAGAGAGACTGTTTCCAATGTCAAAATGTTAAAACTGAAAACAGGATAACAAATGTGAAAAACACTCTTGTTCTTGATGCAACTCAGTCTATTAGATGAACGCTATACGGGTACTGTACACTCTACGCAATCAATTTACAAATGTATTCAATCTCTCCGCAACCACACAATAAAGCCAAAACAACTCTTACACTATTCAGAAGTCACAGAATGGCAGAATCTTGATTATGTAACCAACGAGGCTACTCCGGGTGAGGTGAGTGGTTGGTGCTCGAGCTTTTGATAGATCGTTCAGAGCCAAAAGTGAATCATTGCCTGTTCAAAATGGTAAGAATATTAATTTATTTATCTTGCTTTCCTTTTTAGTCCATTTAAAAAAGAATGTCACTTTCCCTTTTTGACAACTCTTTCGACTCTAACTTTCCACGTGACATGCTTAAAACCACAAGATTTGGACAAACAGATCGGCAAA
>JAOTQJ010000099.1:953876-968850 GCA_025642045.1 Solanum sejunctum | reverse complement strand
TGGAAGAAGAAGATATGGATATATTTGGAATTGGGGGCGCGTGTGGTACACGCGCCCGCCTTAATAATTTTTTTTTTTTTGAAATAATGGTTAAAAAATTATTAAAACAAAAATAAGACTCGATAATTAATTTGACACCGTGGAGGGTAAAAATTGGGTGTCAACAATATTCATTAAAGTCATAATTCAAATTCTAATATATTTCATATTATCAATACAATGACAGAGTGAAAATATTTTTTGATTTAATAATATTTATGTTTTCTTAAGAAATATTTTCTAAATCTAAAAATGGATAGATCATTGAATATTTTCAAGAAATTCTATATTTATTCATAAACTTAAACTTTTTAACTAAATTGGAGGTAAAATAGGTTAAAATAATTATTTCCTATTTCAATTTCTCTAAAACCACAAATAAAAATGAAAACCAAATTAAGAAAATTTTGACATTTAAACAAAGGAAATAATATTTTGCTACCTAAACATAATGACATTTTTTAATCATTTCTTAATCTCAAACACATTAATGAAAAAAATAATGTCAAAGATGGTACAATCTGTTCAATTCCATATTTATGGTTGACAAAAAAAAAAAATCTTTTTTTTAGGTTTTTCGTTTTCTTCCATTTGCTTTAATGTTTTTCCTTAATTAATTTAAATTTTAAAAAGGACAACATCAAATATTCAAAATGTTGAGACACAATATCCCATATTGGTAGTTAATTTGATGGGTGGTCTCCTTATAAGGTTTAGGCAATCCTCCTCCCTTTGAGCTAGCTTTTGGGGTGTGAGTTAGGCATAAGACCTTCTTCAACATGGCGTGAGGGGAGAATGTTGAGACACAAAGTCCCACATTTGTGGTTAATGAGATGAGTAGTCTCCTTATAAGGTTTAGGCAATCCTCCTCCCTTTGAGCTAACTTTTGGGGTGTGAGTTAGGCCTAAGACCATAGCGTGAGGGTGAGTGTTGAGGCACAAAGTCCCACATTGGTGATTAATTATAAGGTTTAGGCAATCCTCCTCCCTTCAAATCTAAATTGAAGTAGCTAAATGTAATATTTAAAATATAAAATTTAGATGTTTGAAACCTATACGAAAAATGTTATAAATTGCAAACTTTTGCATATTAATATGGTAAAAAATACATCTTAAAATATTGGTCAAAATTTATATAGTTTGACCTCCAAAAGTGAAATAGCAGTAACAAAGATTTATATTTTCCCATTTAATTTTGTGAAGTATTTACTTTTTGGGACTTATTATAATAATCATATTGTTGGCTAATATTGCCCTTTTTTCCCTCTTGAAATTGTACTTATTTATTAGTGGTAATTGTTCTATTTGGCCTATGGACTATATGTTTAACACCTAATAGTTCAAAGAGAGTGAAATATTTCTTTTGAATAGTCAAAAATATTTTCTAAAATTATTTTGATATTATTTCGCCATTTCAATTGACATAATAATATAATATATATTATGTACGTTTAATATTCGATATCTGATTTATTCAATTGAAATATTTATATTTTAAATCTCAATTTCTCAAAATACTCGACCCAATATAAAAAAATCACGACCTGGCCCAACACAAAATCTAATCCAAAGGTAATATTTGCAACATCTTAGGTCAGAGAAATAGAAATTTATTTTCTTAAAGAAAATATTTTTCAAAATATTTACTCAACGAACATGAAAATTTTGAAAAATAATTTCTTCATACTAAGTAGACCTTTAATGGATCTTGGCACCTGAATTTTATATGATCTTCATGTTGCTACTCCCTAATTGTTTGTGGCTAGGGCAAAAATATTATTAAGAGTATTCGAGATTTGATATATAAGTAAGAAAAATAATTTTTGATCTCATATAATATTCGATTGTCTATCATTTGCTACATGTTCATATGTGTAGTGTAGTCTATTCGTGAATTATTGTATCAATGACTCAATAGACATGTTTATATATAGATTTTATCGGTGCATGTGATGCAGGGATGGAATTAGTAAGGATTTGGGATGGGGGGGATTTGGATGAATCTCTTTGGTAAAAAATTAGACTATTTATACGCAATTAAAATTATATTATATTGTATTATATTATATGTTGAACTCATTTGAGATGACGTACATAATATTTCGACCTTCGTTTCTATTGGATGATTTCAAATGCATAGTTTGTAGCATAGAGTTCTTATTATGGACAGTTGTAAATTACATTAGTAACTAAATATGATGAAAAATAGAAAAATAGACCAAGCTTTGATCGTAGATAACTTTGCTCTTCAAGACTTAAGCATATAAAAAGATCTTCTATTATTTTTTTTCCATCGCTGGGATTTAAGCATACGAAAGGAAGTCTCAATCTGTATTAATTAATTTGGTTCGTTTAGGGATCAAAATAATGTAACTGATTAATTGAAGGTTAGATATACTTAGTTGAATAATACAACAACAACAACATTACCCCAATGCCTTAGAGGCTCCCGCCCATTGCGGGATAAGGGGGGTCGGATGTTCGCAGCCTGACCCCTATGTTTAAAAACATAGCGCGACTATTTCCGGATAACCCATGATAAGCGTCGAGAGTTGCATTGACTAACTGCTATTTCACAATTGAAAGAAGCGCATACAGTTTAAAGAGTCATTTTGCTTTATTTTATCATACCCAAAGCCAAAAATTAGTGAATCTTTGGCTTTATCCTAGATTGATGGAAAACTTAGTCGAATAATACAAAAAAAATGGGTTTTTTTTAGTCAAATAATATAAAAACTAAAAATGAAATTTTGCAATAACTCAAAAACTAAAATTACTTTTAAAATTTTTTTCATATATATGAAGTTTCATAAGATGTTTAACAAAACTCTTAGAAGAGGATTTGTTAGTTAATTACTACTATTAGGAGGAGAAGGCCAATGAGGGCACTGATGATTGCATTCATCCATTGTATTAAAACACAATGAAGGGTCAAAATTTGCACCACAACACCATAGCTTTATTGTTGGCATGAAAACACACTTGCCAAGACTGATAAGTATCCCATCCTTTCTCCCATATTTGATACTCAATTGATCAAATACTTCTTCACCTACACATTAAAATTATGATATAAAAATTAAATCAACATAGTGAGTATTTAAGATGAGGGACAAATAAATAAAAAAAGCTAACATAATTTCACTGTATTGCAGGGTAAGGGGGGTCGGATGTACGCAGTCTGACCTCTATGTTTAAAAATATAGTGCACTGTTTCCGGATGACCCATGATGAGCGTCGAAAGTTATATTGACTAACTGCTACTTCACAATTGAAAGAAACGCAGACAGTTTAAAGAGTCATTTTGCTTTATTCCATTATACCCCAAAGCCAAAAAATAGTGAATCTTTGGCTTCATCCGAGATTGATGGAATCTATGCAAGTATCACTTATTTAAAAAAATGGTGTATATATATAGTATTGTTGCATTAGCAGAGCTAAGATTTAGATTAAGGGAGGTTTAAAATTTGAAAGAGTAAACACATAAACTGGTCGAAGTAAGCTCAACATCTACTATATATGTACAAAAATTAATGTTAACTATGTATAAATGATATAATTTTTCACCGGAGGGAGTTTATCCGAACCTCGTGGATATAAGGTGCATTCACCACTGCTTTGTCGTTTAACAAATTGGATATATGTAATCTCATCGTCTAACAAATGGTGTATTTTGCCCATTTTGTTAAATAAAAAGGTAAATATGGTCCACTTGTTAGATAACATGGGTATACATGCACTAAGGGTATATTCACTCTAAATCGCAAAGTTAACTGTATATTTACTTCTACCCTTTTTTCTTTTTATTAAAAGAGATTTGAAATATAAAAGAAGTGAATATAGCAAAGAAATTCATAGATAATTCTTAGGATGAAATTTTTAGGATCATACTTACATTCATGAGCAGGAAAAATGACAAAAAGAAGTACATTGAAGAAAATCAAGTGCTTAAAAATGTCCATCATTTTCTCAAGTAATTTGGAGTGCTTAGATATTTATAGTGGATTGAAAATTGAAATCATTTTCCCCTTTTGGTTTAAAGATCATTCTTTCTTTCTTAAGAGTGTAATTTTTATTAGATAATTTTTCCTTTTTGGATTAAAGATCATTTTGTTACTTAAAAAATAATGATATTTTACCAATTCTAAATTTGCACTAAATCAATTCAATGTTAATTACCAAACTCTAAGAATAGGATTTGTTAATTAATTAATCCTAGTTAAGAGTAGGAGGCCAATGGGGACAATTAATTATCTCTAGATTTTGTTGGTACGCGTGATGCAGGGACGAAGCTAGTAAGGACTCAAGGGAGTTTGAATGAATTGTCACGATCTAATTGAGGATTATGACCGACGCTTAGCGCGAGTATCTCAAAGCAAGCGTTACTAGAATTCTACAGAAAATCAGACACAGTTTATTTGTTTTTGCATCTATCGAATTACTTTTCTATCTCATATATCAATAACAACACTAAAAACATCTCCAAATTAAACCACATCCATCAATAATTCAATCATCACACAATAATACTAATCCATCTCCAAATATGAAATCAGTCTAAAACTAATCACATGAGTACAACACGAAAGAGTACTTCCAACTCTTATAAAGAAAATGCACGGAGCAACTTTAAGAATTCATGAAAGGTCCATAATAATAGATAATTAGTTTCTCATGCGAACAAGTACGGGGCTCACCATAGAATCTGCTTACTAGTCTAATTAGCGAAATTCTTGCCGATATCACTTGTATTCTTTGTCAAAAAATAAAATTGGCGAGTGAAAGGCTAGTTCAGTGAGTAATAACACGTAATCACGACCATTTTAATGAGAGATAAGTTAGAAAATATGCAGGTTTAATAATCAAAATCATGTAATAAATACTCTTTTCAACAAACGTTAACTATAATCAATCTTGTTTGTCTCATATAAGTAAAGCTAAGTCAACTTAACAACTCAGAAATAAACTTAGTAAAACTACTTTCATATCACATCTTATAATATTCGGAAGATTTTCAAGAATGAATCATGTAATCGATATGTCTATCTTTTAACGATGTAGGTATAACTCAATGAATTCATAATTTATCAACTTCCAACATATTCATACAATTTCTTTCTCAAATGTTTTAGCCAAAAGTACCTAAGTGTTTGGTGTCAAAATCAAATACTCTTGCTGCTTTCTGTACTTCTCTAGGGGTGTCAAATTTAAATACCCAAGGGATTGAATAGATTAAGTTGAATACTATTATCACTTTTTGGACTTTGACCCATCAAGCCTTTTTTATATATTTTATTTTATTTATGTGGATGAAAAGACTTATTTGTCTACTTTTAGTTTGGGATATTACATGAATTCCTTCGATAAAAAATTATATAATTAAACTAAATTATATATATATTAGATGTTTATTATCGAATTTATTTGGGCTAAAATACATAATATTTCAATCTTTTTTTCATTTGGATTGTTTCAAATACATAGTTATTAGCGTTGAGTTCTTATTCGAGACAATTGTAAATTACATTAGTCACTCAGTATAATGGATAATAGATAAATAGCTCAAGCTTTTGTCATATATAATTCTGTCCGTCAAAATTTTAGCATCATCAACATCAACATACCCCAGTGCCTCGAAAGGCTCCCGCTCATTGCGAGGTGAGGGGGGTCGGATGTACGTAGCCTAATCCCTATATTTAAAAACATAAAGCGGTTGTTTCCAGATGACCCATGAGGAGTATCGAAAGTTGCATTGACTAACTGCTACTTCACAAATGAAAGAAGCGCAGACAGTTTAAAGAGTTATTTTGTTTTATTCCATCATAATCCAAAATCAAAAAGTAGTCAATCTTTGACTCCATCCGAGATTGATGGAATCCATCAAAACTTTAGCATATAAAATAAATCCCCTATTATTTTTCCCATTGCTAGGATTTAAGCATATGGAAGAAATCCCGATTCGTATAAATTCGATTTATTTAGGGACCAAAATAACTCAATTGGTGATTAATCGAAGATCAGATATATTTAGTAGAATTATACAAAAATTAAAAATGAAATTATGCAATAATTCAAGAACTAAAATTACTAGTATTTTTTTAATAATTTATTTCATATATGAAGCTTCATAAGATACATAACAAAACTCTTAGAAGAGGAACTTTTTAATTAATTTATCCTAATTAATAGTAGGGGGCCAATGGGGACAATTTTGTTTGCATTTATCCAATGAATCATAACACCTTAAAGGGTCTACACTTGAATCACAACACCAACTATATTTTGTGTATTGGAAACACTTGCCAAGATCAACAAGTCTCCTATCATTTCTCCCATATTTGATACTCAATTTATCAAATATTTCTTCACCTACATTGAAATATATAAGATAAAAAGTGATTATTAAGATGAGAAACAAATTTAAAAAAAAGCCAAAATAATTAAATCAGAGTTAATTTTATTTCATTTTCTATCAAGGATTATAATGAGATGAACAAGATTCTTTCACTAATCTCAATCAGAAACAGATTCGATGACCCTTAATTAGGTTAGTAGTGACGAAGCTAAAATTTTCATTCAGAAAATTCAAAATATAAAAAAAGTAAAGAACTAAGAAGCCAAAAGATTCATCATCTAGTATATATATACATAAAAAAGATTTGACTATATATATATGAAAAATCCTAAGCCTTACGAGACGTGAATTCATATTAGTCAGAGCCACATACCTGATGAAATATTTAAACCAAAAAAGTTACTAATGTCATCTTGTTATATATTAGTCGCGCTATGTTTTAAACATAGGGGTCAGGCTGCGTACATTCGACCCTTATTTACCCCGCAATGGGCGAAAGTCTTTGAGGCATTGGGGTAATATTGTTGTTGTTGTTAATAAAAAGATGGGGATTAGTGCCAGACAAATTTCATAGCTAAACATTAAAATTTGTTGCTAGTCTTATTTAACTACACAACAACACTATCACATTGCCTCAAAGGCTCCCGTCCATTGTGGGGTAAAGAGGGGGTCGGATATACGCAGCATGGCTCCTATGTTTAAAACATAGATCAGCAACTAGCAATTCAACAACAAAATTAGTAGCTAATTTTGGTTTAAAAGTATAATGAAGAAATTTTTTTTTGTCAAAATAAATACTTACATTCATGAGCAGGAAAGATGACAAAAAGAAGTAAAGTGAAGAAAATCAAATGCTTAGTGATGGGCATCATTTTCTCAAATAATTTTGAGTTCTTTCCTGAAAATTTTTTTTCATACATTTTTATAGTAGGTTGAAAATTGAAATCATTTTTCCTTTTTGGTTTAAAACTCTTGTTTTTTCTTAAAGTGAAATTCTTGTTAAATCATTTTTCCCTTTTGGATTAAAGATCATTTTTTGCTACTTCAAATATTATGACATTTTCTAGTCTTCTCTATGGTGTATCATCCTTATAGATAATTATGTATATATACTTATTGGTCAATTTTTTCATTTACTCTTTCAAGGTTAAAAGGAAAAGGAAAAAGATAATTACTTCCCTTTGAGTGATGACATTTTGCCCTTTTGACCCAAAAGGAAAAGCATATTTTTAATTTTGTGCTTTTTGCACAATTTTAGGGAAGTACAATTTTTAACTTTCAAGTTGTGTGAATCATTAAAATGGGTATTAAGTAAGTTGTTAGTCATTAAAAATCATGGTTTGAGACCAATTGTTTATCAATGTACCTTTTTAACCTAAAGTTTCATACCTTAAAAAGCATTAAAATTTCATGATTTTCATTAGAAATTTGAATTATTTTATTTTATTTTATTTTCTAGCATATAGTACTTATTATTTGTCACGATCCAAAACGGGGTACGAGTGGCACCCACACTTACCCTCCTAGTCTAGTCTGAAAATATTAATTCTAGAGTATCAACACAAACATAGATAATTTAAATAGTTTATTTTCAAAGACTAACTGATAGACTCCAACATGAGCTAGAAGGTTAGCTCATCCTAAAATCTGATATACCGATGATCTGCTAGAGATGAGGGCGAATCAAAATCAATGGAACACTTGTTGCATTTCACAAAAGTAAAACAAAGAAAAATACAAGTAGGAGTCAGTATAGGGCAACATGTATTGAATAGGTATCATCGGCAGACTCAACATAGAAACCAATATATGTGCTAGTTTTATCATATTTACATATTATCATGTGTTATTCTTTGTTAGTTGCACCTGCTGTTCCCTTCCCCTACAATTCATTTTGTCATATCTAGTTCTTTCTGCTTATGGGTTTTGAGCTGAGGGTTTTAGGAAACAGTCTCTCTACTTTTATGAGGTAGCGGTAAGGTCTGCGTACAATTTACCCTCCCCAGACCCCACTTATAGGATTTCACTGGATATGTTGTTGTTGTACCAAGAAATCAACTATAGCACTTAACAGGTAGCAAACAACAAGCAACAAGTACATAATCAAACAACATATCTTGAACAAACATGAGGACTTAGGCCTCCATACCATGCTTTTTTGGGGAAATGAGTTCATTGAGAATGAGTATATTAAGCTATTTCAATTTGTCTTCCTTACTATTATCATGTCAAAACGCGACCCCCAATATTTAATTCATCATCCTTTTTTATTACTTTTTACTTCATTAACAATATTTCATCAAGCTTTCTTTATCCAAGATATGACATATATTTAAGTAATACTATCACGATTCAAATCCATCACACATATTGCCTTTCTCTGGTCCGAATCCCTAATGAAATATCTCTTGACCTACGTCATCATTGAATTCAAAAGCACGTATACATTGTGAACTTATACTATCAATTATGCTTTATAAAATTCTTTATTTATTTCTTCTGTTTCAACGCAGGATTCGTCTAAAATTTCTTCTTAAAAATTTATCGATCCTTCTCTTTGACTAGTTCCTCATGATTACCATGAGGGTGAAAAAATTGATAGATAGGACTATCAAGAAAGGGGACAAAAGTCCTACTTTATTAATTGAAAGTCACATTACATATGATATGTCTTGATCAAGCAGATTGTGGACAACAAGCCTTAGTCTTTTTTGGACAAAAAAAAAAACAAATTGACAATTATTAATAGGAAAAGGTTAAAATATATATATGAAATTTGTTCTTTTGCTAAGGATTCATTGTACATAGTTTCCAATAATAATATTTTATATATTTGCTACTAATAAAATAATAGATAGGAATTATATATTTTCATGTTCATTTCGTGGGACTACATTGATGTGTTGTTATTGTTATACATATAAATTGTATATATAATTAAATATTTTAATACAATATTTGATATTTCAATATTTCTTTCTATAAATATCAAACGCTATCAAAAATTTTAATTTCAATATAATAATTCAGTATCCATCAAAAATCAAAATATGCATATATTCCTACTCAAGAGTGGAGTCACCTTTGAGGGAAGAATTTTACCTTTAAAAAGCAAAATTTTGATATTAATGAATAAGGCACATAAATAGAATGTATCAAAAAGATAATGTAAATTAGTAAAATCATTTTTCTTATTTATGATTTCTAACGAACGTTTAAAAGAAAAATGGACAAGTAATATAAACCCTAGGAATATTATAGTTTAGATAGTCAAGTGTTGTCCGTGAGACAAAATTTGTTAAATTTAAAATTTTGTTCATAAGATAAACGGGATAGACCACTCATTTTTAAGATCATTCCCGTAAATAACCTAGTGAAAAGTGTTGAACTATCAATGACTACTAGTTCATAATTTGTTTGAATAATAGTAATTCATTGAGATGATGAGTTTTACAACAACATACTTAGTGAAATTCTACAAGTGGGTCTGGGGAGGGTAACTGTACACAGACCTTACCGCTACCTCATAGAAGTAGAGAGATTGTTTTTTATGAACCCTCATCTCAAAATCCATAAGCAGAAAGAACTAGATATGACAAAACGAAGGAAAGGAAACAGAAAGTGCGACTAACAGTGAATAGCACGAGATGTTGAGTTTTCTAATTTGTTATTATTATTTTATGAAAAATAAAAAAGTAAGTATGGATATGACGTAGTCAACTTGGAATTTTCTGCGAGATCTGTTAAACCGTCGGGTTTGGGCCACTTTCCTATCCGGCCCATTGTAACATAGCCCAATTGAGAATCTTCAAAAACAAAAAATTAAAATTTTATTTAAAACTTTTATCAAGTATATAAACACAAAAATATTAAGCTCCAAGCTAATTATTGATATATTTTTTTCGAAAAAAAATATAACAATCTATGTAAAATATTTTTATTAATTTTTTAGTCCTTCTAATATATACCATGGTAATTATAAGATATTAATCATCTACCTTTGCATTTAGAAGAACTTAAAAATTATGGATAAAAAGTAATTAAAAAGGAAAATTCAGTTATTAGTAAACAATTATTTGTTCTTGGTTAATAATGTCGATATCAAAATTAATTGATTCATTATCATAAATAACCAATTTTATTATATAAAAAAAATTGGAAACTTAATTTGGAAGATACAATCATGATGTAATTAAGTGGGAAGAATTATTGAATATTTATTTTTACTTTCTAATATTATATTTTGAATAATTTTATCTCCTTTATAATTAATTTAAATTTAAAATTCATTTCTTTACATATCTTATCAATTAATTTATAAAGAATAACTCAATAGACCTGACATATAAGAAAGAAAAATAGATAATTTTCTTTAAATATAATAATTAAATCTCAATTTTAAATAAGTTAGAAGTCATCTTTTGTTCTTAGTGTTGGGTAATATAAATCTGTAATGATCTATAACTTCCTATTTGAAGAGGAAGAAAGAAAGAAGATGAAGATGAATAGTAACTCGATTTTAGAGATAAGGCAGAGAAATAATTTAAGAGAGAGAGTATTTTTTCGTCGTAAACCCCAAAATTGGATAATTTCTACGGCGATAGGGTTATATATATTAATGATATCCGGATATTTACAATTACACAGAATATATACATATATATATACGAAGAATAAACAGTAGCACCTAAAATTTGGATCGGGGCTCCGTCTCGAATCTCATCCTTCGGGTGGGGGGCTCCCGCCCCCCATACACCCCGGCAACCTCACCGTGGGAATTGAATCGTGATAACTGCTAAATATATTATCAGACTCCACTATCTAACACTTACTACTAGTGTCAATTTAATGATTAGATATCAAATTTTATATATGTATTTATATGATGAAAGAAAATATATTATAAATGTAATTTCCTCACAACTTAAGCTAGCACATGGACCAAGCCACATAAAACCAACAACAATAATCATTAAAAATCCAAAAATAAAAAAGTAGAATGGCAAGAATCATGAATAAAATTACTTGCAAGACAACAAGACAATCATCTTTTCTTTATTTTATTTTATTTTTTAAAAAAAGGAATATTTTTCTTTAATTTTCCCCTCCAAAGAAACAAACTCCACATGCTACTTCTCATACAAAATAATTTGGATTTTATGTGTTATTATGTTTTTTATTAGTCACTTATCCAACTAATTAGGATTTTAAGAGGGTAAAAATGTTTTCTTTCAAGAAGTTTTCCATTTCTAGAAATTGAATTTGAGATTTTACTTTTTATCAATCTCGGATGGAGCCAAAGATTCACTATTTCTTAGTTTTGGGTATGATAGAATAAAGCAAAATGGTTCTTTAAATTATCTGTGCTTCTTTCAATTATGAAGTAGCAGTTAGTCAATGCAACTTTCGACGCTCATCATGGATCATCAGGAAACAATCGCGCTATGGTTTTAAACATAGGGGTCAGGCTGCGTACATCCGACCCCCTCTTACCCCGCAATAGGTGAGAGTCTTTCAGACATTGGGATAATGTTATTGTTGTTGTTGAATTTGAGATCTTACGTTAAAAAGTAAATAAATCATATTTATCCTATCATAGCCTTTAAATTGTTTATTACCATTTATTATTTGTTTGTCTCTCTATATATATTTATCTACCATTGTTATTACTTGCATTTAGCCTTTAGGATCTACTAATTTGCTTTGGTCATGTTAATTTACTAAAAGGATCTTTATTTCATGCGTTTGAAGTCAAGACGTCTAATTAAGAGTATAAAGAACTCATTCACATTTTTGATAAAAAAATTTTTTTTTTACAGTTCGACATTCAATATTCACACTGAGGTACAATCAAATTCAAATATATGTCAAAAAGCTTCATATTACAGGATAAAATACTCTAATAAAAATAATTTTATATTCAAAACTTAAATTTAAAATCTGCTATTAAGAATGAAAAATCACTTACAACTCCATCAAAACTCTTCTTAATTATATATTATTTATTGTTATAATGTATGAATTTAACCTTTAGAGGATGTAAAGTGTGGGACAAAAGTAGAAACTTTTATTTATTTTTTAATTTAAAAGTCATTAAAAAATCAAGAAAACTATAGAGAAGCCAACATGTTTGAGCCAATAAAGAGACATACAAAAGCATTGCAAAAATATAAATTAAGTTGATTTGTTCATTAATAATTGAGTTGAAATCATCAAAGCACATGACTACTCATCAATAATTTTGTCCTTTTGGGTAATTTTATTATCATATTTTTATAATATTTAAAAGATTGGTTATTTATATAATATGTTTATGCATAATATAAAATATACATTAATTGTATCTTTATCCATTGTTTTCCATCAATCTCGGATGGAGCCAAAGATTCACTATTTTTGACTTTGGGGTATGATAGAATGAAGCAAAATGACTCTTTAAACTATCTGCACTTTTTTTAATTGTGAAGTAGCAGTTAGTCAATGCAACTTTCGATGCTTATCATGGATCATCCGGAAATAGTCGCGCTATATTTTTAAACATAGGAGTCAGAACCCCCCTTACCCCACAATGGACGAGAGCCTTTGAGATATTGGGATAATGTTATTGTTGTATCTTTATCCATTGCTTTATCCACTTTTCAGTAACAAGAGTTTGAATAATAGTATTTTTAGCTTTATATATATTATACATTTAATTGATTTTCTTTTTGAATAATTTTTGAATACATCTCTTTTTCTCTATATTAATTAATATAATTAACTAGGAAAATATGGTACTATAATTATCATCAATAAGGCTATTAAGTTGATCATTATTATTCCCTAGTACCAGCATAATCATGATAATATGTTTGATGCATATTTCCTTTATTCTTTTTCTTTTGTATTTTTTAAATATTATTAAAAAAAATTGATTTGTCATTTTGGTTGTTTAATTTATTATGCTTTTGTGGTCCATAATATTTCATAATTTCATTCTCTATGTCACCTTATATTCTTTGGCAAGGAAAAATTACGTGGATTAGCAAATATAATTTGAATTAATTATAATTCATAGTAAATATTATATTTGCAGTTTGATTTTCATATAATTTGCGTAATTTATACAAATATTGTGTACAAATCAAATTGTATAATAAAATATACAAACACTACAAATTATATAATGAATTATACGAATATTGTGCACGAATTGTATAGCGAAATATACAAACGTTATAAAAAAAATGCAAATTGTATAGTTAATTATACAAACATATACAAACGTTGCACGAATCATACAAACACTCCTATGACTACAGTTACGAAATATAATTACTCAAACTATAGCTATGAAGCATAATTAAGATACTTTTGAGTAGCTATATGTAAAAATTCCTCTACTTGCGATCCACTATTAACAAAAAAAAATTACTTTAAATTTATTCCTATATATAAATTACTATTCACATACGAAATATTCAAAATATTCCTAAACTATTAAATTAGTTTAAATATAACCTTTAGAATAAAGTATATATGTTCTTATTTGAATATACTCTTGAACAAATTAAAAAGAAGATCAAATATACACATTGTGGCTTGACTAATTTTTTTCCTTATGGAAATTGTTAGTGGACGAGGTTAAAAAAAGAATATATAAATTTAATTTAAAAAATAAATGTATAAAAGAATTATCGCAGACCTTAAAGGTATAATTAGATATTTTTTCTTATGTTAAATAAAGTAGTTATCACATATTAATTAAATAAATTATAAAAATAAGAACTAGTTTCTTGAATATCGATTATCGAATGTGAAATTTTTGTGTGAATTTTGCATAAATGACAATAATCAATAATGGTTACATAATATAATTATAAAATAACTAAGGCTTAATATGAATATCGATTATCGAGCAAAGATTTTTAGATTAATACTCTCTTTGTTCTATATTAATTGAATTTGTAAGGTAATGCACACATATTAAGAAAAATATTTAAAGACGAAATTTACACCATACTTTCCATTATTGTCATTTGTGAAATCATAAATATGTTGTATAATTTATCTCGTATAAAATATAAAACTTCAATAAATGAAAGGACAAATATGAAAAAAGTTTCAAATATTCTTTTTGAATTTTAAATAATTCTATTATTTTAAATATTAAAAATAATTTTAAAAAATTAATTAATTTGAAACGGAAGAAGTAATAAATAAATGGTAGGCCTAATGATAAAGAAAAGACATTAAATAGAGACAAACCTACATATGTTACATAAATATCAAAATTAACTTTTATGTGTCCATATAATATAACTTGTGTGCCCCATTGGAACATGGAAGTAATCAAAAAAATGTCTTTATATTGTTTCCAAAATTAGTCAATAATTAGACTCAAAATTAGTAATGTTTTCCATTTTTTCTGAAAATTGACTCCACTGAACTCTTTTCATTAATTTCGGATAGAGTCAAAAATTTATTATTTTTTGATTTTGGATATGATGAAATAAAGTGAAATTGCTCTTTAAACTGTCTGCGCTTCTTTCAATTGTGAAGTATCAGTTAGTCAATGCAACTTTCGACGCTCATCATGGGT
>JAOTQJ010000099.1:912548-950521 GCA_025642045.1 Solanum sejunctum | reverse complement strand
AGAGATTTCAACAAGTTTAAAATGGGATAGAAAGTCTAAGATCACTTCAACTCTCTCTTTATTTGTTTTGCGTATTTTTGCTTGTCTGAATGCTAATATTTATTTATTATTGATTTTAATCTAATTAGATTCCCAGCGTGTCAAGTCACTTATGTTATTATGTTATTTCATTTAGTCTCCCTTTATTTTGGAAAACATTTGCACTAAAAATAAAAAAAAAATAATAAAAAAAAATGTGATTTTTGAACATAATCGATTTTTTTTTCTTAAGTTTAGTCAATTGATTTTAAAACTAGTCAAGTCTAGTCAAAGTTTTAAAAGTCAATCAATTTTGAAAATTAGTCAACTTTGTCAAGTCAGTTAGTGAACACTTAATCGTCGGATAACCGCATTTAGTGGCCATTTCGAGTGCGTAAAACCTTCTCGAAGTGAAAATGTGAACCCGAACTCGTTCTTTGGATTTAAAAGAATTTTTCTGTTAGATCTTTTTAAATATCTGTTGGTTTTCTAATTATCTGTAAAATTAGGTGGCAACTCTGTTTTTCCTTTTGAATCTCGAGAATTGGTTTTTCTCAAATTAATTGAGTTTAAATCAATTTTCGATTTTTGAATTATTTTTTTTTTCAAAAAGTCATTTTTCGGTATAACACATATATTTTACTCTCTCTAAACCACACTTTCAAAATTTTACTGAATATATTATTGATGTTATTATAATTAGAAGCTTCATGGTTTATTTAGTTTTCGTACACGCATGGAATAGTTAAGCTGTCTACCTTCATTAAAATGACATCTAGCCCTATTTATCAAAAACAACCAAAAAAAGAAAAAAGAGAAAAGGAAAAGAAAAATAATATAAATATAATTTTTGATGAAGACATAGAGTTGAGGATTCATCTATACATTCATATTATATAACATATACTTTTCCCTTCAATCTCGGATGGAGTTAAAGATTAACTATTTTTTGACTTTGGAGTATGATAGAATAAAGCAAAATGTCTCTTTAAACTGTCTGCGCTTCTTTCATTTGTGAAGTAGCAGTTAGTTAATGCAACCTTCGACGCTCCTCATGAGTCATTTGGAAACAGCCGCTTTATATTTTTAAACATAGGGGTTAGGCTGCGTACATCCGACCCCCCTTCACACCTCAATGAACGAGAGCCTTTCGAGGCACTGAGGTATGTTGATGATGATACTTTTTCCTTCATTTTTAGTTTTTATATTGCACTTTTTAAAAATTAATTTAATTATTTTAAAATTAAATCAGATTAAATTTATTTAATATTTTTTATAAAATATTATTAATTATAATTTTTAATATTAATATAATAAAAAATATATTATTAAATTTTATATAATCTGACTCTAAAAAATTATGACAACTAGAAAAACGAAAAGGGTAATACTCTATATAAAATAAGAATATTATTAAAGCAAGACCAAGTTTTTATATATTTGACTTACAAGAAAGTGACATTCCCTCTTCTTTAATTTGAGCAACCTTTATATAAATACTTTCACTTTTTTCTTATATTTTGATTTCAATACTTCTCTCTTGTTTGTTATTATTAAAAAAGTATTTATTTATTAATTTAATTTGTTTTTTTAATTTTATCTATATATGTAAGTCTCTAGAATGATCGGTATTATATGAAATTAAATAATATATTGTATATATTTTGTGAGTCATGTAATTCTCATTGACATTGATAGCTTATTGACTTAATAATATCTTATAATATTTCTTATTAAAAAGAAAAAATTGGATGGAGACAACTTAGACAAAGTTTTAGACAATACGAACTAATTATAGACGATTCGATATCTATTATATATAAATAAAAAAATATTTTTAGTATATATAAATAGTTTAATTTTTTTGCCAAAGGAAGTTCGATGGACTCTCCAATTCCAATGTAGCTCTGCCACTGTCAATATACATAATTCTAATGTGGCTTTGTAACTTTTTTATTTTTCAAGAGACAAACAATTTAAGTTCAACTGAAAATTTACTCATGAAATCTTTAAATATTTTTTGAAATAAAATTTATATATTTGTAAACTTTATTATATGTCAAAATAATTGACAATTCAAGATTATTTAAAAGATATATGAAAATTTTTTTTGGCCAAAGATAAAAAAATTCTAAATTTCAAAAGATGTCATGTATATTAAAATGCAAGAAGAAACTTTTTTTTTTAAAATATAATTTATCTTTATAGAAAAAAAGGTAGAGAAAATTATATTATCAAAAATTAAATTTCCAACAATTACAATTTACAAATCTCTATCGAAGTGGAAATATCAACCAATGGATTTATTAATATTAGGCGTAAATAAATTTTGATAAAATTGTTTACCCAGAAAAAGTAAAGGAAAAAACCGTCAATTGACGTAATTTCCTAAGATGATACGTATCCTCTTAAAAAAGAAAAAAAACAAAGAGTCCATTTGAGTTGAAAAGAGACTTTCTTTCTCCATTTTATTTGATGTCGCACCATTAAATTTAATTTATATTTAATAAAATAATATTTAAATTTTTGAAAAGAAATTATACAAATTTTATAGTGTTAAGCTAATTATTTATTGTTTTTATTTTTAAAATTCTAAACATCCTTTAAAATTTAAGGATTTTTGATATATTACTCACCGTCCTGATATATCGCGTTTTGATTTTGAATACATCAATCAACGTCTCAACGCATCACGTTCTGATTTTAGACGCATCACTCAACATCTTAATACATTGTGTCCAGGTACGTTATATTAGTTAATATAAGACACATCTGTCTCGACACTCAACATCTCATACATTAAGTTTTGATAGATCACTTTAGTTGATACTTGATACGAGACAAATTTACCTCGATATATTGCATAAGAGTGATGTATCTGAAAATAGAAAAGAGTAGAAAATTTTATAACTTATTCAAATGGTAGAAAAATAAGTCATGTATTTAGATAATTTTGTCTTAAAAAAAACTTATTTCATCATAAATTATTTCTTTAAAGTCGAAAAATAATTTTAAAACTAAACTTTTTTTCTTTTCAATTTAATAAGAATGGATTGGAGTATTTTCAAAAAATCACATTAAAACTTTGATTAAATTCAGATCATGCACTTAGAGGTAACAAAATTAAATCCAACCCGTCCAACTCATTGAAATTTGGACTGGTTAATAACTTGCCTATTTAATAGCTTCCATCTTAAGCCAACCCATTCAAATTTGGTTGATATGTAGTTCGAATTTGATGAAATTCCTCTGATTCTAACAATGGAGTCTGTAAGAATTATAGAAGAAACTCAGAAAAGAGAGAACATTTCTTTCTTATTTCATTGAACTGAGAGAGTATTGTACATTGTGCTATCTACTATTTATACAAGAATATTCTAACTTGTAACTAACTTTACAGCTGGCAATTCACCTAATCAAGTTGACAATTAACCACCTTCTAATTATCTAACTAACTGCTAATGTGATATTTAACAGACTAACTTCCTGCTAACAACTTTACTATTCTCAACACCCCCCTTCAAGTTAGGTAGTGTAAACAAGTTTAACACTGCTAGCTTGCATAAGAGATATGTGTGTTGTGATCTACTCAGAGCTTTAGTGAACAAATCTGCTTTTTGGTTCTTGGATGCCACATGAGATGTTCTGATTGTCCCATCTTGAATCTTCTCTCTTATGAAATGCAAGTCTATTTCAATATGCTTAGTTCTTTCATGGAATATGGAATTCGCAGCAATCTGAATTACAGCCTTACTATCACTGAGTAACTCTACTGGAGTTTTAATGTCAATCTTCAGTTCTTTGTAAATTCCTACTAGCCAAAGCACCTCTAAAACAACTATAGACATGCTTCTATACTCTGCCTCTGCTAAACTCCTAGAAACAGTGCTTTGTTTCTTTGACTTCCAGGAAATTAAGGAATTGCCTAGCTTCATCACATAATCAGTGATTGACCTTCTTGAATTAGGACATCCTGCCCAGCCTGCATTACAGAATGCAGTCAATTGTGTTACCTTTTCTGAGCTCAATAGGATCCCCAGACTTGGTTCATTCTTCATATATCTGACCACCCTGTATGTTGCATCCATGTGAGATCTTTTTGGCTTCTGCATGAATTGACTTAACATATGTACAACATATATTATATTTGATCTGGTCATAGTCAAATACAACAACTTCTCAATCAATCTCTGATATGGTCTTGGATCATCTAGCTCTGCATCTGTCACCAAATCACCCACATGTTTATCATACTCTATTGTGGTTAGCTTCTGATTACACTCCATTGGAGTGCTTACTGGTTTAGATCCAGAAAATCCTAACTCACTAATCAACTCAAGTGCAAACTTTCTTTAGTTCATGAGAATTTCTTCCTTTAATCTTGCTATGTTAATCCCAAAAAAGTACTTTATTTCACCCAAGTCCTTGATCTTAAACTTCTCCTGCAAGGTTGCCTTAGCTTCTTGTATCAATGTATGATCATTGCCTGTGATTAGCATATCATCAACATAGACTAGGATGATCACTACGTTCTCTTCCTTTTTTCTTGTGAACAGAGAGTAGTCAAAATGACTTTATGTAAACCCTGAATTGGTCAAAACCTCAACAAGCTTCAAGTTCCACTGTCTTGATGCTTGCTTAAGTCCATATAGGAATTTATGCAGTCTACATACTTGCCTAATTCTCCCTTGACTGCCAAATTCTGGTGGTGAAACCATGTAAACTTCTTCTACTAAGTCACTTTGAAGGAATGCATTAAAGATATCCATTTGGTATAAACACCATTGATTTTAAGCAGCCATTGCAAGAACTAACCTGACAGTAACCATCTTGACTGAGAAAAGGTTTCTTGATAATCTAAACCTTCCTGTTAGTTATAACCTTTTGCTACCAATCTGGCTTTGTACCTTTCAACTTCACCATCAGCTTTATACTTCACTTTGAACACCTATTTGCATCCTATAGGAGTCTTACCAGAGGGAAGATCAACCATGGACCAAGTATGATTATCTTGTAAGACAACTAGTTCCAAGTTCATGGCATCCACCCATAGAGGATCTGTGATTACTTCATCATATGATTGGGGTTCTTTAATAGGAGTAATTTTGGACAGGTATGCTTGATAAGATTGAAATTGGACATATAGAACTGTATAGGATAGAGACAAGTGGATGTAGTGGCTGAATTTGACTTACCACACACATAGTCATGTAATCAAGTAGGAGCATTTATGGACCTACTTGATCTTCTGGGAGCAACAGGGGTTTGTGAAGGAACAATTTCAAGTGATGGAGGTGTGTGTATACGGTGAGAAGGGGTTGGAGGATCAGCAGTAGTGGGAGAAATGGGTGATGTGTGTGTTGGAATTACTATAAGCTCTGTGTCGGTTGGTGTGAGGACTCCATTTGAGAATAACTATAACTTCTTGTCTTTGATCATTTAAAAAGGAAAGATGTGTTCTCTGAAGACCACATCTCTGCTGACAAAGAAAGAATTTGTGAGTATGTCGAAAAGTTTGTAACCTTTTTGAGTGGAAGAGTACCCCATTAACACAGCTGCAATAGATCTTGGAAAGAACTTATCTCCATTATGCAAACTAGTTGCAAAACATAAACAACCAATAATCTTCATGTGATGTAAAGATGGTGCTCTACCATATATAACCTCAAAAGGAGATTTGTCAGACAGAACCTGCAGAGGTAATCTATTGATCACATAGACAACATTGAGGACACATTTATTCCAGAACTTCAGTGATAATAAATCTTGTAAACGAATGGCTCTAGCAACCTCCAAAATATGCCTATATTTTCTCTCAACTAGCTTATTCTGTTGAGGTGTGTGCACACAAGAGCTTTGATGAATAACACCAAGGGAATTAAACAAATTAGTACAATTGAAATTGAAAAATTTGATACCATTGTCACTTCTAAAAGTCTTCACTTGTGCACCAAATTGAGTCTTTATTAAGGTAAAAATTATCTTAGGATGACAATACCATCACTCTTCATCCTCAACATATACACCCAAGTCATTCTACTATAATCATTTACTAAAGTAAGAAAAAATCTACAATTATTATGACTAGCAACTTTATATGAACCCCAAACATCTCCATATATGGTGAAAAAAATATCAATACTTCTATTAAAACTGATAGGAAAGGGCAACCTAATTTGCCTAGCTAGTGGGCAAAAAATACAATTCTATATATGGTGGAAAAAATGTCAGTACTTCTATTAGAACTGCTAGGAAAGGAAAACCTAATTTGCCTAGCCAGTGGGCAAACAGTACAATTTTGAATGTCATGACAGTCTCTCTTAACCTTCAGTGTAGGGATTTAGTGCAACACTTTGATGGGGGTATGCCCAAGTCTTCTATGCCAGATTTCCACATTTCCAGCCTTATCTACATTGCTATTGTTGATTAAGTTAGCACTTATTGTCTTGACACTTCTTTCCTTCTTTACAGGCAATTGAATGTTGTATAAGCCATCAACTTCTTTACCAATCCCCCTCACTATTTCACTGAATAGATCCTGCATAACACAGAGATCAAGGAAAAAAGTGACAGCATACTTTAAGTCTCTGGTTAATTAGGATACTGATAGTAGGTTGTGTTTAAACTCAGGAATGCACAGTACATTTGTTATGGTATCTCCATTATCTAACTTGCATTTTTCCACACATGCTATGTCTAGTGCATTACTATCTGACAAATATACTCTCTTAATATTTTCTTTAGTAATTTGACTAATTCCACCCAATAACTTCTTATTGTGAACTATATGATTGGAGGCTCCAGAGTCTATTATCCATTTCCTAAAAGCTACACTGTTGGTAGCCAAGAAAATTTGATTCATACCTGTCTTGTCTGAATCAGATAGGATTTTCTTGTGGAGCATCTTCAAAATTTGATCATATTGTTCCTGAGTGAACATTATTCCACTTCTTTGATTTGAGCTATATGCAGATTGAGAAGATTCTGCCTGTTGTGAGTTTCTACACTAGAAAGGATCATGTCCAGTTAAATTTGTCACTGCATTAACTGTGTATTGTGATGAATATGCATTCTTTTTTTTAGGTTTGTAATCTGTTGAATATCTATGAATCTTGTAACATGTCTTTTTTGTATAGCCTCTCCATTTGCAGTATTCACAGAATAAATGTGCATTCTTTCCTTTATAGTTTCCTCTGCCATAAGAACCTGATCCAGGAGGCCCAGATGAACCACCCTGATTTTCCTTTGGTGAATAGCTAGATCCATCAAAACTATATTGATTCATTCCTACTTTGTTGCTGAACAAAGCTATACCATTTGAATTCTCAATTGATTTCCCCAAATTTCTTTGACTCTCTTCAGATATCAGCATTGTATATGCCTTGTTGATATTAGGGATAGGCATCATCATTAGAATTTGGCTCCTAGCTTGTGAATAAGTCTTATTTAATCCTTTCAAAAACTACAATAAATGTTGATACTAATAATGTTCCATATATTTTTTCGATCCTGCACACTCACAACCAGGACATGGCACTAATGAGTCAAACTCTACCCACAGATCCTTCAGTTTGGTGAAATAACTTGAGACAGATGGTGTTCCCTGTGTTAATGTTGCAATCTCTTTATGCAATAGGAAAACTCTAAAATCATTCTCCTTATCAAACCTCTCATTCAGATCACTCCAAAACGTACTTGCACTAGAAGCATAAGCTACACAACAAATCAAATCTTTGCTCACAGAACTCATAATCCACGATAATACTATGGTATTAACTTTCTCCCACAAATCATGAAGTGAAGCGTCAAATTTGTCCTTCGTATGTCTCCCGTCAACAAATCCCATTTTACTTTTCCCTACCAGTCCAATCCTCATAGATCTACTCCATAATGCATAGTTTTCTGGACCAGTCAGTTGAAAGGAGATTAGAAAGCTACCTGGTGTGTCGCAAGTTTGTAGATACAGAGGGTGATTCACATCAATTATTCTGCTCGACTTAGTGACTCTTCCAACATCAGTTTCTCCGACTTCCACCATTACTGAAGAAGAGCTTGCTTAGACCCAGCTTCACTCGATGTTTACATAATAGCTTCAGGAAAATACGATCCACCTAATTTTAGCAAATTTGCTCTGATACTATGATGAAATTCCTCTACTTATAACAATGGAATCTGGAAGAATTATAGAAGAAGCTCAGAAAAAAGAGAGCGTTCCTATTTCATTGAATTGAGAGAGTACTGTACATTGTGCTATCTACTGTTCATATAAGAATATTCTAACCTGTAACTAACTTTACAACTGGTAATTCACCTAATCAAGTTGACAATTAACCACCTTCTAATTATCTAACTAACTGCTAATGTGATATTTAACAAACTAACTTCTTGCTAACAACTTTACTATTCTCAACAGAATTGACTCAAGAAAAATCTTGTCGAAATATTTTTAAAATACTTTCTTTTTTAATTTGATATGTTTTATATAGTCAGAATAAAGAACAATATAATTTAATTAAGTAATAAAATATTAAAATAAATAAATAAAATAAGTAAAAATTTAGTAAAAATTGGGTTGGGTCCTGACCAGCTCTATAATCCTTACTCAATCCGTTTTGACCCGACCCATTTTGATCTAAGCAAGTTCAAGTTAGGTTAGGTTGGAACCTACTCAAATTTGACTCAACTCGCCTAATTGTCACCCTTATATATACTACTAAATTTTGGGAAAACTAAGTATGTGCCTCTTCAAAGTAAACTATTTACATTTATATACCCCTGATACTATTAAAGTTCACCCCCTAATATTAAAATTCGTTCGTTAATGTCACGCTGATGTCAGCACCCACCTTGTATGAGATAAAAATAAGGTATACATATATCAACGGAGTATAACAGATGATTAATCTCAGTACTATATGTCATCGATATGGTATCAATATATAGATAGAGTATCACAAAGAATATATTTTCTACTATTTAGAATTTAATAAATAAGTTTGTAACTTTAATAATTATCTCTTAAATATTTTATTTATTACAAAAGAGCTCAAAATTATATGATACCAATAAGATATCAATATACCGACGGAATATCGCAAGAATATATTTTCTTCTAATCTAAAGTTTAATAAATAATTTTGTAATCTTTAATAAATTTTTAATCATATACAATACTGATATGATATAAATATAACAATGAATTATCACAACAAATATATTTTACTATATAATATCAATTGAGTATTAAAATATTATTAAAATATTATAAAGAATTATATTTATTCTATATGATATAAATATATCGCTAAAATATCATGAGAATTGAACTCGAGAATTATGGTATGTGGTATGTTACGTAAACAAGATGGAGGGAGTATTAATCAAAGTTGGGTGGCGCCAAAAAAAACCCAACTATATTTCTTCTTCCTAGTCTTCTTTTACTTTTCCTTCTCTTCTTAACGCCCATCAACCAGCCCCCTACCTCTACCCACGCCACCCTCCAAACCTATATATATCTATATATATATACATATCGGCGTTCACGTGATATGTATTTGGATTCCCTATTCCCATTGATAATATCATACTGTTAATTAACTCACATTTTTTTCGCCGGAAAATTAACTATCGGTTGCTGGTCCGGCGATTTTGATGATCGGTGAGGCTGCGGTTTTGATTTTCGCGGTTGAATTTTGGAATTCGTTGGTTATCTCATACGGCAGCTAGTTAAAAGGTTTGATTTCTAGCGCTTGACTTTGGAATACGTATTGCGATTGATTATATCGTTGAGAATTGTTTTCCGGCGAGTTTGATTATTGGTGCGGAAGCTTTAGATTAATTGATTAATTGCTGGTTTAAGGATTGATTTCTCGGACTGGAATTTGGAATTTGTGTAGTAGGGTTGATTAAGGTGTTTCGCCGGAAAAATTAACAGCGGTTGTCGTCCGGTAGAGTTTGATTAGCAGGCCGTCGGCTTGATTTTCTGTCAATTGAGTAAGTATTTTTTTTTCCAATTTCCTGCATTCAAATCCTTTTCTGCCTAGTGCAAAAACATGTTTGAATTATCTCATTTTTTTGAATTTTATATCAAAATTAAATGATTTATTAACTATTTCTTATCAAAACAAATCTCTAACTATTAATGGTTCATTTTTCGTTAAAATTTTTGCTTTTTGGGATCTAATATTTTTGAATCGAGGATCTTTCGAAAATAATTACCCTTGCAGACTTCACTTATAAATTGCTACGGATATACTGTTATTGTTGCTGTTGTTCATTGAAACTCATATGTGATTATTTTTCGCCATATTTTTTTTACAATGTGATTGAGATTGTTTTTCTTATTTTTATACTAGTAAAAATTGGAATTGTTTGTTTAAATTTTGGATTTTCTAATCTGTATTGAAATTCCTCTGTTTTTCTCTGCTTTGCTGAGTTTTCCTTCAAATTTTCAGTACAAAGGCTTGAGTTTTTATTTTTTTTTTTTATATTTTTGGAATCCAATGTAGATGAATTTCATATTATATTGAATAAAAGTTGTCTGGGTAATGGTGCTTTACTCTTAATCAGAGATCTCGAATTTGAATTCTAAAAATAAAAAAAAATTATTGAAAGCATCATTCTCAAAATGAGTCCTGCAGTATGAGTCCTGCAGTGTGAGATGAACACCGAGTGAGAAGGGAAAAAAAGGTTTGTTTTTTTCATTTTGTGTGAAAATTTACTGAATATGTGAAATTCATGTTTGTAGGCAATTTTATTTTATTTTGTTCAGTTTCTGAATTTTCTGTACATGAAAAATGCAAGATGTTCACAGAATTAGGAACAAAATCTGCCACAACACATTATTAGATTCTTATTTTTTTTTCTGTCTTGTGATTTTCAATATATTCTTATTATTTCATTGGTTTTTGTTCCTAAAAATACCACTAAACAAGGGAAAATAGTCAACAAAAAATATTTATTTATTTTGAATTTCTCCATTTATCGATATTTGCTTTGATAATGCAAAAGAAGAGTGTATATAGTTTTTATTTATTGTTTAAAAACTTATACATGTATAAAAAAATTTACTGACAAATTAATGGTGAAAAATATATTTGCATTATTATTATTTGTGTTAAATTATACTTTGATGCTGAGTTCATTAAATATTTGTTCTCAATCGATAATACGCATGTGCAGGTCAATTAGCATGGAAGTATGTTTTGATACAAAGTGATAGTTAATACTTAGTGTATATATAAATAAAAATAATATTTAGAAAATATGAAATTCGTGAAAATGAGAGCTTAGTTCTTTTTTCATTGACTTTTGCTTGTCGTACTTTGATTTGACACATTAGGGATATGTAATTAGTATTAACGATATTAAAGGTGTAGTGTAACAGATGAAGTTGTTCTTTCTTTAATTAGATATTTCGAGTACGAGCCTTGAAAAATGAAAAAAATCTTTGGTAGAAAGTACTTTCTCTCAAATTGGCCTGCATGGTACAATTCTGAATATAGTCAGATTTTAATATGGGCATCGAACATCAAATAAAAAATTAAAAAAATTATATATATTAAAAATGACAAATAAAAATTTATTTTTTAACAGTGGAGGAGCATGTTTTTTTTTTTTTTTTACCATTTACTTATTTTTTTTGAGTGCATTTATGATGCAGTGAGTTCATGGGGATGGACAATGATCCTACTTGCACGTGGTCCTCCATTTCCGCCTCCATAACCCCTAAAATTTAACTATAATAACTATCAGCTGCTTGCTTAATTATTTCTTTTTTATTTATAATATGACTGGGGAGAAAAACAAAACTTTCATAATTTTGAATCATTCTACTAATTTATTTGTGCACCGAAATGCAGTTAATCTTGAGGAAAAATGATTGTTGATTAAAAAAAGACTCTTGATTTATTTATTTGTTTTCAATAAAGCATCCAATTAATCACAATGATGAGAAATTGTTTCACCAATTAAGATACTGACATGATATGATAATGATAATGATTGGATGGTGTAAGTATTTCTTATTTTTAGTTGGAAGATTAATTTTGAAAAATCTTTTGGTTAGTAATCAAGATTTAATCTATCTCCGAGTATCCAACACTCATTAAAAGGAATGAAAAAATTATCTTTTTTGGGGTGATATTTTTAGTCTTACGAAAATAATTTCTCTACAGAACTGCTTACATTTTTAGTTTTACCAAATTCACTTATAGAATTTCATTAGCTATTTGTTGTTGTTGTCGTCATCTCTTTCATAGTTCCCTTAGTGTAAGTTTGAGTTTTGTTGAATTCCCTTTCATGAAAAGGAGTTGGGTGTGGGAGAGAAGGAACAAGACAGAGGGGCTGTGACTATCTGGAGTTATATATCCAGCTTGGCAGACCATGGCACTCCCGTGAAAGGGATAAAAGGGTTGTTGGGGCCAAAGGAAATAGGAGGGTCAAAAAGAAGGAAAAAAGAAAGAAGCAAGAAGTAAAAAGAGAGAAAAATCATCAGACATTGTAGGTAACTTTACTTCCAAAAGTGGGACTAAAATAAAATATTTTTTTTTATAAAAAAATAAAACAGGTGAAGCTTTTCTTGTCCTGTGCATAATTTCTAGTCCTATGAAAATTTCTTATCCTACACCCACACACCCCATCTCCCCACTATACTTCCCCATTTTGAGGGAAGAGGTTAATAATAACCTCTTTCTACTCCTTTAGCAAACATACAATTGTTGATTATATTTTCTCTTTCTCTGTCTGCCAATGTACATTCTTTTCTTGATAAATTAGCAGTTTTGATTATATTAGCATAAAGGGGTTGTTCTAGGCATTTGCCTGATCTATTATCTGGTTTTGGGGATTAGTCTTTTTGATTATAGAACAACAATTTGAAGTTTCTAGATTGGATTCTACTTGTTGATTCTTTATCTTCAGATCTGGGTTCCTGTAAAGATGTAATCTTTTGATCATCCTTTTTCATTTTTCAAATGAATTGTTATTGTTCCTTCTTTTATTTTATTTATCTAAGGTATCTTACTTTTTAGCTTCAATTTTCTTTTAATTGTGTGGCAGATTTACAGCAGAGAAAAGGATCTTACTTTATAGACATTGGTGTGCAATTTAAAGATTAAAGGTGGGTTCTTGAGAGTTTTTCAGGAATGGGTTTGAAGTTATTAATATAAGAAAGGGAATGGATATCATCAATGTGGTTTAATCTGGACAGTTTGGATGGATGTGTATGAATCAGAGATAGCATTAAAGAAGATTTCAACAGTGGAGACAAAAAGAGCTCCATTGATTCAGTCTGAGAAGAACAATGGGAACACCCGCAGGCCAAGAACTAGAGAAGTTAGTTCTAGGTACAGGTCACCTACTCCATCAGCTTCCTCTGGCCCTAGACGTTGTTCTTCTCCAAATGTCGCAAGAACTGGAACTACTGCATCAACAGTTTCGTTACCTAAGAGAGCTATATCGGCTGAAAGGAGACGCCCCACGACGCCTTCATCACCTACCAGTCCATCACCATCAACACCTGTACAGGATACATCTGCAGAAGAATTGTTGTCAAGAAAGATGGCAGGGAATAGGTTGCCAGAATCTCTATGGCCTTCAACAATGAGGAGTCTGAGTGTTTCCTTTCAGTCTGATTCGTTTTCTTTACCTGTTAGTAAGAGAGAAAAACCTGCTCCTCATGCAGTATGTGATCGTACTTTGAGACCATCATCAAATGTTGTGCAGAAACAAGGAGAAACGCCTCCTAGTTCTCGAAAGGCCACACCTGAGAGAAGGAGGAGTCCGTTGAAGGGAAAGAATTCTTCTGATCAAGCAGAGAATTCTAGACCAGTTGATAGTTTGAATGCTCGATTAGTCGATCAGCATCGATGGCCAAGTAGAATGAATACGAAGGTAACTTCTGGTACTGTGAACAGAAGTGTTGATCTGAGTGATAAGAATAGAAAAATTGCGCCAAATACTCGGCCAGTTACGCCTTCCTCGAGGAGATTGTCGTTGGATGGTTATAGCAGACCATTGCAAAAATCTGCCAGCGAATTGTTGTCATTAATATCAGTAGATGATAATTCACTTCCAATGCAGAAGTCCAGGCTTTCAACTTCATCGGATAGAACAATATCGATGAATCCAGTATCTAGATCTCAGACTGTATCAGCTCCTGGATCACGTCTTCCTTCACCAAATAAAGCATCTGTTCTATCATCCTCTGCATCTAGAGGAGTCAGTCCATCTCGAACAAAATCAGTCCCAAGTACGCCATCTAGAGGATCAAGTCCTTCTCGGATAAGACCATCTAGTCCATCTAGACAACAACCCAAAACTGCTACTTCTGTCCTCAGCTTTATTGCAGATATCAAAATGGGTAAGAAGGCAGCTAACCACATAGAAGATGTTCATCAGCTGAGGCTATTGTATAATAGACATCTCCAATGGCGGTATGCTAATGCCAGGTCAGATGCAGCGTTGCACGTGCAGAAAGTTAAAACTGAGGTTGGATTATATCCCTTGCAAAGCTTTAGAATGGGACTTTAGACTTCATTAATTACTTTATAATCTTAACAAGAAGTTTCCTAGTACCTCATGGAATTTTTTCTTCTGCTAAATTGGTTTATCTTGATTTTACGCATGGAATCTTCACCAAACTGTTGCATCATAGGAAAATTTATCTGATTTTTATGGAACAGTAATATTGGAGGGGAAATTATTAATGTATGTTTGATCATCATCAGCAAGTTAAACTTTCTTTTGATAATAGTATAGAAGAACTGGCTTTCATTTTCTTGCTGTATATTTGCTTTCTAATCTACTTAAAAGTATTATTTAATGATATTTCATGGGGTTGGGATCATGGGACTGATATCTCTGTGGCTTAAGCTTTGTGATATCTTCCCTATCATTAAACCAATTTGGTGCTTTTATGGTGATTTAACTAACAGTTTAATCACCTCCCTACGCAGAAAACATTGTACAATGTCTGGAGAAATACCTCGGACCTATGGGCTTCTGTCATTAAAAAGAGAATTGCTCTCCAACAGGTGAAGATGAGGTTGAAGCTTTTTGCAGTTCTAAATGAACAGGTAATGCATCTGGTTAACAGATGAATCAAATTTTATCCCTGATGCTTTAATCTATAAGTTTGTAGAGTTCTCTAGAAGAATCTGTAGATTGTTGGTCTCTAAAACTTCCTGATTATAGGCTTATGCAGTTTAAAATGAAGATTTGAGTTTAGCCCACTTCTCTTGTCTTTCTTGTCTGTTTAAGGGATGGGCAACTATTGGCTTGTGGTTGATTTTTGCGGTGATGGGAAAGCAGGACTTTCACTGTAGAATCCCATGAAAAATTTCCCCCCGTGATAGGTTTATAATTGAACACTATATGAATGTAGCCTCTTTTTTATGATGGGTTTTTTCATATTTGAACTAGAGGGTATGAGAGGATGCAGTAACTTGCTAGCCACAAGAATGCACCAACTTAAAGTGCTATATGACATCTTCCCGTTATCTGGAACCTATAACACTCAAAACACTTGACGTTGACATGAATGTGTGAATTTGGATATCTTCATTCATAATGGTGGAAGCTTTAAAGCTAGAAGTTTGAGCTTGATTTTTTCCTTCAGAGCCAATTGTTGTTAGGCCCTACTTTTAACTCTTCCACACTTCTCACAATTTCTTTTTCTCATGTTGATTCGACTTCTCTGTATCTGAATATAGTTTGACAATCAGTCTTGAAAAGACTGGTAGGTAACTATCATTTTTCTCTGGGAGGGGTTGGAGAGAGGGGAGTGAGAGGTTGAGTACTTGAGTAGCATCACTGATAGTCAAGACCCACATTTATTAGTTCAGTAGACAATATGATTTCTATTTAGATCTTTATTGTAGATGTGGATTCAATGTTTAAACTGATTTTTTCCCGAAAATGACTGGTTCAGCTCACCTACCTTGATGAGTGGGCTTCAATTGAAGGGGATCATACCAGTTCATTATCCCATGCTATACAAGACCTACAAGCATGCACTCTCCGCCTTCCAATAACTGGACGAGCAAAGGTATGCAACTTGATACTTGGTGGTTTGAGATCAATTTCTTAAGCCATGGAGGCTTATTTACTCAGCTCTTTTATAGGGTGATATTGAAAGTGTTAAGGAAGCTGTTTGCTCAGCTGTTGATGTAATGCAGGCAATGGGATCCTCCATGCGTTTTATATTGTCTAGGGTGAGTTTTTCTTTTTTTGTACGCGTGTCCTTTCTTCCCATTACTTTACTTTCCTTCTCAATTTAGTTTTTTAAGTAACAATAAAATTTGCAAAATGCTCAACTGTTTGTTTGATGGATGTAGATGAGAGAGATTGAGAGAGCTAATCTTAGAGAGAAATAGAGAAAAGTCATTAGCACACAGTCTTCTGTTACAGAGCTGTTAACTAAGTTCCTGAAGAGTTCTGTAGTCACAGAACAGAGAGTTTCACAACTCAAAAGTTATTTAGTCAGGATAGTTACCTCATCTTGCCCCCTTTTGCAGCGCTGATTTTCTAAAATATCATTGATGAGGAATGCATGATGCATCTTGAAAATGAATTCTCATGTTTTATTTTGCTAAAAAAAGGAAATTCTTCCTATTCACCATATGTTGCATATGGGAAAGTAAACTATAGGTGAATACTGTAATGCTCTAAGAATTAGGCTTCATATTATTATGCTTAGGCTTTTGGATTGCCTTTGGCCTTTATTGACAGGTGAAAACTCTTGATTGCCTTTAGCCAACTGTAGTACTAAAAGGAGTTGATACTATCACTAGTTGAGCACAAACAAAGGTCAATAATTGTTGAATCACAAGTTATGAATCATTCTTTGGCTATCTGATTAATTCATTGTAGTTGGAACATGAAAAAAAATGTGACTTTCAAGAGCATGATTTTTGTGGATTATTACTAGTATATTTGTAATGTATTAGAGCAGTTGTAGAAACTGGCCAATTGCTTTCAATCTGTTTGACTGGAATTGAATGTTAAACAATCTAAAGGCTCAACTTGATGTCTTGATTTGGTAGGAACTTGTATGATATAATTTTATCTGTTCTGTCACTTCTGTTTGTGGTTCCCTAATTTTGGGCTCTGCACTTTGCAGGTGGAAGGGATGAACTGCCTGGTTTCTGAACTTGCTGATATGGCAGCTCAAGAGCGAGCCATGCTGGATGAATGTGAAGCCTTGTTTGCTTCAACAGCAGCTATGCAGGTGAGACAAATTTCCAGCCCTCTTAAGTTATCGCCTTCATCATAGAAAATCCTCAGCTACTTCTTAATCTTTACTCTTCTCCGTCCCATGCCCTTGCGATAGCTCTTCTTATCAATATAGTGATCTTCTAGTTCTGTCATTTGGACTCCGATATCCTGTGCTTTAGTTCAGGTCTGTTCACTCTTCAATCCTTGCATTTTAGGATGACAATTTAAGATCAGTATGAATATGCATTGATCAGCATTAGTTTTTGCCCAACAACGAGAATTCATGGTTCTAGTAACCAAGAAAATGTTCAGTATTTTTTTATAGGAACTCTAAAGAAAATTCCCAGCATATTGCCCCCCATGGATTATCTCAACTGGCAAAGGTTCAAGGACTTGTGTTAAGGGTCACAAGTTAGAGCCTTGCGCCAAGCAAACTAAGTCCAATCTTTAAGTGGAGGAGGGTTAGAGGGGTGAGCCATTAACCCCGAGTTTTGAAGGCTATGGTTGGCCCAAAAGGATCGCTTGCACTAACTTATATCCCTGTCTTTGTTCCAAATAACAGTACACGACGGGTAGAATAGTGAGTGTCTATTTGATGTTTGAAGTTCAACGTTCGATAAAATGATTATTTACTGAGATTACTTGACAATAATTGCAGGTAGAAGAATATAGCATTAGGTCTCATCTTATACAGTTGAAACAAGCTTGGAGAAGTGGTGATGAGCAGCTGATACTTGGAAATTAGATAGTTTTACCAAATGGCATTAGCTAGTGTGTATAGTAATAGGTTTTTCCTTTTCATTCTTTTTCTTCTTTTCTTTTTTCATTATTCTAATTAATCATGGAAAAGTTGAATTGTTTCATTCTTTTTCTTCATTTTCTTTCTCAACATATCTTGCAAAAGTCCTAGTGTAACTTTTTGTGTTTATATCAACAAGAAAAAAGAAATGCAAAGGAAGAAAAGAGGTTCAACATAATTGTAGAGGGGATGTCAACTAACCCAAAGGTTCAACTTGTCTGAGCTCATTCTTCAAGTTTTTTTTGAAACTCTGTTAGAAATAATTTTTCTATTAGAGATGTCAAGCGAAGTAGATAGTGTGATTGCGATTTGCAAGGCAAACCTCACAAAGATTTTATCCTACCCCATATAACATAATTTATTGTTTTCAATGAGAAGTTAGTTAATCCAAAGCTTAATTTAAAAGAAATGAAAAGAAAAAAAATCATCATTAGGTAGATGAATTTACGTAAAGATTTAACACTCGAAGATTGTTTCGTAGGACTTATTTGAGAAAAAAATATGAATCATAATTTTGATATTATTTAATTCTTTGTTCGATAGTGTGTTTTCAACTATATAAGTAGTTACTACTTATAGTATATGATAGTTATTCTAAGAAATAGAGAACTATGATTAAGATAGAACTGATGTTGACATTCCTCACGAGTCATTTGGTTATTATTAAGAAATAGATGACTATGATTAAGATGGACCTTGTCACCACCTGGTTCTGGTCATGATGGCGTCTGTTAAGTCTACCTATAGGCAAGTCAATTTTCAACCCAAGGGTATCTATCCTAATTCTCTTGTTCAAACCAAATTGATGCAGAAATAATATATATGCTGAAACCTACCTAGAACCACGACATTCACATCCCTCACGAGTCATTTTGGTTAGTGGAATGAATAGACAATGATATTTTATCATACCTTTCCTGCATAATAACTTGCAATAATCCCATAGAATATTACGTGATCCCACCAACCAAATGTGAAACTCCTCCTCCTCAAAGTACACATAGTTAAGGAATATAGAGAGGAATTTTTTATAAAAAAAAATAATTTTCTTTTAAAGATTATGTCATATATATTAAAAATATTTTTAATACACTTAAACCAAACAATTATCACAAATTTACCCCAAACTACCCCTAACAACAATTTACCTCTAAATATTCACATTCCCGCCGAAGCTATCAGTCCACTCAAAAAAACTCAAATGATTTACAGAACCATAGCTTCCATAGCTCAAAGAGACCGAAACTTCTTCGTAAGCTTAATCAATCAAGCTACAAATCTCTCACAACTCAGTCAAATCCATGCTAATCTCATCCGCAATGGCCTAAGCAACGATCTCATCACAATTACAAAACTTACCCACAAATTTTCCGACTTCAAATCCATTTCCAAAGCCAAAAAACTGTTCAACACCTTTAATAACTCAAACCCACCTGATATTTTCCTGTATAATGTGTTAATCAGAGGTTTATCGCGTAATGGTTTAGGGGTTGAAGCGTTGTCTTTTTATCTGGACATTCTTAAAGGTAATAAGCTTAAGCCTGATAATTTCACTTTTGCTTTTGTTGTTTCGGGATTTTCGTCGTCTGGGTGTGAGAAATTTGGGGTTTTGATTCATGGGCATGTGATAGTTAGTGGGTTTGGGTCGGATGTGTTTGTTGGGTCGGCGTTGGTGGATATGTATATGGGGTTTTCAAGAATTGGTCATGCGTATAAGGTTTTTGATGGAATTCCTGAAAGAGATGGTGTTTTGTGGAATACCATGATTTCTGGGTTGGTGAGGAATTGTCGTTTTGAGGAGAGTATACGGGTTTTTGGTAATATGACTGTGAAGGGAGCGGGGTTTGATTCGACTACGTTGACTGTGGTACTTACTGCTGTTGCTGAGTTGCAGGATTTGAGGAATGGAATGTTGATACATTGTTTGGCTGTTAAGATGGGGTATGATGTTCATGAGTATGTTCTTACTGGTTTGATTTCGTTGTATTCGAAATATGGGGATGTTTCAACTGCTAAATTGTTGTTTGGGCTGATAAGAGAACCTGATTTGATTTCATGTAATGCGATGATTGCTGGTTTTTGTTTTAATAATGAGAATGAATTTTCAGTGAGGTTATTTAGAGAATTGCTTGTTCAGGGGGAGAAAGTTAATTCTAGTACTATCGTTGGTTTAATTCCTGTTTCTTGTCCTTTTGGTCATCTGACCCTTACATGTTCTATCCATGGTTTTTGTGTGAAATCTGGGATGATATCGAATCCTTTAGTTTCTACTGCTTTGACTACAGTTTATAGTCGACTCAATGAAATGGAATTGGCACGAAGGCTGTTTGACGAGTCCCCAAAGAAAATCTTAGCTTCGTGGAATGCCATGATATCAGGTTATGCACAAAATGGGCTAACAGAAATGGCTATATCTCTCTTTCGGGAAATGCAGAAGTTAGAAATCCATCCAAATCCCGTCACAATCACAAGTATACTTTCTGCATGTGCTCAACTTGGAACATTAAGTATGGGAAAATGGGTCCATGACTTAATAAAGAAGGAGAAATTTGAGTCCAACATTTACGTCTTAACTGCTTTAGTTGACATGTATGCCAAGTGTGGGAATATTGAGGAGGCGCGGCAAGTATTTGATAGCATCATGGAGAAAAATGTGGTTACTTGGAATGCTATGATTTCAGCTTATGGCCTGCATGGATGTGGTCGAGAGGCACTGGTACTGTTTGATCAAATGCTTCATTCTGGAGTTTCCCCAGCTGGCGTCACTTTCCTCTGTGTCTTATATGCTTGTAGTCATGCTGGTTTAGTAGAAGAAGGTCAGAAGATATTTCATTCTATGGTTCATGATCACAAGACTGAACCACTATCGGAACATTATGCCTGCATGGTGGACCTTTTGGGCCGAGCTGGAAAACTAGAAAATGCTTTGGAATTTATTTATGGGATGCCTCTTGAACCAGGTCCAGCCGAGTGGGGTGCATTACTCGGTGCATGCATGGTCCACAAAAATATTGACTTGGCTCGCTTGGCTTCAGATAAGTTGTTTGCCATGGACATAGGAAGTGTCGGATATTATGTGTTACTTTCAAACATCTATTCAGCAGACCGCAATTATTTTCAAGCTGCTTCAGTTAGGAAAGTTCTTAAGAACAAGAATCTAGCAAAGACCCCTGGGTGCACTTTAATTGAGGTCAATGGCTACCAGCATGTCTTTACATCCAGCGACCAGTCACATCCTCAAGCAGGAGCTGTTTATGCAAAGCTGGAGGAGCTGATGGAGAAGATGAGGGAGGCTGGATTTCAAACAGAAACCAGCACAGCATTGCACGATGTTGAGGAAGAGGAGAAGGAGTTGATGGTCAAAGTTCATAGTGAGAAGTTAGCTATTGCTTTTGGGCTTTTAACTTCTGAACCTAAAATGGAAATCAGAATCATCAAGAACCTAAGGGTATGTGTGGATTGCCATAATTTCACCAAGTTTGTATCAAAGGTTACAGACAGGGTTATTGTTGTAAGGGATGCAACCAGGTTTCACCATTTCAAAGATGGAGAGTGTTCCTGTGGGGATTATTGGTAAAATGACTTTTTCCTGCCTAGGATGTTTATTCAGCCATTTGGATAATTGTGGAGGTCAGTGAACCCAGTGTGTTTTTACCTTGTGCTTAGATCCACTTCTTATAGGAACAAGGGCAATGGGATAGCTCAAATCACTTATCGAAAGGTTCAAGTTTATCCATGCCATTGTTTGCTTTTTATTTCAAGTAAGCAACATAATTTGTCTCTGAAGAAAAGCTGAAGCGAACGGAATCTTTGGCTTGTACAATACTGTTTTGATTACCATGCAGTTTAGGGAAGAGTGTGATCTAAACTTTGGTCATGAAAACTGGTTGTTTGTGGTGCTTTACATAATTTGAGGTTGTCCAGTAAATCAATAAATATCATAATATCTCGCTGATTTTACTCTCACATCAAGACAGCACTTTTGGTGTATTCTTGGACACTGCATAATCAATAAATATCACTCTGTTATTCCTTTTTCTGTTCCGCCTCTTTGTTTAGCATTCAAGTAGCTTACTCATTAAATATAAGCTATACAAATGCCTTGAAGAGCGGAATAACAACTAAAAGTTAACTTTTTTTTTTAGAAAATATGTAGCATGTATATTGAACAACTGAAAGTTACTTTGGATCAAATAGGCATACCTAGGTTGAGCTCTTGTACACATTTTTCCTCGTAGGATATTTCATGTCCTCCTCTCATTGTTCCAAGTTGTGTTAGGCATTTGGTGCACAGGAAGTTGCTGAGGTTTCTATCTGCTAGAATGTATAGAACATGCTGCAAAAAGGTTTGTATAAGTTTGGCTGAGATCTTCTTTTGTCTCGATTGTGGACATGCATCTCCAAGTGTCAAGTGTTCTGTTCATGGAAATTCTTTTTCTCTCCCTTAATTTATGTATTCACCTATTTTTTTAGATAGGATGAGGTATGCGGCACTCATACTCTTCATTCATTGAGACTTCCGTCAGATACTGTATTGCATCTTTATTCATTAAGTTCAAAGATTAGTTACTTGAAAGTTCTGTCCAAACTCATAGTTGGTCACAAAGTGAGAAAAACATTGGCAGATTGTCTTCAAACACTTCATTTAGTTTATATGCAAAATCGAATACAATTTGAACAATCAAAAAAATTGAATACAATTTGTACACTAAACAGAACTTCTGACTCTAGGTTTATTCTTTTTTTAAATATTCTAGTTTGAGGGGCGTACTTCAGAGACCACACAAGGGAGGATGCAAGATCCGTGATATATCAAGATACTTATGTGCGATCCAAAGAGCATGGCCTTGAGAAGGGAATAATGAGCATGCTAGCAGTTGACTCCACATCGCGTGACATCTGGTCCCTTGGTTTTGAGCACAAATGGATCAATTCGAACCCAGAGCAAGGAAAAGATGGAGGCTAAAAGTATTGACCATATGACAACAATGGTTGGAGTCCTGTTCTGCCTACCCATAAGACCCTTGAGGAATGGATATAAATGAACAATGACCCAGAAGGAGAAGAAAAGCTTTCCGAAAAGGGGACCCCATGAATTGTATCCATTGTTGATGGCATCAGAGATTCCGGCTACAACCCCAACTAAGTTGATTATGAGAATTGTTGTTGGAGGAATAAGGAGAGTTGTCCACTTGAAGGCATATAACTCTCCAAAGTCCTCATCATCTGCTGCCTTAGATGTCACAGTAAAGTTGGTATCTATACCAGCCAAAATCTTGAGAAGACCTTGTACTACAGCAAAAAGGTGGGCAGATACCCCTCCAATAACCCAAAATTGCTCATTTCTCCACCATTCCTCAATGCTTACTCCGCTCCACCTTAGCTCAAGAATTCCCGTTGTGAAGATAGAGAGAAAAAGAGCAATGAAAAAGAGACTTGCTAAGGTGCTTATCTGCATCAATGAAATGCACGTTCTCGTCAACTGATTATCCCAGAAAGCAAGTAAACTTGTGAAATATGAAGCTACTAAGGTGCAACTGGTGTTCTACAGGCGTTCAAAATTTTCAGTTAATGGCATTTAAGTAAAAACATCATGTTATTACCTCTGGCATTATGAATTTTCCAGTCAGCAAGCAGACAGCAGGGAGAGTACAGTAGGCAAGGAGAGGTAAAGAAGTGAAGGGGTAAATAGTTGTGTTGACATATGATAATCGTTCAAGCCACTTAAGCTTCCCTCCCTTATAGCCATACCAAACTGGGCTATGATGACTGAAAAAGATCTCAACGGAACCAAGAGCCCATCGAAGCACCTGGTTGAGACGATCTGATAGATTGATTGGAGCAGACCCCTTAAATGCAGCTAATTTAGGCATACAATAGACTGATCTCCAACCACGGCAGTGCATCTTGAAACCTGTTAAGATATCCTCCGTGATAGAGCCGTATATCCATCCCAGCTGCAAGTTCAGAAACAGTTACCTCAATCAAAGATATTCCTAAAGGTGACTACATTAGAATAGATTATGATTGTTGTCTATCTCATGCTAGCTACACATACAGTAAGTTTTAAGCATTTATATCCTTCATGTTTCACAAATTGAAATATGCTTGTACTAAAAACACTAGCATATTTTCTATGATCACTGTTGCTTTGCATTAGAGTTAGGTTCTAAAGCACTTCTGAAAGGTAGTAGTCAAACTCTCGGAATAATTCTGGTTTTCTTATTAGTTGTTTATCCCTTGTCAACCAAGTTTTTTCTTGCAAGCACTGAAACAAAGATGAACATTACCTCCAAACCCCATTCTGTTTTATCTTCATAGCCACAGCTGATCACATGGATAGCTTCCTTCAACAAGGCTGCTGGGCTCGACGAAGGTGGAACCCCCCCTTCAATCATTAAAGTTGAAGTCACAAAAATTGCAGACTGACCAAATTTCTTTTCAAAGTTCATCTGGGACATTAGTATCTCGTTCTCATCGTCAAATCCTGAGGAGATATAGAAAAGAAAAAGAGAAAATAAGGAAAAGTTACTCTCAAAGGGGATTTTATTTAAGAGGCTCCTTTATTATTTGAAAATTGAAGCTTGAAAATATTTAGAATGTGGATATATGAAAACCTTGACCATTGGCTGCATCTCCATTGACTTCAGATTTATATTTGTCAAGCTTCTTTTTGCGTCCGAAACATGGACAACAGTCGCAGCTCACCATTCTTGGGCGCTTGGCGCGTTTAGGAGGATTGTACCCATATAATGCTTGCCTTCTGAAGACACATCCTGTGCCAACATATACTGGACCTTGTATGCCATCTAGGCCTTTCATGTTAATCTGCCCAAGTAGTAGAAATAATTACATGATAAACTAATCTAGTATAAATTCCAAGAATAGTATCTTTTTAGTGGCCTTATGTTGCATATTCTGCTTAATCTTACATCAAAGAAGACTGTGTTTCGGTTGGCATATCTATCATGCCTGTCTATTCCATCAAATCTTTGAGGAAACTGGACGAAGCAAATTTTTTTGCCCATTTGTGGGTCCATCAAGAAGCACATGGCCTCTCTTGCAGCCTTGCTGTTGTTAATGTAGTGATCACAGTCCAAGTTAAGCATAAACGGTGCATTGGTCAGAACTCCTGAAACACGAACCTACAAGGATAATATTGAAGAATGTTTGATGTAGTGTTTATAATGTTTTAAAGTGGATATATAAAAGTTTTGACTTGTAACTCTGGAGTATTAACTAGCATATAACAGAAGTTTCCATGTTTACCAGGGCGTTCATAGCACCAGCCTTTTTGTGATGCTGGAAACCAGGCCTCTTTTCACGAGAAACATAAACAAGACGAGGGAGTTCATGTCCGTCCACATCTGTTCCACCACTTTGTCCTAAAAAGACTTGAATCATACCAGGATGGTCCTTGGTATTATTTCCTGGCCATGGTGTTCCATCTTGCATGATCCACCCTCCTGGAGGCATTTTAGTTGCTTTTGCAACTAGTGCATTGATTCTTACCTTGAATTCTTCATACTCTCTCTGTCAAGTGCAATGAGATTTGTAGTTCGTGACATGGAAAGTTTTATGTAGCACTAGCTGATGAAACAAGAGTTCAAGTTTTACCTTCATTTCTCGTCTCTCCTTAACAAATGTTGGCTGGACTTTGTCCTTGAGATAATCAATCTTTAGGGAGAAGTAAAATTCTGGAGCTCGAGGCTCTATAGCAAACTTCTTGCAGAAGGGAACCCATTTTCTAGCAAATTCTGCAGTTTCTGATAGTGCTTCAAAGGTGCACATTGAAGCTCCATCATCAGATAGGTAGCATGAAATTTTGTCAACAGGATAATCCATTGCCAATATTGAGAGGATTGTATTAGCTGTAACAAGAGGAGGTTCCTTCATAGGATCCACTGTACTGACGAAGATATCTAGAGGGGCTAGCATACTTGGTTCTCCTTCCCTCTCATACCTACATCAAAATTTTGGTCAAATATTTATTTCTCTAGTAGTAAAGTTTTTGTCTTAAAAGGATTGCTAGAACTTTAAGAAGCCTTTTGACAGTGATTTGACTTGCAACTTTAAAAATTACAATCTCATTCGGATTGGAGTGCAAATATGATTTGCAATAGTTTCTCTTCTTGTATGTTTTGCCTGAATGCCAAGCTATCTCTCTCATGGAACTTTGATCTTGTTTTTGTCAGTATCTTATATTTTACTGACGAGTTTGTGAAAAAGGTGTATATATTGGAAACTAATTTGGCAACTCCATTGGTTTTATGTCCATACTTAAGGATTAACTTCTTTTTAATAGTATGAGCACAGACTTTCAAAGAATTGTCACCTGACAGAGAGACGATCGAGGTAAGTCTCACGGTCAATTGGAAACCATTTTGGGAACTGATCAAGGATCCAAGAGAAGGCAAACCAGATCTCACAGATGATAGAAGTTAGCCAGAGACCAATCGCATCATGCACTGGATTCAGAATTCTATAACGAAGGAAGATGGCCAGAATCACCAGCCTAGCTACAATCACCATCCGGTAAGGATTGAGCTTGCTTGATGCTATTGGCACTTTTCTTGATAAAGGCTGTCTTGCTTCATCCACCCTGCATTTTCTCACATCGATTAGCTGAGAGCATGTTGCACTTTGTATTAACTATTTTAAGCATTGAATTTGTGTGTTTGAGAAGAAACAACAGCAATGTAGTGATCTGATAGGTATTAGTAATATCTACAAAGCTACAAGAGTAGATACACCTGAAATGACTGTACATGTCTGTATATCCGTAAGGAATTGTTTGGTGTGAGGTATAAGGTATAATAATTTCAGGATAAAATGTAGGATTATTTAATCCTGTGTTTGGTTGGAGGTATTAGCTAGTCAGGGATTATTTATGCCACCATTTTTAACTTAGCGATGGGATAATTACATAGTGGGATAACTTATTCTAGGATAACTTACTGCTAACCAAACGACCCCTAAGTGCATTCTCATTTCCACTAACTTCTTATTATTTGATCCTGTGTATGGTTGGAGGTATTCGGTAGTCAGGGATTAGTTATACCACCAGCGATGGGATAATTACATAGTGGGATAACTTATTCTAGGATAACTTACTGCTAACCAAACAACCCCTAAGTGCATTCTCATTTCCACTAATTTCTTATTCATACTATCATAACTTGTCAGATATACTTCTTTCACTTCCATTTATGTGAATGTGAACGAAAAAGGAGTGAAATTTAAATAGTCAAGTGCTAGTATCTGTATGTCCAACCACAGAATATAACCAAGAAACAACCTAGATGTGAGCATTTTGCTCGTGTTATTCCGATATCCAAAGCCTCAGTATTATGGTTCAAGGTACGTATTTGCATAACATTTTCATATTAAAGATCAATTGTAACTACTTACATGGCCATATCAGCGTCAGCAGAGTCATCATAATCTTGCCCAACATGTCCTTGCTGCAATTTCCAATCATCCATTCTCTCTTTCCACCCTCCCTCTTTCTTATCATCCCATTTTGCACTTCCAGATTCAGAAGCTGGATAGGGATGTATCCTTTTGTGAAGTGAAGATCCCAATGTCTGCTCTCCATTGCCATGATTTGATATCGGGAATTCACCACTAACCTGCATACACAAAATGCATTCATACTCGAAGTATTCAAAATTCTCTTGTCTTAGTAATACTTGATACAGATTTAATATTCATACCGGATGTGAGCGTATTCCAGCAATGACAGGAGGGTACTGAGCAGAATCTTCGTCTTCTGGTCCTCTTCCGAATGTCATCTTACCGTGGAGAATGGTCTCAACAATGTTTCTATTCTTGTTTTGTTCGTCATCAACTTTGAATTCATGTTCAATATCATCAATATCTTCCTCATCTTCATCTCCCGGCACCCTTGGACTTCCTTCAAGACGTCAAATACTATTAAAACACAAAATAAATGACACGAACAACCAGAACAAGTTTGTGTGGATGTGAATGTTTTATTCATCAAGATGTGTATATATACCTTTGAGACGTTTGTATCTGGTTTTGCACTGTGGACACTGTTGAGTTCCTTCCCTTCTCTCATACTCATAGCAAGGCCGACACACAGGGAAACCACACTCATTGCAGGCAACAAAAAGATCACCATCCACTGTTAAGCCTATTTCATCCCCACATATGTCACAAACTTGTCCACTCAAATCCTTCAATGGCTTATGCTGCAGCAAATTAAGGACAAAGAAAGAAGGTTAAAAAGGAAAGCAACACATTTTTTTCAGTTCTATGTGTGATGTTGAACATGGAGATGTAACAAAAATGCAACACTAGAATAGAAAGGTTACATTGTTGATATCCACTTTTTATCTCTTAACTATCATATTTTTCTTGTTTTTACTTTCTCTCACTCTTTTAAGGAAGATGCATATTGAGATAAAGTCCACCAAACCCCTTGTGCTAGAGAGACAATTATATGAATCTCTCAAACACATATCTATATCCATACTGTTATTTTCTCCGTTGCTCGACTCTCCAAATAGCCTACATGGATGCAACAACATTTCTGGAAAGTCCGAGCAATATAGTACTTATTATGCACTTCAATGTGTTCAACTTTGGACATTCCAAGAGAATGCCTTACCTCTTCATGGCCATGAATGACGACTAGCTCATTCCGGTTATGAGAACCAGCAACTAGACCTGCACTGGCTTCCATATTGAGGAAGGAAAGTGGTGGATGGATGATTCTAGTGAGAAATGGAAGGTGAGTAACAATGATATATATGGTATTAAAGATTACTTTTTTTTAATGAAAGAAAGAATGAGATTTAGTAGTACTAGTGTCACTTTCTTTATGTATCTTTCTTGTACCTAATATATGTCCATTCTATGGAAGATGTGTTGGTTGTAGAGTCTCCATTGCCTTTAAGCTAAGCTTCCCTCTTTCTTTTCTTTTTTTCCAACAACCATGTGTGGTATGCCAGCTTCTTTGCTTAAGCTTTTCCTTTGGTTGGGATTTTTTTTTTGTTCAAATTAGTCCCCAAGGTTTTTGAAAATGTTGTGTCAATGGTCCTTGACTTTTGAGATTTTTTTTTTTTGATAACCGAAAAATCGATCTGTGGTCTGCCCTTTGGACCAATCACAGCCTTCTAAAATCAGTGGATAATGAGTCTGGCTCTCTACCGTTCCTCACTTAAATATCAGACTTTGCTTTGCATGGTGTGAAGCTTAAACCTATGACCTCTGCACAAATCCTCCGCACTTCGCCACTTGAGCTAGGCCTTGGGGGCTTTTGAGAGTTACTATTTTGAATCATTAGTTTAAGATTTGTCTTTTATATAAATCATGATTATTAGAATAAAAGAGTTTTTACTTATTAGTAAGGAAAGCATACATTAATTACTAATTTGGAATGAAACTTGTTAATTGGTGTCTAGGCTTTTTCATTTATCCTCAAAAGAAGCTTTTTAATGAAAATATTTGTGGAAAGGCTCATTAAAGTTTGTGTACCTTTTAATAAGTCAGTTGGAAGAGCCATATTAATTTCTTATTTGGAAAGAAGCTTATTTGAAGTAGTCTACTTTTCTTTTCTTTTCTTCTTTTGAGGGGTCACTAAAATAAGTATTTTTATGAAAATATCAAAAAAAAAATAAAAAAAAATAGGCCAAACACAACTTGATTCCTGCAAAACCATGCCTTAAGCCTGGTAAGGCAAAAATTCTGTAAATGTATTTCTTTTGAATTAGATACTACATTACTTATCTAAACTTTTACCTTGTGAAATTAAGTCATAATTAAGGGTACTTTGACTCACAAATTGTTACTCCCTTTGTTCCATATTAATTGGATTTATAAGATAATGTACACATATTAAGAAAAATATTCAAAGACAAATTTATACCATATTTTTCACTATTGTCCTTTATAAAATCATAAATATATAGTGTAATTTATTTTCTAGAAAATATAAAAGTTTAATAAATGAAAGGGCAAATATGAAAAAAGTTTCAAACATTCATCTTGAAATATGAAAAATTCAACTATTTTGAACCTTAAAAAAATCTTTAAAAATTCAATTAATTTGAGACGGATGGAGTATTAAATAAGATATTGGGTTAAAAATTAAATGCCATCACGATATGTGCAAAGTGGCTACAAAATTTACAAATTTTTGCAAGACATTCACCCTTTTTGAGTGCTATAAAATTTTAATGAATTTAAGTCAAAGTATTTGAGAAAGACATTTACAAAATAGTTTTGAAATGGATCCTATATTTGAAGTGAAAAGAAGATGCTTGGGCTGCAAAGTACTTAAATTTGAAGTCACCAACAAAGTAAGTCTACAACATTAACAATTGATAGTTCATCATTATGATAGGTAAGTCCCTCCTTTGCTATAAAACCCTACCAATACAATAATGAAAAATTAAAAAACAAGGATACCCAAATCCTTTCTTTTTTCTTTTCGGTGGTATACCTATTACCTCTCATCAATTGGTTTGATAAAGGATAATTGATAGTTTGTTCTATTCGTTCAAAGTAATATCACGAAAAAAGTCACTGGCAAAGAAATGGAGAGTTTATACCTTTGAATGAATCAGTAATGACAATCTCCTGGGAGTTTAAATACTGTTTTCTTCTCTGAAGGATGTTTCTCCTTCGTATTACCATGAGATTCTTGTCTGGCTTTCTTTCGGCTTAAAAAAGCATTATTGAAATTGCACATAAAAGCCATTAGACTGAGGGCACATGGACAGCACACTATAGGGTCGTCGTGATGTGGTGGGATAGATATTGGCCTATCGCGTGCCACGAATGTGTAGTTGGTCTAAGTGGCGGAGCCAACATTTTTATCAAAAGTGTTTATACTTTTAGAACATGAGCGGGTGATTTTTGTGTCAAGATTGTTCAACAAATGATATATATCAAAATATCTATATTTAACCTATATTTTTTAAAAAAAATTCTGATAAATGATATTTATCTAACCACCCTTGAGTGAATATAGCTCCACTTAGGAGCAAATTTAGCCCTATTTTTTGAGTCACGAAAACCCATGATTATCCGACTAAATTTGATATATTACTTGTATAACTTTTAAAAAAATATATTAAATACTAACTAAAGAAACTCATACTCAAAATAATAAGTTGGTTCACTATTTTCATGGACCCTTTGTTAGCATGAAGGTTGGAATTCAATTCCAACTAACATCATTTCTTTCCTTTTCAAAAAAATAAAATAATGGTACACCCATGTTCTTAAATTCGCCTCTGGCTCCGCTCCTGGTTGGTCCGACAAGTGTTAACCTCCATTGGGGTTTGTACCTTATTCTTCCGATCCATACAACATTAATTGACCAATAAGACACACCCCTGAAATTCGTTACGTAAATGTCATGTCGAATATACGTACATAACAAGTGAAGGAAAGCTCAAACTTACTTAAAACTCTCGTCTTTAGTAAATGTTGCTACAAAAAAAAACTGAAATGTTTCTTGCTACTATCACAGACACTACACAAGTGTACATCCTCCTATTACAGGCTTGTATGTGACTAAATTCTATACAAGACAGATATCAGGGTGGCATCTCTCACCTTTCTCTTGAGAATTATATGCCTTCATTATCTGCTTATAACCCCTTATAATAAAATTTCATCTGATGCTCAAACACTGGCTGAAACTCCAGTTGCTGGTTTTTCCTTTTTCTTCGGTTGTTCTGAAGCTTTCTGTACAATAGCCTTATTCGGTACCAAAACTAGGAAGACGTTCCTATCCCTGAAATTCTTGTTCTCCTCCGTTGCAAGCTGTGAATGGCACCATAATATAAGACATTAACTAGCGGGAGAGGGAAAACAACAACAACATACCCAGTTGAATTCCACAAGTGGGGTCTGAGGAAGGTACAAGATAGAGAGACTGTTTTCGGAAGACTCTCGTCTCAAAAATATCATGCCCCAAAAGCAAAAGATACTAGATATGAAAAAACCAACTAAAGTAGAAAGCAAACGGAGAGGGAAAAAACTAATTGAAAATACACACTTCAATTGGTGATCTAATCCCGTATGAACCAAACTTCTTATTTGCTCTACTGAACTTGAGTAAACATCAAAATATTGGATCTCAGAATCACAAATTATGCTGTTTGTTATCCATACTGCTTTACTTTTTCCATGAATATTTTATTCTGAGGTGATGGTTGAATGCGTCCGAGAAAGAATCAATAGTGATGCAGCCATAATCTTACCCCCCATCCAAGATAAGATTCATAACTGGCTTCGTTCGGTATAGAAAATGAACTACCTATACAATTCCCATAGTGAATATACTTAGGCTTTTACCGAGGACCTTTTTATACATGTTTTCGGATTAAAGGATGAGGTTGTGATCTTAGTGTGCACGCTTTCAAAACAATTCACATCTTCTGGATTGCAGGCACACTGCATCATGACTAATATTTACTTTTGACACCAGGGAAAAAAGCAAATCATGCTTACCTCACCGATGTCATTCTGGAAACGTCTTAGTAGCTCGATAGCATTATTTCTGAACTCATTTTCACGGCCTTTTAAGTTCACTATGACTTTTACCTGCAGGAAGTACCAATAAAAAGCATTTAAGCATCAAACCAGTAAATTAAAGGACTTGCATGCTGAAATACATGAGCCCTGAGCCCGAGCTACCTTGTCACCATCTTTCAAGAACTTCTGAGCAGCTTTCAAACGCACTGAATAATCGTGAGAATCAATATTATAACTGCAATATTAAAAGAAATCTTCAAATACCAGAAAGGATACCAAAATAAACAAGAGTGGTAAAACATGATATAAACAATGTACCATACCATAACATATTACAACAAGGATATTGGTCTATTACTTAGGAGAAAATAACGTTGAAATGGTTACCGTGTTATAACAATAGAAATAACTTTTCTTACGGGTAAATTCAATTTTAACTCAAATGATAACTACAATATTAGAAACTCCCCTATTCACTATTTTTTTACAAGACACTTGTCGTTCTTTCTTTTTTGGTACATTGGAAAAGATACAACCCTATGTTTAAGAAAGTGTATTAACACAGGGAAAACTTCGTGAACGCACTTTCGAGTGCACTTTCTGCATTCGACATACTCCAATGGAAGACAAAATTAAGGACACCTCTCAATATCACGCTTTTCACTGAGTAGCCATCTAATGAAGGAATGGAACCATTAAAAGCTAATAATTTCTCAGTAAATATCAGTGTTAAGCATACATAACATGGAACGTTACCCCATTTTGAGCTCCTTCAAATCCATGCGGTTGGCTGTCATTGGAAAAAAAAAAAGTTGGTAAAAGGATGTTACACGGATCTCTTGTTTCAAAAGAAAAAAACTTCTAAAAGGCAACAGATGTACCAGCATTTTTCTTTTGCTGCTCCTTTTTCTTCTTTTGCAGTTCATACTTATATTTACTGCCAAAAATACCGCAAAGTATCAGCGCACTGATGTTTTAGCAATTCAAAACAAACAACATACGCAGTGAAATCATGACCAAGGTATTCCTTACATCTAGTCAGTAGACAAATGATCTAAATGGGTATGCAAGATAATAACTAAGTTACTCCTTGCATCTAGTCAGCATACAAATGATCTAAATCGGTACGCAAGATAATAACTTGTGCTATGACGTAATCTTCAAGCAAAAATGACACAGTGCATACTTAAAGGGAGTGTGCTATAAAGTACTTAGCCTGGTTTGAACTTTGGTTCTAGAAAGGCTTATGATTAATCATAACAAACAAGAACAGTGCACGACCAACTCGAAGCCTAAACAAATGAAAAAAAGAACTGCAGAATGATGACCAATGGAAACCCTCCCTTCCCTTACTTTTCTTATTGAGCCGTCTTGGATGTTGTCTACTTCCCTAAAGAGTAAAGTTCTGACAGATTTTATATAACTCAAAAGATTACATGATTTTTCTCTTCCATTTCCAATAACACACTTCTAAATCTTATACTAGTAGGCATTTCAAGTAAAACTATGACTAATGAGATGGAATAAGGGGGACACAATTATTCCTATTTATATATCAGTTCCACAATTACACCTACTAAATGTGTCAAGCTGCAAATTACGAGCTTAAATCACTCATAAGGCTAATACTTCACTTCCCCATTTGTGCGATAAGATCATTCCAGAAATCAAGAAGTATGAATCATAATTGAAATTCAGAGAAAAAGACTTATAATGGATACATCTTACTTGTAATCCATCATTTTGACGACCGGCGGGTCTGCTTCTGGAGATAGAATCACCTAAAGATACCCACCAAGGAAAAAATCAACATTTAACATCAACTTTCGAGATTGATAATTCCAGTCAACTTTGCTAGTTTAACACTTATACTTGCATATCTTTGCTCATTTCATGAATAAAATTGTTTTCTTGACCCCACGTTATGATTTACCATACAATTCAAGATTACTAATACAAATGAGGGAAATAGAAGCATACATTGTCACGTTTGAGGGATACTTTACTTTCCACATAATCATAAGAGTCGAAAACAGAATTAAAAAGTCAGTCTTTACAGAAACATACCAAGTCAAGGTATTCATCCTCAGCTCTTTGAAGGGCTTCCATTTTCGACACTATCCCCAACTACATAACCAAAAACCAATCAGGGCAAAAATATCAATAATCAATAACAACATTGACACCAACACAACAAGCAAATACGAAATTATACTGACCATGTTCTGCTTATCATCAATGAGCCTAACCTTGTCTGACCTATTTCAAAACACCATAACAATAACACTAAGAAGTTAAGATCTTAGCGAAAAAAAAACGCATTTTTAACCCAAACAAACACATTTAAAATCACAATAACCAAGGAAGACCAAAAACAAAACAAAAACGGATAAGAATTTAGCACAATGTTACACAAACTGAGTGCTCAACAACTACAAGAACATGTAAAACCTGACACCTGACACAGGAAATATTGAAGCTTCATGTTTCAAAACATCACAAATGAAGCTTAAAAACAACAACATATCCAGTGTAATTCTTACAGAGTAGGGATCCGAGGAGGCTCAAGTATACTCAAACCTAAAAAGTTAACATCTCTAACAAAACCCAATCCATTTTATTATAAAGCAAAAACAAAAAGACAAAAAGTACAACTATTTCACACAATGTTACACAAGCTGAGTGTACAACACAAGAACATGTCATGCCTGATAGATGAAATATCAAGTGCTTCACCTTCCTCAGAACATGGGAACGGCCGAAATCCTTCTCTGCCACCTCTACCACCATATCGGGCGGTGATAGTGCCAGAATAGTAGATAAGCGAAGTGCAAGAACGAAGCTCAGGAAAGTGAAAACAGAGCCCAAAAATGTAAGAATTAAGAAGAGGGAGGAAAAGGGGGTTTGGCCATTATAGGTTTAGAGGAAATGGGTGTAGAGATTAACATTGTCAACAAACAACCAATACATTTTAAACACATCCAACATCACAATAACCAAAGAAAACCAAAAATCAAACAACACAAGCTGATTTTGCACAACAACTACACAAGAACATGTAAATATATGATATAATTAACATCTTTAACAAAAGTTCATCTACTGGAGCCCTCGTTTTCACTACTATTTCGACTTTCACCACTACAAATGACCCTATAAATGTAAGTGTCACCGTAATTCTCACTACCACCTATAATGGAAGTATCTATACAGATTTGAGACTGACAATAATTATCAATGCAACTATTAAAGTCATTGTTCCAACTATATTGAGTATCATACATGTAAGACATGTAAGAATTATAGTAGGGATCTTCACCCTAAATCCATTATTCAGATAACTCACTTTCGATAACTATAAAAAGCACTTATTAGTTCACTCAGAAAAGAATAATCATTCCAATACATTTTATAACCAAAAAGACATAAAATTTACAACAATGTCACACACAAGCTGAGTTCACAACAATTACACAAGAACATGTAAATACCTGATAGATGAAATATCAAGTGATTCATCTTCCTGAGAACGTGGGGGCGGCCGAAATCCTCCTCTGCCACCTCCGCCGCCGTATCGGGCGGAAACAGTGACGGAATAGTAAACAAGGGAAGTGCAAGAACGAAGCTCAGGAAAGTGAAAACGGAGCCCAAAAATGGAAGAATTAAGGGAAGGGAGGAAAAGGGGTTTGTTAGTTAAGGGTTTAGAGGAAATGGGTGTCAAGGTGAAGGAGGTATTAGTGGTGAGACCCGCCATGGAAGATGGGGTTTACACAGAGGAAGCTAACACACAGTGTGGTGGATCTTATCCATAGAAGCTTTGTCCTTGAGGTTTGGCTTAACTCTTTTTTCTTTTTTGCTCTATTTATGTGGTTGATAAATTATTTTATGATGATTATAATAAATTTGTGAGGTAATGTACACATATTAAAGAAATATATTTAAAAATAAAATTTTAATCATATTTTTTACTATTGTCCTTTGTGAAATTATAAATATATATAGTCTAATTTATCTCCTAAAAAATATAAAATTTCAATAAAGAAAAGGATAAATATGAAAAAAGTTTTAAACAATAATCTTGAACTTTAAACAATTCAATCATTTTGAATATTAAAAAAAATTAAAAATTCAGTTAATTTAAGACAGAGGGAGTACTAAGTCTCTCATAAGCTAATCTTTGGGGTGTCACCATGTCCACATTCATTTCTTCACGTGAAATTGGAATCAAACTCGTTCATGCATTGAATGTCCAATGTTCAATCTTGGGCATAAGGTGGAGTGTTAAGTTTCGCATCGATGAAATAAAGGTATAGACTCCTAATATGGTCTTACAAACTAACTTCTAGGGTAAAGTTAGGTTCAAGATTCATTTTTTTACCATTTCGATTACGAGTAAAAAATCAATCTTAGCTTTCGGGGTGGTCTAATAATTTGAACTTGAGACTTCTTAGCAGCAAAAGCAAGGACTTTATCTTCTAGTTCGAGCTCATTATCTAGCATGAGTTACCTCTCATATATGATTTGTAAGCTATTATATGGGAGTAAAGGTAAGATGATGATCTTCCGAAAATAGTCTTTTTATCTCTATGAGGTAGTGATAAAGTATGTGTAAATTTACCCTCTCCAAACTCCATTTATGGAATTTCAATGAGTATGTTATTGTTAGTATTATATAGGAGAGAAGGTTTTACCCTTTCTGCACCCAAAGGATATCCGTTGTAGGTTTTCTTTGTTGTTAAAAAAAATAAAACAAAAATATTGGTTCTACATTTCAGTTGGGCTGCAGAAGGTCCAATTCACACTCATTGGGCCCAACGAATCAAGCCCAAGTTCCTCTGGGACTATTTCTAGGCCCAATAAGTAGCCCAATAGCCCATTAACAACCAGACAAAAAATATGACAGAAAAACATAAACATAGTATTTACAGAAACTTACAAAAATTGCCACGTGTAAGTTCCCCATCTTCAACACCTCAATTTCTTGCCACCTCACACCGCCGTGAGCTCCGCCCTACGTCACCTCCACCGCCGTTAAAATTCTGGATAATCACCACCGATCCCACCGACTTAAAAAATCACCAAAATACCCCTATTATTATTTCCAGCATTTTACCTTTCTTTCCTTTAAATATTACATCACCAAGGACTTTTCACTCCCTTTGATTTTTTTTTCTCAAGTTATTAATAGCAAATTATCAAAAAAAAATCATAATATATAAATATTTTCCATTAACGTGAAATATAAATTTTGAATATATATATACATACACACACATATAGATATATATAGAAGTGTCAACTGGTATAATAACAAATAAAAATATTATAGATATGCATTTTCTAAATTAAAACATTTATTTATCAACTAAAGTTAAATTCATCACTTTCTTCATTTTATTTAATTATCTAATTTTAACTTCAT
>JAOTQJ010000099.1:891913-912448 GCA_025642045.1 Solanum sejunctum | reverse complement strand
AAAAATAACATATAAAATATTACATTCAAATTACTAAAGCCAAAAGAAAATCATCCTTTTTAAGAAAAATTAAATGAAATATACATTTTTTATCAAAATAAAAACTCTCCAAAATAACACAAATAACCAAACACATTTATCATTTACATTTTTTTAGATGATATATATAAATTATATATTATCACACATATATTTAATATATTCATTTTTAAAAAAATTTAATCAATTAAATAAATAACTATATCTACACCAATAACAATATTTTCAGTAGAATCTCACAAATATGATCTGAAGAGAAAATAATATACGCAAATCTTATCATTATATACAAAATAGAAAGATCATTTTTTAAAAATTCTCATCTCAAAAATTCATAATCAGAATAAATTAGATATAAAAAAAATTATTAATAATAAAAAATATATAATATATATAAAATTAACATATATATAACGAATATAATTAAATAAATAATTATTTAAATTAAATCATTCTTTCTTGAAAATCTACAACCATCTCCATTCTTCCTCAAACTTGTATATATACATACATATACATATGCATATACTAGACCAATTTCTTCCCATCATCATACCACTAACAAAAAAAAGTTCCAAATCTTGAAATTTTAGTTTCTTGAGAAAAGCAACAATGTCTACTACTAGTAGTAGTAATGATGGAAAAGGTATAGGAATAGACTTAGGTACAACTTATAGTTGTGTTGGTGTTTGGGTAAATGATAGAGTTGAGATAATACCAAATGATCAAGGGAATAGAACAACACCATCTTATGTTGCTTTTACTGATACTGAACGTTTGGTTGGTGATGCAGCAAAGAATCAAGTTGCTATGAATCCACATAACACTGTTTTTGATGCTAAAAGATTAATTGGTAGAAGATTTAGTGATCCTTCTGTGCAAAGTGACATGAAGTTGTGGCCTTTTAAGGTATTTTCTTGGTCTTATCTATGCATTTTTAAGGTTTTTGTCTACATGAGGTGTTTCTATCCATCTCGGATGAAGTTCAAGATTCACTATGTTTTGGCTTTGGAGTATGATGGAATAAAGTAAAATAATTTTTTAAATTGTCTATACTTTTTTTAATTGTGAAATAGCAGTTAGTCAATATAACTTTCGATGCTCATTATGAGTCACTTAGAACTAGTTTTGCCCTATATTTTTAAATAAAAGAATCAGACTGCGTACGTTCGATCTTTACTTACTTCGTAATGGGCGGAAGCCTTTGAGGTATTGGGTAATGTTGTTGTTTTTATGAGGTAATAATAAGATTTGCGTTTATATTTTTTTTCTCAAAATTTACTTGTGGGATCTTTATTGAGTATAATTTTAAAGTTATATTAACTATAGTAAGGTGATTTTTGTAAATTTTTATGGATTAAAAAGAAAAGAATGGTGGATGGGTAAGTAACGTGTAAGAACTTATCTTTGGAATAATTATTGAAAATAATTGTTAATATCTCGTAGGCGGAGGAGCAAAAGGAGAGTATCCTATCAGTAAATTGGTTTGGTTTAATATGTTAGATTTTGATATTATTAACTGATTTAGGCGTGTATGCAAAAAAAAAAAAAAAATTATTATAGTAGATTTTTTGAAGAAAAGATTTTTATATCGACTGAAGTATATGCTACGATTTTCTTATGCTACAATTTTAGCTTGAAATGCAGAAGTATTGTATGTATTTTTTTTTTGTTTCATATAAAATGAGACACAGTTTTTTGTTTTATAACTGATTGGATGGGTTATATATTTTAGTAGAGGATTTTTTGAAAATAATCTAATGAAGTAGGGTAAGATTCACATGTGCTTTTTTGAGATTATATTGTTATATATTTTTGTTGTATAATATTGAAGTGATTTTTTTTTCCATGTTAGTGGTTATGAAAATTGGTAACCAATTAATTCAGAGTTGTTTGAGTCGGTTCTCATATCATGAAGGGAACCAATGAAGACCTTAATAAGCTTCTATCGCGAGAATCAAATCTCTCATAAAAAGAGCTAGATATAATATTCGCGCTTCAGTCTGAAATTTTTTTATTTCTTTGGGGATTTCATTGAAGAGTTAGATAAATATTCGAAGAATATCTTGATCATAACAATTGCGTTTTCGTGGATAGGTATATGCAGGTCCAGGTGACAAGCCAATGATTGAGGTAACTTACAAAGGTGAAAAGAAGCAATTTTCAGCTGAGGAGATATCATCCATGGTGTTAGTGAAAATGAGGGAAACAGCAGAGTCTTTCTTAGGATTCAAAGTGAAAAACGCGGTCGTCACGGTTCCTGCCTACTTCAATGACTCTCAAAGACAAGCTACTAAAGATGCTGGTGCTATTTCTGGTATGAATGTTTTAAGAATTATAAATGAGCCTACTGCTGCTGCTATTGCTTATGGTTTAGATAAGAAAGCATCAAGAAGAGGTGAACAGAATGTTCTCGTTTTCGATTTGGGAGGCGGGACGTTTGATGTGTCGATTTTGACTATTGAAGAAGGGATATTTGAAGTTAAAGCTACCGCAGGGGATACACATTTAGGTGGTGAGGATTTTGATAATAGGCTTGTGAATCATTTCGTGACGGAGTTTAGAAGGAAAAATAAGAAGGATTTAAGTGGGAATGCTAGAGCGTTGAGGAGGTTAAGGACGGCGTGTGAGAGGGCGAAGAGGACTCTGTCATCAACCACGCAAACAACTATTGAAGTCGACTCATTGTTTGAAGGTATTGATTTTTATGCTACGATTACTCGAGCTAGATTCGAGGAATTGTGTATGGATTTGTTCATGAAATGTATGGAGCCTGTTGAGAAGTGTTTAAGGGATGCTAAAGTTGATAAATCTCACATCCATGAGGTTGTTCTTGTGGGCGGATCGACTCGGATACCGAAAGTTCAACAACTATTGCAGGACTTTTTCAATGGGAAGGAGTTGTGCAAGAGTATAAATCCGGACGAGGCGGTCGCGTATGGCGCGGCGGTTCAAGCAGCAATCTTGACAGGTGAAGGTGATGAGAAAGTTCAAGATTTGCTTTTACTTGATGTTACTCCATTGAGTCTTGGACTTGAAACTGCTGGTGGTGTTATGACAACTTTGATACCAAGAAACACGACCATCCCCACGAAAAAAGAACAGATCTTTTCGACTTATTCGGATAATCAACCAGGCGTACTAATCCAAGTCTATGAAGGCGAAAGAGCGAGAACAAGAGACAACAATCTCCTTGGGAAGTTTGAACTCTCCGGTATCCCGCCAGCCCCAAGAGGGGTTCCTCAGATCAACGTCACGTTCGATATAGACGCGAATGGAATACTAAACGTGACCGCGGAGGACAAGACGGCAGGGGTGAAGAACAAGATCACAATTACAAATGACAAAGGGAGATTGAGTAAAGAAGAAATTGAGAGAATGGTAAGGGATGCTGAGAGGTATAAATCTGAGGATGAAGAAGTGAAAAAGAAAGTTGAAGCAAAGAATGGACTTGAGAATTATGCATATAACATGAGGAATACAATAAAAGATGAGAAAATTGCTAGTAAATTGAGTCAAGAGGACAAAGAAAAGATTGAACGTAGTGTACAAGAAACTATTGAGTGGCTTGACAAGAACCAATTGGCTGAGGTTGATGAACTTGAAGACAAGTTGAAGGAACTTGAAGGGATATGTAATCCTATAATTGCAAGAATGTATCAAGGTGGTGGCGCGGATGGCGGTGGTCCGATGGATGATGGTCAAATGCCCGGTGGCGGCACCACCAGTACCGGGGCGGGTACGGGACCCAAGATTGAAGAAGTTGATTAGATGTTGTTGTTGGTTGTTAAGTTTGTTGTCACTTTTTCTTTTGATGTTTGATCTTGTTTTTAGGTGAGTTAAGAATGTTTATATGTTTTGTGTTTGGACTTGGCAAGTTAGTTTTTAGTTTCTTGTAGTAATAAGTAATATGTTTATGTTTTGGGTTTGTAAGTTTTTACTTTTAGTTTCTTGTAATAGTATATGTTTGTATCTTCATTAATTTTAGTTTAATGTTGTGTGCTGACACTTTTCTTTATATGTTTGATCTTGTCTTTGGGTGTCTAACGAGTGGCTTCGTGTATATAGAAGTGTTTGGGAGTTGATTTTTGGTGAGATATAAAGTTTCATATATTGGTGTTTAATGAGATGGATGATCGATTTTCTTATATGATTTAGGCAATTTTCTTCTCTTTGAGCTAGATTGTGGTGTGTGAGTTAGACTTAAGACTTTTTTTAACATGGTATTAGAGTAGGGTCTGTTTTACTTAATGTTGAGTCTTCGAAAAATTGTTCACGTCACGCATTTAATGTTATTGGACGTGAATTTCTAGTTTTATTATACTAATAATGTAGTATTATAAGTTAATTGATTCAGGTAAGTTCGATTAAAGTGAATGATGGTAAGTTCGAAATGTGCAGGTAATTATTAGCAAAATTTTAAATTTTATTGTAGTGTATGTGTGTAATTTTGAGTTTCTTATAAATAATATGTTTATAAATAATTTTATAATTTTAAAATGATTAATTGAAATTATTATAATTTGTCTTTGGCTGAGAAGATAATTATAACTTTTTTCTGACTTTACTAGTTAGTAAAGTCTTACTACTTTTGTGTGAAGTATTCATATATTGCTTCATTTGATGTGTATCTTGTTGTTTTATTATTATATTTTCTTGTCATCCTTCTTTAATGATATTATTTGCTGGTGAGACTTTATAAAAAAAATGGAGGTTTTTGAAAGAAAAAAAGTGGAGTATGTTTTCAATTAATATCTCACCCAGCGCGAAGTTGAACATCTTGAGTTGACTTTTATCACCGCTACGTTCTTGATTTTTGATGATGAAATGTGTCATAATTTCGCAATTCTTTTCCTCCGTTCGTGATACTCTTTGGGGTATCACTCACTTCGCCGAGTGAAATTAAATAAATTAAATATATTATCTATGGTTCTATATCGGCAACAATGAATGAATTCAGTTCAACTCAATATGATTTGAGTGCTGTGATATGAGTTGGATGATAAAAATAAGAATAAAATTTACTCGTATTTTATTTTTTAAAAAATATATTTATAAGAGTATATTAATTATGTAATTATTGTATAATATCTAATTGAGAATATACTGTGCAAATATACGTGTTGATATATTAATTATGTTAAAATACGTGAATCATCATATTATCTTAAATAAGTCATTTAAAATTTATTGTGCATATGTAACAAAAAATTTAACATTATGTAGACTATTGTTCTTATCATTTTACTTGTAATTTCAAGATTATTAAAAGTTAATGACTAAAATTTTTTTTACTCAATTTGTATAACTACCTTTTTTTAAATTATAGGTTTTATTTTAGATGTTAGTTATATAAATAGTGAATTATATAAAAACTGTGTATATTTTATTCTTCCTAGTTTTACTTATAGGATTTTACTCAATATGTTATTATTATTTTGACTATAAAAAAGTTAGTATATTAAAAATTAATGATACATATCATTAATAATTTGGAAGTGACCATTGAAAGTATTATAACTTGTTGTTGATCAAAATAAATATACAATATTTTTATGTGATATAACTTTTTAATATATATCCATGTTATCTCAAGCTATAAATCATTTCAAATTTGATTTATATGTGACCAAAAAGAAATCTTAACCTTACTATGTTGTTCTGTATATTTGGAAAAATTAGAAAGTAAAACTTTTGTATTTACTAGTTTTTTTATTTGATATTCAATATCTATATTAAAACGTCATTAAATTTAGATTTGGAGGGTAAAATATTTTCTAACAAAGGCAACTCTATATTCGAGGGGTCTCGAATCGGAGAGCGCTAATTAAGGATAAAGTATTTATCATTCCGCCACAACACGTGTTGGTCTTGTATTCACTAGTTAATAAAAGGCGTAATACATGAAAAACACTTCAATTGAACTTCGAGTATGTATATGTAAACGCCTTAATTCATTTGCGCTATATCGGTTGAACAGTTCAATCTATAAACTGATCATTTAGACACTTCTAAATTTATGCGCCAATTAGTGGCGACCGTTCGTTGCATATTTTAATTGTTTAGTTATCAACTGAGAGAATGAATATGCGCACGCTCAAAGTTAGAATGTATAATTGCCAATCGAGGCAAATGTAAATACCAAATGGTACTACTATTTTTTTTTTTATTTCTTACAATAAATTTAATTATTTTCTATTTTTATACTTACCAAAAATAGTGTCCTTGTAGTTAGGACATAACCAAAATTTCTTTGGCCCAAAAGCAAAACTTTGAACCATAGCCCAAGGGCAAAATAGTCAAATGGGAGTGTATTTCCTAAAAGGCACCAAAATAATTCCAAATATAGTATGTAGAAAAAAACTTAAATACCACAAATACCCTCACACAAAACACATAATCCCAAACCTATCCCAAAAAGGGTTTCCTTCCCTTCTTTCTCCTCTTCCCCCTTCTTATAAACGGCCACACCTCTCTTTCCTTCATTCCTTCTCCTAGCAGAGAGAGGAAATACTCTCTCTCTCTAAAAAAATTCTCCCTTTCTCTCTCTAAAAAGCTCACCCCTATATATACATACATATTTTCTATCTGGGTATTTTCCATTTTTTGTATTTGGGGTTTTCTTGATTTTGGTTGTTTGAGAGGTTGGATTGTTTTTTTTGTTTTTGGGTTCGAATTGATCGGACGGTGGAGAAATTGAGTTAAGGTATTATGCAGGCTGATCAGACGGTGTTAAGTTTGAGACCAGGTGGTGGTAACAGAGGTGGTGGAAGCAGAGTGCTTGGTCCTCGCTTTGAACCTTCCTCGATTAATTCAGATCTCCCATTGCTTCGTCCACATGGCGGTTCTTCATCTATTTCATCTTTTAAGGTGAAAATTTGACACCCTTTTTGTTCAGATCTGAGTATTTTGGTTTTATTTGGGTGTTTACCTTTGTATTGGGTGTTTCAAGCTGGTCTTGGTTTCTTTTTTGGTTAATTTTTGGATTTTTAATCTGTTATTGTTTTTTTGTAGCTGTGTTAAAAGTCTAATTGGCAGTATTAGTTGTGTCTTTGGATCTGTTTATTGGAAGAATGATTAAAAATTATTGGATTTTTTGGTATCTGTTATTGGTTTGTGTAGCTTTGGTTCATTGGTAATGTTGTATTTTTTGTTCTATTTATTGAAGATTGAATTATATGGTTAATCTTGGAATTTTGATATGTGTTATTGGTTTATGTAGCTTGTGATTAAGTCTAATTGCGAGTATTAGTTGTGTCTTTGGGTCTGTTTATTGGAAGAATGATTAAAAAATATTGTTTTTTTGGGTATCTGTTATTGGTTTGGGTAGCCTGTGTTTTGGTTTGTTGCTAATGTTAGTTGTGTTTTTTGTTCTATTTATTTGGAAGAATGATGGAAGATTGAATTTTTTGGGTTAATCTTGGATTTTGATATGTGTTATTGGTTTATGTAGCTTGTGTTAAGTCTCATTGCCATTGTTGGTTGTGTTATTTGTTCTTATTTGGGTTCTTTTTTTATTGTAAGAATGAGTAAGGATTGATTTTTTTGGGGTTAGTTTTGGATTTTTGATATCTGTTATTGGTTTGTGTAGCTTGTCTTAAGTCTAAATTGCCAACATTGATTGTGTCATTTGTTCTTAATTGAGTTCTTTTCATTGTAAGAATGAGTCAAGATTAAATCTTTTGGGGTTAATTTTGAATTTTTTTGATATCTTTTATTGGTTTGTGTAGCTTGTGTGTTAAGTCTTATTGCCTACGTTGCTTGGACTCTTCAAAAATGTCAATGGATGCGTGTCGGATTCTCCCAAAGTGGTGTATTTTTGGAGAATCCGACACTGGTGCGACATCGAAAGTGAAGAGTGTGCAACTTGGCTTATTGCCAATGTTGGTTGTGTCTGTTGTTATTTGGGTTCTTTTTATTGTAAGAATGAGTATTGATCTTTTTGGTTTTAATTTTGGATTTTTTGATATCTGTTGTTGGTGTGTGTAGCCTGTGTTAAGTTTTATTGCCAATGTTTGTTGTGTTTCTTGTTCTTTTATGGGTCTGTTCCCCGGAAGAATGATTAGAAATTGAGTTTTTCCATGTACAACTGTGTTGTGAAAATAGTATGCCTCCATTTCAATTTGTTTGACGTGGCATGGAGTTTAAGCAAAGAAGTCTTTTGAATGTTGTGTGGTCTTAAGCCAGGTATATGTTGAATGTACAAAAATATCCTTTAATCTTGTTGTCTGAAACATGCCATGGATATTTTTAATCCGTTTCTTGATGATAATGGTGTTTTCTGTTATGTTGTTGGCTGGTACGTGCTTATGATTCTCTCACCTTATATTGGGGAGAGTGTAATAGGTTATGTCTTTGTTCTGGAAATTAGTATAGTTTATAGCTCCAATGCAGTTCTTGGTTTTGTCTCCATGTAAAATATTAGTTTTTAGGTTTATGGGGTTAATTTTTGCAGAGTAGGGGCTTATTGGTAGCATAGAAATGTCCATGCATCAGTATGTATTATTCTGCAGTTAATTTTAGTTTTTACGTCCTAATTCTTGGCAGCTCACTTGAGGATGTGTTTCTGCTGTAAATATGGACGGAGAACAATTTGTAGGCTTTAGGTGGGCAACCAAAGAGTATTGAGTTGCCCATAAAGACCCTATTATCATTGAATTCCATTTAATTGTTACTTGGTAAAAGAAGTTCCAAGATGCTATGCTTTTCATATGAGCTCTTGTCATCAGTTGGTTGCACGTTTTTCTCTGATAAAATTGGCACCACTTGTAAGAGTAGTAAAAACTTCTTTAAATTGGATCTTAAAGTATCTTCTTGCTGATTAGCTCTCTCTACCTGGATGTTTTGCTTTCATTGGTGTAATTCAATTTTAAGAACTCCTTTATGATATGTGTCTTGACTGTTCTTTTATATTTGTAGACTGGAGACTCACGTTTTGAGGGCCGTGAGCGTGTTAGGTATACTCGAGATCAGCTGCTGCAACTGAGGGAGGTAATGGTCATATCTACAAGTTTTGGCTGATGTTGTTATTGGGCTTTCACTTTATCTAGATAAATATGGAAAAACAAGAATGTCCTGCCTGCTCTAATGTAGTGCATGTCAGTTGGTGTTCGGATTTGCCATTGACCACTAGGGAGAAGGAAAATAAGGGTCATGACTGCCCCTCCCCTTCCAAAAAAGAAAAACTAGACATAAATAAATCAATTTAATATATGATCATTTTATGATTTTGGCAAACCTTAATTTGTTTCTCCTAATGGTTTTCATTGGGTTTGATTGTTTCTGTCTAGGTGGTTAGCATTTCTGATGATATCTATCTAATCAAACAAGAAGTTGAATCGGAACTGTTTGGTGAAGATGGCAGTCGAAACCGTGCAGACTCCAATGTGAGTATATATTAAGATAGTTGTACTTACCATCTATGATTTTTGTGACGACAGGGACCCCAGCCACTCACAACATAACTGCCCTTGCACAAAAGGAACAGATTTGAATGCTATACTTTCAGTTATTTATCCAAGAGAAAAAGCTACTCCTCTTTTTCTGTCATTTAAAAAATGTTTTTTATTTGGTATTTGCAGTATGCATTTCTGATGCCAGAAGTCGTCTCATTTATGTGATCTTGCAGGTGCAGTTCCAATCTCAGACTCGTTATTCTGAGCCAGACACCCGTGACTGGCGTAGCAAGTCATCACAATTTTCTTCCCTGGCAGACGACCGGTCATGGGATGCTCTACGAGAAAACAGAGAATTTGGTGGTCGGCAAGAACAGCTTAGCTCTCAGTTCGCAAGAACTCAAATATCTCCCAATCAAGGGGTAATCCTTAATCTAGTGCCTTTTGTATTATTTCCAGAATACATTCAGTATCTGTTGTAAGAAAACTCTATTTGGAAGACAATCTGGCCTTTTTGCTACTACAAACTGATAAGACACCTTGTCAACACATTCTAAAGTCCCAACTGATAATGCGAGTTTAGAAATAAAGATAAGTTGTTTAGTTAATCATATACAGTACCTTGCCAAAATTCAGTGGTGGATCAGGAACTTCAGTTATTGTGCTATAGTGTTTCATTGCAAGTTACTATGTAATATAAAATTAGGTTTCAGGGATGCAGCATATATCATTTGATCATTCAATTATGATGATAATTTTGAAAGGCAGCTGTTTTTATCGAAGGAGATGTCTATATTTCTTCATGTGATTTATTTCCTTCCATATTTTTCCCTCAGTAATAGCAAGGGCATTGTTGTTGTCATGATTTTGGAAGAACAATTTCATCTGCTATGTATTTTGATAGCTGCAACGGGATTGTTATGATTTTCAAAGGACACTTTCATCTGATATAAGCTGTCTGCAGTCCTTGATCTCAGAAACCTTTATTTTTATTTGTGAATCAGGGAGGACCTGCGCCCACACTAATCAAAGCTGAGCTGCCATGGTCAGTTCAAAGAGGCAATCTTTCTGACAAAGATCGTGTCCTGAAGACTGTGAAGGGGTAATTTTTTCTGTGTAATTATATTGCATTTTGAACAATATATATGCGTACTTGTCATTCATCTTCTCTCTGTCTTCCTGTCAATATCTTGATTGCCCCTATTCGCTATTTCATTGCCCTCTGTTAGTTATCTGGATATCTCTACCTATGCAATACAAAACTTCAATTTGATACGTTGTCACTTGCTCACATTAGACTACTACATGTGGCAATAGTTGAATGCATGGATTTTATCTAACTCGTTGATCCTAACTATTTATGATTACAGTATACTCAATAAGCTGACTCCAGAGAAGTTTGATCTCCTCAAAGGTCAACTGATAGATTCAGGGATAACAAGTGCAGACATCCTAAAGGTCTGTCTTCTCTTCTCTGGCATATCTCCTTTTCTAGTTGTGCTTTTGTTTACCTCAAACTTGTCCTTTGTTGTTACCTTGAAATTAACTGTGTTTTATCTTCACTTTCAGGGGGTTATTTCCTTGATATTTGACAAGGCTGTATTGGAACCAACATTTTGCCCGATGTATGCCCAACTTTGTTCTGATCTCAATGAAAACTTGCCTCTATTTCCTTCTGATGAACCTGGTGGCAAGGAGATTACGTTCAAGCGCCTTTTATTGAATAACTGTCAGGAGGCATTTGAAGGTGCTCACAAACTGCGAGAAGAGGCTAGGCAAATGACAGCCCCTGAGCAGGAGTCAGAGCGCAAGGACAAAGAAAGGTTGATCAAATTGCGCACTCTTGGCAATATTAAGCTTATCGGAGAGCTTTTGAAGCAAAAGATGGTCCCTGAAAAGATTGTTCACCACATTGTTCAGGTTGGTAATTGTTACCTTTTGCTCAGGTCTTGTTGTTCCAACTGATTGCTGTCTTAAATGCATTTAACTGTGCCAATAAATGTCTTTGCTGGTTTTGTCGGCAGGAACTATTAGGACCAGATCCCAAAAGCTGTCCGGAAGAAGAGAATGTTGAAGCCATTTGTCAATTCTTCAACACCATTGGCAAGCAGCTTGATGAGAACCAAAAATCAAGGCGCATCAACGATATGTACTTTATTCGGTTGAAGGAACTATCAACAAACCCCCAGTTGGCTCCCCGGCTGCGGTTTATGATTCGTAATGTGCTGGATTTACGTTCTAATAACTGGGTCCCTAGGCGGGAAGAGGTGAAACCTCGTTCATTTTTTCTATCTTGGTTTTGTTGCCTGTTCATTCCTTAGAATACTCTCATAAGATTTAATATTCTTTCCTTCTTGCACAGGTGAAAGCCAAAACCATCACAGAGATTCACTCTGAAGCAGAAAAGACTTTGGGGTTGCGTCCCGGTGCCACTGCAAGCATGAGAAATTCTCGTGGTCTTCCAGCTCAGGGGAGTTTGAGTCCTGGTGGCTTCCCTATCAATCGGCCAGGCACTGGTGGTATGATGCCTGGAATGCCAGGAACTAGGAAGATGCCTGGTACGCCTGGGATGGATAATGACAACTGGGAAGTTCCTAGATCCCGGTCGATGCCTAGAGGTAATGGACCACTGGTGCAGCCTGGTGGACGGGGTCAGCAACCATTGGTTGGCAAGTCGCCCTCGTTGAACCCAAGACTTCTGTCTCAGGGTAGTGGTGGTTATGTCACTGTCAGTCCTAGTGCCCTCTTGCAAGGTAGTGGTGCTCCTGCTCGCCCATCAGGTTATCGTTTTGGCATGGAGGCTGCATCACAGGTTCCTGGACCAGTTAGACCACCTCCAACAACTGTTGTTTCTCCAGTTGTAAAACCCCAGGTTCCTGGTGTAAGTTTGACATCTGATGAGCTGAAGAGAAAAACAGCATCTCTTTTGGAGGAATATTTCAATGTTAGACTTCTGGAAGAAGCTTTGCAGTGTGTTGAGGAGCTCAAATCCCCAGCCTATCATCCTGAGGTTGTCAAAGAAGCAATATCCATTGGTCTAGACAAAAGCCCACCACGTGTTGAACCAGTTGCACAACTTCTCGAACACTTGTTTGTTAGGAAGGTTTTTACTGCCAGGGACTTGGCCACTGGATTCTTGTACTTTTCCTCTCTGCTGGATGACCTCGCCATGGATCTACCAAAAGCACCAGTAAATTTTGGTCACATAATTGCTAGTCTAGTTTTGGCTGGAGCTTTCGACTTCAAGGTGGTCAATGAGATTCTGAAGAAGGTAATTGATGATCTATACCAGAAAGATGTCTTCACAGCTACAATGGGATCTATTAGCTCTAGTCCTCGAGGCCAAGCAGTATTGGATTCACAAGCACCTGATGTTGAGGCATGCAAAGCTCTCTTTCAATGAAAAGCTCGATCAACTCTTCGTGAAGATCGGTTTTCTGTAACCTCAGTGGATGGGATGTACTCAAAACTCACTTTTCAGCATTTCTTGATGTCCAAGGGGGCGTAAGAGCAACAAACTGCAGGAATGGTCGAGAGCAGGTTGATTTTGAGTGAGTTGTATTTGTTTTTCTAAGGGGAAGTAGTATGTTGAAAAAGAGATTTTGCCTTTTGAGGATGGTTTAATTGTGTAATCCATATTTGCTCTAGGCAAAGAGGCCCTCATTTTGTATTTCATTATTTATTTATTTATCTCCTATCTTTTGACTTGGATTAAAAGTTTTGTCAAATCTGTTGAGTTCATACTGCAACTGCTTGAGCCTTTATATACCATTTTTGAAGGAAAATTTTGACACATTAAGTTTGTCTTCTGCTGCTGCTGTTTCATTTTTGTGCATCTATAATTTGCCAAGCGGGTTTGATTCTTGAGACGAGGGTTTTTCGAAAATGACGTTTTTATTTCTATGATCACATTTGTGGGATCATAGGGGGTATGTTGTTATAATTTGCCAAGTATGAGTTGCGGTTTTTTTAGAAATCATCTTTCTAAAGGTATGGAGGTGGTGTATGCGTATGTTAAAGGTTTAACCTACTTTCTTCCTATTTTACTTGTGAAAAACACTTGACATGTTATTTTTGCATTTTGTATTTGTGGGATTATATTAGATATATTTTCGTTTTCAATTTCAAACATCCTATTCATAAAGGTGTTGAGGTTGGGGGTGGGGATGAGGTATAATTACTTTTTTTGGATTTTACTTGTGGGATAAAATTGAATATATTGTTTCTACGTTTTCCATTAGTCGAATTGTTGTTGCCAAAGATCCTAATCGTAAAGGTGGGGGAAAGGTTTGCACTATTTATTTTAGATTTTATTTGTGAGATAACATTGAATATATTGTCGCTTCTGAAGATCCTATTTGTGAGGTTATTTGAATTTTATATGTTGTGATCCAAAAGAGTTTTGTGCTTCCATCTCTTCAGTAATATGCAAATTAATTAGTTATAGCTACGAAATTTTATCGGAAATAATTTCTCTTGCACTCCAAAGGTAAGGGTGGAGTGGTCTATGCACATAAGGGTGGAGTGGTCTATGCATCACTTGTGAGATTTTACTTATTTTGTCGCTATAGTGGGTGATAGGTGTATTTTCAAACTATTATTTTAGAACAAGTGTGTTAGTTCTCGCTCAAAATTCCTTTGACATGAGTTTTTAGGTGTGTTAGCTCATGCTCAAAATTTCATTGACAAGAGTCTTTATGTGTGTTAGCTCGTGATCAAAATTCTTTTAATGAGTAACTAGGTGTGTTACTTCATGCTCAAAATTCCTTTGACACAAGTCTTCTAGTGTGTAGTTTACACTCAAAATTCCTTTGGCACGAGTTTTTAAATGTGTGAGCGCACACTCAAAATTCCTTCGATACAATCCTTGTTATCCTACATTCTGTTTCATGCATATTTTTGCATGTAACTTTGGAATTACTATTTACATCCTAAACAATATTGTTGTTTTATTTCACTTTTCCAGAGCCAAATTATAATAATGTTAAGATGACAGATTAAATTTGAGTAAATAAATAAGCAAATAACAAGAATATAGACCCACTTTTTAAATTACTAGAAATTGCATACAAATTATGAAATATGTTCTGATTGATCTAAAGATTATTTGGATTCCATTAGTAATGAAGATTTTCGTTCAAAAATTAAGATCTTTTTTCCTCTTGAAAATATAGACGGTCAAGGATGACCTATGATGCGTCTTATCTAGAGAAAAGGTGCTTTTCTTATCGTCACGATATGATTGTTAGCAGTGGCAGAGCCACTCTTCAGCTAGGGGGTTCATCTGAACCTTCTTCAGTGAAAAATTATACTATTTATACATAATTAAAATTAATTTTTATCTCTCTCGCTCTATATATATATTAGATATGAAACCTTCCTCAGCTAGTTCATATGTTTATTATTTTAGATTAACCCTCTTAATTCAAATCCTAACTCTGTCATTAATTATTGGGGGTTTCGAATCTATCTTTTTTCTGGTGACATCTATTCCAAGAGTATTTTTGTGAGTCACTTTTCACATGAAAGTCGAGTTCTGATCTTCTTCTAATAAATATTTGATTTTCGGACCATTATACAAACCATATCCATTTCGTATGATAATAATACAAGTTATTTATTTCAAAATAACTTCAAATATATAATATTTATTTAATTTATATGATATCATTTGAATTTTGATATTCAAATATAAAAAAAAAAAACACTCGGGCTTAGCGTTTTATAAACAAGCTAACTCCCGCCATTTACCGTAAGTGCTAGAGAAAAAGAGAAAATGGAGAATTTGAGAGAGCAACCCAAGAGCCAGTCGGATGAATCGCTAAAACTTGCGATCGCAATGGCGCTCGTCCGATCGAAGCTTCTCCACAAACCACTGGCAGCACCGCCACCTCCGCCTTCTGCTGCGGCAGCGGCGGCTTTTTCTTCCTCCGCGCCTTCTTCTCATTCCGATGATGCTCTTAAATGGAAACGAAAAGTCCGATCTATTAAACTCTGATTCTTCGCTATTATTTTTGTTATTTCTAGAAGTTGAGTGGAGAAATTTCAGTTATTTAACTTCATTTTTCAGGCAAAAGAGCGTAAACGAGAGATTCTCAGACTCAAGGAGGACCTCAAAATAGCGGAAGGTTATATTTCATGTTTTTGTAATATTTTAAACTAAACAAATTATTTTACTTATTTTTTTGTTGATTATACTGAAAATCTGACGATCGCTGCAATTTCCAGTTATCTATTGTAATGTGTTTGATTTCGATTGTCTATTTGCTATATTCCGAGCTAGGATTTTGTGACTTATTGTTTTTTCGTTTCAATTCAAAATTGCAGTGATAACTAGAGTTTCCTGCTGATCTTTTAGCTAAATGTTTGATTTCGATTTTGCAATTTTTTGTTATTGATTCGTTTAGAACGGCTAATTTTGATTGTTTTTCTTTATTTTTGGAGTAAGATGGTTCACAGTATGATATATTTCCAAAAAGTGCATCATGCAAGTGTTATTTCTTTGATAAGTTGGGATTATTGAGCCATGAAAGAACTGGAGATTGTTGTGATCAACGGTTCAGTGATGTACTGCGGAGAAGATTTCTCAGACAAGGTTTGTTTTAAAGGAATTCGGCATATTTATTAATCTAAAGTTGTGAAACATTAGCTTGATTCATTGACTTGTACACTTCTCCAGTGAGGATTATGGAGCGAAAGAGGAGAAGACCAGATGATTCCTTACTTCATCGAATATCAGGTGAAAATCAGTTATGGGTGCAATTTTGTGATTACTTTCTGTGGTTAGCTTGCAAAGTCACAGGATTTTTAGAAGTTATATTGCATGGAGATCTTATCATACCTCAGTCATGATATGATAAATCTCTTTTTTATGTATGCCATAATTTGATCTCTGGAAACAGTAGATCCTGTTTGGCAAATTTTGCTTAACCTGAATTTTCTGCTATAGATGAGAAGTATGAATATTGTTTCTTTCCTCAAATGGCAGAACGTGATAATGAAAATAATGTTGAACAACTTAGCACTTCAGTTGATTTTCTATTGGAGCTTTGTGACACTATTTCTCCTCACAGTGTATGTAGTTTCCATTAAACCCAGCTAGTGATGCATTGTCTTATGCTATGCATATGATTTTTGTGTCTCATCTCACTTGGCTTTTGTAACAAATGTGTTACAGTTGGAGGAAGGTAATTTTAAGAACTGGTGCCACCAAGCTGTTGACTTTATTCTTGGTAAGGAGACAATATTTTCATTTCTTTTTCCTTCATGTATACAATTTTTTCATGAGCAACATCTGGAAATTTCAAACTTGAATTCCTGATATGCTTTTCAGTTTGATATGCCGACGATTAATTATTTCACAGATGTACTGTTATATTCTACTTTCAGTGTCGAGGATTGTGATAGAAGCTGAAATTAAGGGGTTAATAAGTGAATGTATTATCTTTTCTGAAACTTAAATGAGAAAAAAGACTGAATAGTGAAGCTTCATCTTAAGATTTGAGTTTTCAAGGAAAGATTTCTCTTTGAGAACCATCTTAATGGTCTGGACTGCCATTTTAAATGAAGCTTTCTAATTTTTATTCGAAAATGCAAAAGGTTCACAATTTACCCTTCTTTATCAACACCTTTCCAAGTACTGAACCATTTGACTGCATAGAGTGCCTAAATTTCTGAGGTTTTATTTGTAATATTACAATAGCACCAGATGGGTTCATTACTCTCTAGTCTTCTTTCTTCAATGACTTCCAAATTCAGCAGTATTTGTATTTTACTACTTTAAAGGTACCCTGGCTACAATGTCACCAACAGAAAAGAACAGAGAACCTGTGGAAGGCATTATCAACAGTTTAATCATGCGTTTATTGAGAAGAATGTGCAGTGCCTTGCAAGGAGACGGTATTTATGTGATTTTTTAAAAATTCATACTAGGTTTTCGAAGACCATCTTCACCTCAGCAGATTGCGAAAGTATTCACCTATCTTAATAATAATGCTAGAATCAGCATGTTCAATTAATTGTACAGATTTTGGTAGATTTGTACCAGTATATGCATATATATATACAGAACTAAGAAATGATTTCAGCATGATACTGAGAAAAGTTCTTTGGTTTGAGATGTATTTAATGGAAACAAATCAGTTTTAACAATGGATGTTTGGTTTATTATACTCTGATCTTCTCATTTATGCAGCATTGCTGGATAAGATTTGAGTTTAAGATGTTAATTTGATTTCAAAATTCTAAATAGTAGCAATAAAATGGTAATGCAGTGGGCAAATCATTAAACAAATTTGAATGCTTAAAATTTATTGAAGTTGTATAAAAGATATTATTGGTAGAATAATGTAGAAGCTTTTGGACATTTCAAAATAAATATAGTATCCTAAATCTGGACAGAGGCAAGCAATATTTGTGATGAAACTACCTCTTACTGTAGAAAGACACCTTGATAGTTTTTCCAGAAGAAACAAAAATATTGTTGTTTCCACATGACATAGATTATGTAAAGTGCTTCTAATTGTTTTGGATGGATGCTGAATAAAATTTATGACTAAATTATTTATCCATGAAGGAACAAACTATTGTGACTGATTCTGAAAGCTTCATTGAATCTGATTCTTGTTAGTTAAAAGTAATATGTATCATATTGAATAGTTAAAAGCAAAGACCAGTGAAATCAAAAGAGGACAGACCCTTGTGACCCTATTGTCACTGGACTGATTATTAGTTTAGTTGGATCATGAGCCTGAAGTTTAGAGCAATTTAATATGATTTTTGCTCTTGGATAGCAGCATGTTCATCATTAAATTCCTCAATGTGACTTACTTATATTTCATTTTACATGGCTTCTTAACTCTTGATTCCATAATGATATGTTTCAGAATCCAATCACTTTGACACTGATGTTCAGTTCTATATTCAACATTTGATGCGTAAGGTCGGAAATGAGGCTTTTATCGGCCAGCGTCTAATATTTGCAGTTTCACAAAGAATTTCTGCAATGGCAGAAAGTTTGCTTTTCATGGATCCATTTGATAATGCCTTTCCAAGCATGCATAACTCCATGTACATGATGTGAGTCCACCAGCTTGTATAAAATTACTTGTCTTTGTCTGGCTTTCTTGTTCTTTTAAGCTTCTGTTTTATAGTTCTTTCCAACTTTCTTATAATAGAGGGCAGCAGAAGGGGACGAAATGGGAGAAGGGGGCAGTGGGAGTTGAACCCATACATGTTGTGGGAGATTCCAACTGGTACCTCCAGGCTATAAGCCTCACTTCTTGTTTGTTAAATGCCATCCTCCTTCAGTCATTGCAATTTGTTTCTTTGCTGGTGATAATGGATGTGCAATCAGAGACCTCAATAACAACATTTCACTGTAACAATCATTTGTAACGTGGAACCAGTCTTTCATGTTATGTTATATTGTATGTTCTATATAACAATATTTCACTGTAGTCTATAGCTGCTAAAAAGTATTGGAACTAATAATGTTGTTATAATGAGGTTTGGCTGTCCATTATTTTGGTCCTTACTCTTAATGAAATTTCTTGTCCTTTACCTATGATAACATATTTCCCTTTCTGGTCATTGACATCTTTCCATATACTTTTTTTTTTTTTTTTAAAAATTCTGTTTTTAGTTTAGAGGTTTGAGAACACTGTAATTTTTTTTATCTGTTTTGGACCACTAGTCCCTCCAGACTTCCTGATTTGAAGGTGATTTTAAGCTGAGTGTAATTTGGTCCTTTAAATTTGGAGTTCCTATGGAGAGTGACATTTACTTTGAGACATTGAGTTGGCTCTTTTGTTCTTTCTTTTGTTAGTTAAACTAGCATAAAGTCTGAAATGGTTGTTTGTACGTGGTATTTTCATTTTTTTATTCTAGTATCCTCTAGTGTAGTTGTCACTATTATATTTTGGGATCATCTTCATAATTTTATTATTTATTGTAAATGGTAGTTTTAGCAGCAGGATTATGTGGTGTGTTGTGCCCCTTTTTTTGTGTGGAAATAGTTATTCATTGGTTTAAACGCTGCAATGATTTAGTGATCAGAAGCTGCGCCTGCTTCAGATACAAAAAGTATATTATGGCGCCTGAATTGCTAGATTACTTAGTTAGCTTGGGTATGTTCATGTACCTGAAGGTTTATCATCGGAATTGGGTTTAAACATCATACTTGGAACCATAGCTTAAGCTTGCTATATTTCGGCCTGTAAGTGGCCGTGTGAAGAATGTGGCATACAGTTTACTGCCTAGTATTTGTTTTTTACTTCATCCACAATTTACTTCTTCTTATTTCTTCATTTCTTTATGAATCTTCTTGAAACTATAGCCATAAAAAGGAGACTCAAATTGTCTAATATACGTTCTCAAATGCAGGATTCAGCTTGTTGAATTTCTGGTTTCTGATCATTTGTTAACCTGGTCAAAAGGTGGAGATTTCGACATAAGTGAGCTTCTTCTAATCACTTGGATACCTAACATGTTTTCTCTATTTGTAACCTTCTGTCGGGTCTGAGGAGTTCTGCCTCCGCCTGAGGGAAATTACTGCATGTCATATATATTTCCACGAGGGTAGCAGGCTCCATAAATGACCTACCTGGTGAAGAATCTTTTCATACTGTGAATGACAGAAATGGACTCCTAACATATCAAATACATTTTATTTACTCTGTAGGGCTTTTTGAAGAATGGGTTGTATCAATTCTCCATGGAAGAAAAACATTGGAGCTATTAGAGAACAGGAATTCTCTTTATGTACTGTACATAGATCGTGTAATCGGAGTTGTGGCCAAGCAAGTGGGACAGTTGTCATTTCTGCAAAAGCTAAGCCCACAGATTTTTGAAAGCTTGTTGAGCTAAGCACTGACCTGCAGCTTTTCCCTTGTGAACTGTAAGTAACTTGCTTAAAATTCAAGAGTGCTTGACACAAATGCTTTTTACTTAAAATTCAAGAGTGCTTTGTTAATTAATTCCCAGAGGATCTGTTGGGATGCAAACTCCTCCCACATACAATTATTAAACACAACCAATTCAAAATTAGCACACAATTATTGATTGAAATTTCCAAGATTGCATAGCCCACACTTTTGGAAAT
>JAOTQJ010000099.1:878555-891813 GCA_025642045.1 Solanum sejunctum | reverse complement strand
ATATCCTCGTAGTGCTTAGGCCCATTGAGGTTTTGTTGTACACTTCTCCATTATAGTGATATTTTGCTCCTTGTTGTTCGCGGACGTAGCCTATTTTATTGGGTGAACCACGTTAAATCTGTGCCTCCATTTTATTATCTTGCCTAATTTATTTTATACTTTTCAATATCAAATTCCGATCCTTATCACGCTTCCGCTATCGCCTGTTATTCCCTAACAGGATCAAAGATTAAAGTTCTTTAAAGTGAAAGATGCTCTTTAAATGTGAAAAGATGAAACAGTATGTCAATGGTGAAATCCACCAATTGAATAAAATCTACATGACATTAGCACATCATCATGTGCGGAAAGTTGGAACAAAATCCTACTTCTCTTTATGCTGAACCTGATTCCAGGTTGAAAGATCCACCAGATTGTCGCTTAAGCAAATCTTTGATTTCCTGTGGCATCACTATTTTTCATATTCCTTGATGTCGTAATTGACATCTTGCATAAATGAGGTTGTTGGACGGTTTGACCTTTGGTTCTTTGTAGTTTAATCTAGATATGTTCTTTTTCATTTATTTACTTTTCTATGTGAAATCGGGTTGTAAATCTGAACCAGATTAGTTACTTATAAACCAAGAATTCCTATTCTAGTGCTACCTATTGCCTTTCCCAACTTTAGAGTTGTCCCATGTCCCCACCCTGTTCAACTTTCAAACTACATTTTGAAGGGTGATTACTCAGTCATTAAAACTTTCTTCTCCTTTTATGACAGATTACTAGTACCAAAAGTTCATCATTTTTGAAAGATGCAAAAAAGATGTATTGTATTGGATACTCTTCTGCTTTTTGCAAGATATATAGCGTCCTTACCACCTTCCATCTAACCAAACTTGCTCCTAGCTATTACATTTTACGTCAGCTCTCTTTCTAATTCTTGCGTAGTAGACATGATTCAAACCAAGACTTTACTGGTTCTCTCATTATTAGCAACTCTTGTATTGTTCCAATACTGCAAAACCACAGCTTCTAGTGACATTCTACCATCCACTTCCAAGCCTCCAACTCCAAGCCAAATTCCGCCACTGGAGGATGGGAAAATATGTTGCCCTAAAACTCAAGATATTAACGTCCAGATTAAAAGGAGATCACGAATCGTTCCCGTGACTCCAAGTATGGGTACTCGTTCAAGATCAAGATCATCATCAGCTATAGGAAAACAAATATCTTCACCTCTGGTTTATCTCCTTTTATTCAGTTTCTTCTTGCTCTAGTATGCTAGAGCAGAAATATGGTGAAGCCTACTTGCTTGAAGACTCAATAAAAGGAAAAATAACTCACATTAGGACTATATAATGTTGAGTTCTTGCTAGTTTATCTTTTTAGATTTTCTAATAGTGTATCTTAGGCCTTGAGCTTGAATGGATTTGCTTAGCTATCCTTCTTTTTGCTTTAGGATAAAGTGGCTTTATATTCAAAAGGCATCGATGGAGCTGTTTCTTTTACGTGTAAGTTGTAATACATATTACAACTTCTTTCATTAGCAAATGGTATTATAAGATGCTTCCCTTGCATGCAAATGTTCTATTAGTTAATAGTGTAGCCGCATTAGAATAAAAAATATGATTTGGAACTATCTTACTTTTGATGGAAATGATCTTATATATTGGAACTGTCTTACTTTCTATGGAAATGATCTTTTATTATCGTTTGCAAATTGCTTAGAAGAAAACTTTCAGGATTCTTAGGAGCAAAAATGAAAATCTCTAGTAAGAAGAACATAAATAAAACGAGTTGCCTACAAAATCAAATCTCCCTAGTTTTGGCACACAATAATTTGAGGAAATAACATTTGTAACCCAAAAAGAGAAGTTATCTACAAGAGACTTCCTTTTTACTTTCATACCCCATGTTTTTAACTATTTTCACACATAGAGTATATAAATACTTTGACGGTATCAAGAAGAAATAGACAATGCTTTTAGTGTAACTATTTAATACTATCAAAGTATATATATACTCTGATGGTAATAACGAGGAAGAAATAGTGATTTTAGTGAAAACACTGCTTTGTTACTCTTGATATTATTAAAGCATATAAACTCTGATGGCATCAAGGAGGAATATGCTGTGACTTCAATGAAAAGTCTACTCAATTATGACTTAATACCTTAGAGTATATAAATACCATTAAAGTTTAGAGCTTAATAAATAAGATTGTGACTTTAATAATAAGCTTGCGATTTTAATAATTTTTTCTTAAAAAAGAGTAATCCTATATGATATCGAATATCACAAAGGATTAAACTTAGTTTTGTATGCTATGGTATCAATATACCGATGGAGTATCACAGAGTAGCGATGTTGATGTTATGGCAGCATCTAGGGGTGTTCACGGTTCGGTTTAGATCGGTTATTAGTTAGAACCATAACCAAATCAATTTAGTCGGTTTTTAAATTTCTATAACCAAACCAAACCAAATGAAACACATAACCATCTGTTTGGATTGGTTTGGTTTATTTTTTTGATTAGTTTTCGATTTGAAAGTAATAAATTTATTGAGGGCATACCCATCTCGAGAGATACAAACACTTAGTACATGAATAATTCAGAGAAAGCTATTGTGGATTCAAGAAAACAAAAGTAATTAAGTTATTATTACACAAACAAAATGATTTAGTTAAGCAATACTAGAGTTATTATATACCAAATATCAAATATTTATAGAAAAAAAAATTCAAGCTCATACATAAAACCATGAACAACCCTAGTGGCATCATACACACAAAAAAAGAGAAAATAAGGCAAGCGAATAAATAGTTTGGTTGAGATCTATTTTTGATAATTTTCCCAAATAATTTTCTTCTTTAGCCCACGTTTTGAGATCTATAAGCCAGCGAGGAAAAGGCGAAAAGAATTGGGAATCAAAAGTTTATACTCAATATTCTATTAATTGATGTTTAAAACAAGTAAGGAGTTCGACTAGTTTAATAAAAGGAAGGATCATAAGAATCACAATATCAATTTGTCATAATCTTTTTTTTAATTAATGTTTTTGATTATATAGGTTGAGCCTAAAAGAATACACAAATTTGCTGTTATTCTTAGGAAAAATTGCTAGAAAATATTATGTAAGACCATTTATTCTTATATACTCTAATGAATTATATAAATACATTGGTAACGTACTGACTTAAAAACCCATCAATAACATGTGTGTAATTTTCTTAATTATAGTGGTTTTTGGGGTTTGCATTTGGAGATTTTAGTGTTTGTTTTTGGAAAAAATCATCCCATACTCTTAAAAAGAGTACATATTATAAATTTTAAATATAGTTTGTTATAATTATTAATATTAATAAAGTAAATAAAAGACAAATAATTGATAAGAAAGAGAAAAAAGTGGCTATTGCTCAATTTTAGGAATTTTTATTTTCTTTTTCTTTTTCGAATGTGATTCTGTGTATTCCTATTTCTCACGTCTTTTTCTCTTCTTTCTCTTTCACACACATCTTTCTCTCTCTCTCTCTCTCTCGTTACATCAAACTTGAACAAAAAAAAAAACTCCATTGTTGAGTTCATGAACGTCGTTCTCTTCTTTGTTGTTTCTGCATTCTTTTTTCAAAATAATGAACAAAAATTAAAAGGTTTCATCCACACCAAGAAAGAGTATTAGGCTCAATTGTCAGGAAGTGCATGTTGATATAAATCCATCAACTTTTAACATCCTAACATAAATATCAGTGAAGAACATTGCACAACAAGACAAGAAAAATCAAATTCCCGACAAGAAGAATGATAATGTCAAGAAAAGAGGTTCAATTTCATCTGTTTGGAACGGGCAGAAAAAAAAGGAGAAAACTGTAAATTCTTATTCTACAGAGCATCCTGATCTAGCTGTCGCATCTGATTCGAATTCGAATTTTGTACAATCAAATGTTTCAAAAAAAGCAAATACTATTTTCAAAGGAGTGTCCTCGAAATTTGCAAATAAAAAAGCTAGTGGAACATTCAAAGAAGATTCAAGAATGTCAAAGCAACTAAAGGTCAAACCAGATGTTAAGGTATCTTTTATGGCATTATTTAACTGTGCATGTGAATATCTTGGAACTAATGTTTGTTTTGTTTGAATACAATGGTAAACTGATTTTTATACTAATTTAAAATACGAAATTAGATGCTAAGTGACTTTATTTGTGTTAGTATGAGTACAATATTAAGATATTTCTGATATACAAATTTTGTGTTTATACATTTAAAATTTTTATTTAAATAAAATACACACTGGTGCAATAATAATAGTATGAGTTAATTTTATTAATTTTTTTTTGTGTAAAATTGATATAAATCTAGACTGTTTGACTTGATAATGATATATTTTATTTGAATGCATTTTATACGAAGTTGATATAAAGTTTTACTATACATGGAGATGTTTAAATTTTGCATCAATTTGTAATAATTACACACACATGCCATCGGTGATGTAGTATTGTTTTTGTATATAATTGGTGTGAATATATACTATTGGACCTGTGTCTATTTTTTTTTTTGATTTTTTGGCGGCATGTAGTTTGTATGAGATTGACATGCTTTTTACTGTATCTTTGGTATAAAATTGGTATATATATAGAGTTTTATATGAAATTGATATATTAGTATTATGTGCTATTATAGAACACATATAGGTTCAATATTTAGAGCTATGACATGTTCTTAGTGTATTTTTGTATAAATTATACATTTGATTCAATATTTATAATGTGCATTTTCTTGGAATGATATTTTTTTCACATATTAAGGCAAGAAATATATATACCCATTGAAATTCATACACAAGCACAAAAGTGTTTGAGGTATTGAAGAAGTTTTTACGTGATGAGTAATTTAATGAATTTCTACTCTCTTTTTAGGTACTTTAATGACATGAACTTCATAAGAATGCAATCACAATTTCTGCGTTGTATGCTTCTTCTTGAGGCTGATAATGACATAAAAGGTATGTTCATTATGAATTTAAACGATATTGGACTCCGCTTTGGGCTTAATGAGTTTGTCACAGTAACTGAGCTTCAGTGTTGCCCCCTCGTGAATTTATTTCAAACCCATTTGTGCCAAATAGGTTAATTCAATTGTACTTTCCTGAGAATAATAAGGTCAAAATATTGAATCTTCACAATGCTGTTGCTGAGGTAAATACCATTCATTCTAAGGGTCACTTGAAGATTGTGGTAGTGTACTTCATTAGTTCATTCCTGCTGTCTTCGAATCCCAAAAACACATTGATATCTACATTTTGGTTTGACTTGGCTAATAAAAACATCAATAGAAACATCACTCTGATGAAAGAAGAATTAAATGCTGTCGATCAAAGAAATCATCGTGATTCTTCCAACCACCAATAGATTGAGAATGACACTTAATCTTCCAAGAATAATGTTGATTCAAAAGCAGATACACTGAATTGAAGAATGAAATTACTTCTATCAGTATGAAGCAATTTAGATATCGATGTGTTTAAATACTCCCAGAATCAGCTTTCGGATAATTTTTTTGTGAACTTTTAAAAAATTATTCGTATTGACTCGAGCAAGAATTTGAATAGCCTCAGCTTGATTTGCACTATATTTTTATGATTTAAGGATTATTGGTAGGTATTAGACGATTTTCTATGTTTTTCATATGTGTCAGCCTATGAACTTTTTGGTAGTATGACTTTCGATCAATTTTTCTTTGAAAGCTTTACAGAAATCATCCGTAATGATTTAAGGAAGAATTTCAATAGCTTCAACCTTGATTTGTGCTGCATTTTTGAGCATTTAGATGCTACTTAATAGAAATTAGATATTTTTTTTATTTTTCATGTGTGTTAGCCCATGAACTTTTTGGTGGTATGATTTTCGATCAATTTTTCTTTGAAAGCTTTATAGAAATCATCCATAATGACTTAAGGAAGAATTCCAATAGCTTCAGCCTTAATTTGTGCTACATTTTTTTAGCATTTAGATGCCACTTAATAAAATTTAGATGAGTTTTTCTATTTTTCATATGTGTTAGCCCATGAACTTTTTATTGGTATGACTTTCGATTAATTTTTCTCTGGAAACTTTACATAAATCATCCGTAATGACTTAAGGAAGAATTCCAATAGCTTCAGCCTTGATTTTTGCTGCCCTTTTTAACATTTCAACTCCACCTAACATAAATTAGATGATTTTTTTATTTTTTATGTGTGTTAGCCCATGAATTTTTTAATAATATGACTTCAAGCCAAATTTTTCTCTAACCTTTAAAGAACCACCCGAAAAAAATTTAGAGAAGAATTTCAAAAGTCTTGAAACGATTTGCGTTGCATTTGTTAGCATGTTGGGGCCACTCTATAGGAATTAGGTGATTTTTTCAATATCTCATGTATATTAATTCATGAATTTTTTAATGATATGACTTTCGGTCAACTTTTTCTCTAACCTTTAAGAACCACCTGAAAAAAATCTAGAGAAGAATTTCAATAGTCTTGAAATGATCTGTGCTGCATTTGTTAGCATCTTGGGGCTACTCTATAGGAATTAGGTGATTTTTTCAATATCTCATGTGTGTTAACCCATAGATTTTTTTTAGTGGTATGACTTTCATTCAATTTTTCTGCAAAATCTTCGTAAAACCGTCCATAACAATCTGGGGAAGACTTACAATAGCTCAACTTGATTTGCGCTGCATTTTTTAGTATGTAGGGGGTCACTTAATAGGATTTAAGCATTTATTTTCTATTTTTATGTGTGTGTTAGTCCATGAACTTTTTGTGGTATGTTTTCTGATTAATTTTTTGTAAAACTTTTACAAAACCATTCATAATAACCTTGGGAAGAATTTTAATAACCTCGTCCTGATCGAGTTGTATTTTTTAGCATTAGGTCCATTCAATGAGAATTAAATAATTTTTTTAATTATTCGTGTGTTGTTGCCCATGAATTTTTTATTAGTATGATTTTTGATCAACATGAAATCTTTATAGAACCATCCATAATGACCAAAGAAAGAATTGTAATATCCTCAATCAGGTCCACACTAGGTTTTCTAGGATGTAGGGGCCATCCTAGAAAAAATTGGTATTGTTTCTAACTTTTTCTATTATAGCTTGACGAGCTAAACCAATCTTTCCATTTTGCTAGACATTATTGTGGGATGTAAGAGCATATAGATTTGTCAATCTGTTTGTTATTTTCTTTGTTTTTGTATACACTTGCTTCTAAATTCTATAGAATCTCAATTCTTGCCGTTTGAGGTTGATCTCCAAGAATTACCTTGAGGGGGGACGACGTTGAACTTTTGACTATGTTTGTTTTTGGACAAAACTTTAAATTCAACATGTTCTGACTTTTGATTTTTTTTTTATCCATGAGGTAAGCGGAGGTCAGAAGTTCAAAAAAACCCATTTTTGAGATAATTTATTGAAGAAGGTCTTTAGGCTTGACTCACACCCCAAAAGCTAGCTGAAAGGGTTGTCTTTAGATTCAACTCACACCCCATAAGCTAGCTCACTCATACCATTAACCATCAATGTGGGACTTTGTGTCTCAACACCCCCCCTCACGCCTAGTGCTTAGCATTTGGTGCATGGACAATTTTTTCGGGAGCCTAACATTCTCACACCCCAAAAGCTAGCTCAAAGGGAGGAGAATTGCCTAAGCCTTATAAGGAGTCCATCCATCCTATTAACTACCAATGTGGAACTTTGTGTCTCAACACCCCTCTCACGCCTAGTGCTTAGCATCTGGTGCGTGGACAATTTTTTCGGGAGCCCAACATTGGGTGAGACCAGCCTTGCTCTGATACCATATTGAAGAAGGTCTTAAGTCTAACTCACATCCCAAAAGCTAGATCAAAAGAAGAAGGATTGCCTAAGCCTCATAAGGAGTCCACCCATCTCATTAACCACCAATATGAGACTTTGTGTCTTAACATAATTATGTGTATTTTTCTACTTATGAGATAGATGGACATAAAAAGTTTGTTTCTATAATAAGATATTCGAATGCAAATTGATAAAAAATCAAAATATTGGGTCTTACTCCAACCCCAAAAGATAGAGTTGGACCCTTAAGCTAGGTGGAATATATTAGCACAACGTCGTGTTTGTTTGGCATAAATTATATACCACATGCTTCTTTATTTGTAACTTTGAGAATATGATTATCTGGTATGATTTGTGAGTAATTCTACGTGCCAACTAAGTTTAATTTAACATGAATCATATCAGTATGTCTAAATTGCACGTAGTGCTATACTCTAGAATTTTAGTTACTCTTTTTCTTTCCTATTTGATTTGGCGTATTGTCTTGAGTTCTAACCATGATTATATCATTTCAATATCTTGATATTTGTTTTCTACAATCCTACTTTTTCTTAAGGAAATCTTTCACACTTCTCCACAAGTCATTGCTCACCATTGTTTAAAGATATACCAAACTAGGTGATACAAGAAATAATTTATTCTCCCAAAATTCCTTTTGAAATATGAGCATACAAAGCGTATAAAGCAAAAACATTTACTTTGAAATATGACTCAAAATTTAGCATAATTAGTGCATAAGATGATTCTCCATCAATCTCGGATGGAGCCAAAGATTCACTTTTTTTTTGCTTTGGAGTATGATGGAATAAAGCAAAATAACTCTTTAAACTGTTTGCGTTTCTTTCAATTGTGAAGTAGCAATTAGTCAATACAATTTTCGACGCTCATCATGGGTCATTTGGAAATAGTCGCGCTATGTTTTTAAATATAGGGGTCAGGCTGCGTACATCCGACCCCTCCTTACCGCGCAATGGGCGGGAGCCTTTGAGGTATTGGGATAATATTGTTGTTGTTGTTGTTAGTGCATAAGATGATTCCATTATCAATTGAAGTCTCCTTTTTCTATAAGATTGTTTGGAATCAATTCCTTCCTTTACATGACCATATCTATCGGAAATCAATCTTTATTCTAAGAATTAAATAAACTTCTTTTTTAAAATTCATTAAAGAAAACCTTTAATACATAATCACAGACTTTTTATGTGACATTATATTTTGTATTCGGAAATAATTTAATTTTTATCTTTTTATTTGCAGTTAACGATCTAATCTTAGAATCACTACACAAATTAGTTTTAAAAGTCTTTTTTTTTATTTCCACTTAGCGAGATAATGTTAAAATCACTGCACAAATATCATGATATGTTTATGAACAGAAGTTTCAAAAATCTTTTTTTTTCTCCTTAACTTTTCATATTTAGTTAAACAAATTTATATATTATTTTTCAATTTTAGTCAAACAAATTTATAATGAGCTATTATATCTAGTAATTTTTTAATTCTTTGCTTGATTTAACAATCTTTATGACTACGCCAATTTGATTTGTAAATGAGAATAAGATTCTAACAAAAAAGAATCCATATATTATGCTCTTAGTTCCACCGCACATCTGTATTGTTAGCATTTTTATTCCTTTTAACTACCTAAATTTCAATTCAAAGTCCCAAACATATTGTAATTTCATCGGCTAGCTCTGAAGAGGATAGTGTGTATGCAAATTTTACTAATATATCAAGCAGATAAATGGGTTATTTTCGAAAGAACCTCCTCAAGTAACATATATCTAAGTAGTTTTAAAGAAAAAATAAATTACAAGAGTGTGTAAAGCAGACATAACAAATAATAGTAAAATCATCACCTAGCATACGAAAAAAGAAACATTAATAACAACAAAATAATATGATAACAAAAGAAAACACACACACGCAAAATAACAATAAATGAAGGATAAAAAACTACGAATACGACGCACCAAATTAACTATCACATTGGTTGCATTTAACCTTTTTTCCTTGGATTTTCACCGATTTGATACTTCTATTGGGATTTGACTAAATTCAATTGTGCATCGAAAAGTCTTATACTGAAAATAGAGACCCCCTAACAAAGGATCTACGTATTCAAAAATTGTATAGGAGACCTCTAATTAAAGATGATAGAATACTTATCGCTCTACCACAACTCCGATCGTTAGATAAATTCTTTGCCATTCTTTGAAGGTTCTTTAGACATGTGAACACAAATTATTATAAATAGCCCTTAATGCACTTCCCTAACTCTTAGATAGAACTAATTTCACAACAATAAACACCATGAAAATTCTTGTATTATTTTCATGGCTTTGCCTCATTATATTCTTGAAATCTTTGCCATACTCATCTTGCACCTTCATCCCAAAATCCACAAATAATGAACGCATCTTGCACAATGAAAACAAGGAAAAGGGCAAGTTTTTTTGTCTTCAATCTCATCTCTTTATCTTTTCAATTTAACTTCTATGCACTGTCAGTATATCACATATTGTCACAACTAGGTCATCTTATTAAAAAAAAGAGAAAAGACATGAAAACCCCATCAAACTTAGAAGCAAAACTTACTTTAGTACTATAAGGGCGTTTATATGCCCCCTCCCCCCCTTAAAATTGGCTCGTGTAGTTTAGGTGCTAAAGTAACATATGACAAATGATACATAACCTACTGAAAATATACAATGACAACATATTCAGTGAAAATCTCACAAGTGGAGTTTGGAGAGGAAAAAATATACGCAGACCTTACCATTATCTCATAGGAATAGAGAGGCTATTTCCGAAAGACCCTCATCTTAAAAAATCACCCCAAAAATAAAAAATACTAGATATGTATATAAATTAAATCTTTTATTTGAAATTGTGTGCAGTTGCAAATGATATATTGCTGGACTCAACAAGTACAAACAGCAACAAGGATGAACAGAAAGATGTGCACAAAATTGTTCATCAAAGAAAAGGGGCTTATGGTGGACCAGACATTCTTAGAAAAGGACCTAACAAAAATAAAGCCAATAATTACAAATTTGAAAGGCCAATTTTAGTATGTTCATTGTTGTGTTTTCTTCTAGTAGCTTTGTGAGCATAAGTCTAAGTCCGTAACACTTCACTCCCTAAGTTTTAGAATTAATAGTTTGTGATGAGCCGCAAAACTATCTCAAATAAACTCTCTACTTAAAGGTGCTTATGTAATACTCTTTTTAGATCCTACTTATATAATTTTGTGAAGTATGTAGTTGTTGAAAAATGATGGGCTTCTCTCTTGTCATTTTATATTTTTGAGACGAGGGTCTTTTGGAAATAACCTTTCTATCTCTATGAGATGATGATAAGGTTTGCATACATTTCACTGTCTTCAAACTCCGCTTGTGAAATTCCACTGGATGTATTATGTTGTTGTTTTATATTTTTATTTATAATCAAATAGACTTTCTCTCCACCAAAAAATGGTATTTAAACATCGAATTTGTGGACATGCATTTCATTTTAAAAAAATATATATTGATTTTCATTTCTTTATTATGTATCGTTTTGTACCATAATGTATTAATAGTGTTGTAATAATGCTTGGATAAATTGCATTATTTATTAAAATCGCCTAATAAATTTTATTTTAGTTTAGTTTAGTTTATTGTACAATAAATGATAAGTTAAAATATTTATTAGATTTATTTGAAGGACTCCTAATTAAATTTAATTTATATGTAACACATATTTAAAATTGATTCAAATCGAACCATAAATATTTGTAATTTTTGAATTTAATTTCTTTGCATAATTCAAGATTAGACAACGCAAGAAATTGGTACAAATACTACAAATGAATAAAGATATATAAATTATTGAAAAATACTTAAATTATTAAAGGTGATGTAAAAGTTCTATATCAATCTTCAATTTATATTTATAATGTATATTCATACGAAAATATAGCCACCTACCAATAAGACTGTTCTTTTGAATAGAAAACAGGCGCTTTCGGCAATTTTCTGTGGGTATTAACCCATGGATTCTAGCGCTGCACAGGGTTCGGGCGTAAGATTCTCAAAAAATCATACGAGTGGGTCGCCAATTAGCTCGACAAGTGGTCCAGGTGGCTCGGCTGCGTTGGCGGAGGCCTGGTAGAATTTTATGGTCCGATTAACAGGAAATAGGAGATTTCGGCAGTTTTCTATAGGTGTTAGCCCACAGATTCTGGCGTTGCACGGGGTTCCGACGCAAGACTCCCAAAAAATTATACGAGTGGGTTGGAAACGAGCACGACAAGCGGCCTAGGTAGCCCGACAGTATTGGCAGAATCCTGGTAGGATCTTATGGGCCGATGAACAAAAAACAGGCAATTTCGGCAGTTTTCTGTGGGTATTAGCCAACGGATTTTGGCGTTGCACGGGGTTTCAACGCAAGATTCCCAGACATACAATTGGGTTGGCAACGAGCCTGGAAAGCAGCCTAGGTGGCCCGACGGCATTGGCAGAAGCCTTGTAGAATTTTATGGGCTTATGAACAGGAAACAAATGATTTTGGTATTTTTTGTGGGTGCTAGCCCACGGATTTTGGCGCTACATGGGGTTTCGATGCAAGATTCCAAAATATCATATGAGTGAGTTGGCAACAGGCCGTCAAGCGGCATAGCTGGCCCAGCAGCATTGACGGAGGCTTGGTAGGATTTTATGGGTCGATGAACAGGAAACACATGATTTCGAAAGTTTTCTATGGGTGCTATCACACGAATTCTGGCATTGTACGAGGTTTCGGAGCAAGATTCCTGAAAAATCATATGTGTGGGTCGGTAACGAGCCCTCCAAGCGGCCCAAGTGGCCCGACCGGCGTTAATAGAGACCTGGTAAAATTTTATGGCCCAAGAAAGGCGAAACAAGCGATTTCAGCCATTTCCGGTGGGTGTGAGCCCATAGATTCTGGCGCTGCCTGGTGTTTCGAGTGAAGATTCCTGAAAAATCATACAAGTGGATCGACAATGAGCCCGGCAAGAGGCTCAGGTGGCCCAATGGCATTGGCGGGGGCCTAGTAGGATTTTATGGCCCAAAGAAGGTGAAACATGCAATTTCGGCCATTTTTTGTGGGTGTTAGCCCACGAATTCTAGCTTTGCCTGGGGTTCTGGGCAAAGATTCTCGAAAAATCATATGGTTGGGTCGAGCACGAGCTCTGCAAGCGGCCAGGTGGCCCGGCGACATTGGCGGGGGCCTGGTAAAATTTTATGGACCAAGGAAGGCAAAACAGGCGATTTTGGCCATTTTTCGTAGGGGTTAGTCCACGGATTCTGGCACTGCCTGGGGTTCCGAGCAAAAATTCCGAAAAAATCATGCGGGTGGTTTGGCAAAGTGTCCAACAATCAGCCTAGGTGGCCCGACGACGTTGGCGGGGGCTTGAA
>JAOTQJ010000099.1:855181-878455 GCA_025642045.1 Solanum sejunctum | reverse complement strand
AGATTTTTCTGTTAGATCTTTTAAAATATTTAATGGTTTCCTAATTATCCGTAAAATTAGGTGGTGACTCTGTTTTTCTTCTCGAATGTCGAGAATTGATTTTTCTCAAATTAATTGAGTTTAAATCGATTTTGATTTTCGAATTATTTTTTTTCTTTTTTTCAAAAATCCATTTTTCGGCATAACAAATATTTTTATCAATTAATAGAGGTAAATGATAATCTCACTATACTAATAATTATATTTTTAATAGGAGCGCCAAACTAAAATTTGAAATCTAATCATGAACGGAGGGAGTATTGTGTTTACTTGAATAGGTAAGTTCTTTCATAAAATATTTCTTCTGCTCAATAATAATTGTCTATTATCGATTTGACATAAAGATTAAGAAACAATTAATGATAAAAATAGTTTAATAAATTATTTTTTCAATATAATAAATACAGTATCTTGAAAAATATAATTAAAAATGACTATAATTAATGGTAAATATAAATTATGAGTTAGGTGTAAAATTATTTCTAATTTCGATAAAAATTATTAGATATATATATTTTAATATACTTGGCAACTATTGATCCATAAAAAGAGTATTCATTTTAAGAAATAAAATAATATTTTATTCCAAAAATAGAAAATGATTTCAATTATCTAACCCACTATAAATATTTATGAAAATTGTGTTTTATTCCACCACTCCAAAATATTTTTCACAAAAAAACTCAAAATTGCTTGAGAAAATGATGGCTATCACTAAGAACTTGATTTTCTTCACTTTACTTCTTTTTGTCATCTTCCATCCCTATGAATGTAAGTGTGTTTTACTTTTATTTTATATTTATCTTTTACTTCGCAAGATATAATTATTATCTTTTAATTTTTTTCATCTAAATTTTAATATCAATAATGATTTTAAAAATTTCATTCATTTTGATTGATGTTAATTTTTTTTCTTCTTTATATTATATTTTAAGTCTAATAAAAATTTTAATACCGTGAATGACAGATCAACTCTCAAGTGAGAGTGAAAGAGATTTTACCCATCTATTTAAATAAATAAAAAATGAGGGTAGGGGGAGGGAAATAGGAGGTGAGGAATCAATCCCTCGTAAATAAGATGAAAGTTCATTCGCAGGAAAAAAATTATCTAATAATCTTTAATAAAAAAAAAATTATCTAATAAAGATTTCTCTCGGAGAAAAAAGAAAAATCTTTAAACCAAAAGGGTAAAATGATTTCAATTTTCAACCCACTAAAATATTGATAAAAAATAATTTTTATAAAAGAACTCCAAATTACTTGAGAAAATGATTGATATTTCTAACCATTTGATTTTCTTTAATTTACTTCTTTTTGTCATTTTTCCTGCTTATGAATGCAATTATGATTCTAAAAATTAGATCTTTCATTACAAGAATTATTTATGGATTTTGTCGTTTATTCATAACTAATTACATAATATTATGACAATTTATCATTAAGTAAGATTAGTAATAAATTTTATTGTTTAGCTAGATAAAATTAATACCTCTTTATTTTATTCGCTTGGTATCTGATATTAGTATTGTGGCTCTAACATATCTAAATTCATGTCCAATAAGGTTCGTTAAAATGGAAAATATTTTCTACTAGAATTTTTTATATTTAGATATTTAGATGAATTCCTTCGTTTAAAAGATATACTTTACATACAAGGTGAAAGTTATTATTTAATGTCCATATATATAATATTTTGAATTAATTGGCTTCTTTGTTTATATATTTACTTCTTTATATTTTAAACCTCTTTAATAAAAAGGAAAAAGGATTGAAACAAATATACCCTCAGCTTTGCTACATAGAGCGAATATAAATAACATTACTCCAATGCCTCAAAGGCTTCCGCCCATTGCAGGGTAAGGGGGGGTTCGATGTACGCAGCCGGACTCCTATGTTTAAAAACATAGAGCGATTGTTTCCGGATGACCCATGATGAGCGTCTAAAGTTGCATTGACTAACTGCTACTTCACAATTGAAAAAAGCGCAGACAGTTTAAAGAGTCATTTTGCTTTATTCCATCATACCCAAAGCCAAAAAATAGTAAATCTTTGACTTCATCCTAGATTGATGGAAAATAAAGCGAATATATAGCTTGTTAAAAAATGGTGCATATATACCTATCTTGTCTAACAGATGATGTATATTTACCGCTTGTTATTTTTTAGATAATGGGGACATATATATTAAAATTGTTAGACGACAAGGGTATATATATGTACCATTATATATATATATATATATATATAATCTTTCTTTTTAATTAAAATTCTCTTTAACAAAGATTTTTGTTCCATCATCTATAACTTAATTAAGGCTAAACTCAAAATTTTTAATTAAGATCAAGGAAAGAATCCTATCCATCTCACGATAATATCCTTGGTTGTAAATGCAATGAAATTGAATCCAATTTAATTATGTTCTCTTGTTTTTCTATTTGTCCCTCATCTTAATTAATAATCACTTTTTTGTTTTAATTTTTTATGTATAGGTGAAGAAGTATTTGATCAATTGAGTATCAAATATGGGAGACTTATTAGTCTTGGCAAGTGTGTTTTCATGCCAACAATAAAGCTATGGTGTTGTGGTGCAAATTTTGACCCTTCATTGTGTTTTAATACAATGGATGAATGCAATCATAAGTGCCCTCATTGGCCTTCTCCTCCTACTTAGATGTAATTAACTAAGAGATCCTCATCTAAGAGTTTTGTCAAACGTGTTGTGAAAGCTTCATTTATATGAAATAAATTTCAAAAATATATAGTAAATATATAGTAAGCTTTATTATTACTATTCCTTTTTCTCTTCATTGTCTGACTGATATATGTTAGTTTATCATAGTTACATACTGTCACGTGTTATTCATTGTTAGTTGCACCTGTTGTCCCTTTCTCTTTACTTACATTTCCTTTGTCATATTTAGTTATTTCTGTTTCTGGATTTTGAGTTGAGGGTTTTAGGAAACAGCCTGTCTACTTCTATGTGGTAGCGGTAAGGTCTGCATACAATCTATCCTCCTCGACCCCACTTGTGGAATTTCACTAGGTATGTTGTTGTTGTTGTTAGTTCTTGAGTTATTGCATAATTGAGGATCTTTCAGAAACAACCTTTCTATTTCTATGAGGTAATGGTAATATTTGCGTATATTTTACTCTTTTTGAATTTCACTTGTGAAATTTCACTGAGTATATTGTTGTTGCTGTTATTTGTTGAGTTATTATATAATTTTAGTTATTGAGTCATTGATGCAATGGTTTACTAATAGATTATACTACACATCAAAATATAGCAAAAAGATGGTTAGTCGAATATTATACGAGGTCAAAAATTATTTTTTTCATATATATACACACATGTAAAATTTCGAATATCCTTAAACGAAATTTTTGCCTTAGTCACTAACAATTAGGGAGTAACTGTTGCGGAAGCAAATTGGGTAGAATAGTGATTTCACAATTACTATCCCAAAAATAAAAGCCGCTAAAAATAAAAAAGAACAATAAATTTTACGAGGTTCGATAAAATTATTATTTTTACCTAGTCCTCAGATACAAATGACCCAAATTTATTTTATTCCAAAGAATACAAGTGAATTACTAAAAGAGAAAAAAAAGAACAAATGCCTTAGAAGATGAGAAGACATGCAAATGGTGTAACCTAGCGATGTAATACCTTGTGTCGAAAGTCTTTCCGACATAAATAGATGGTCGGGCGGCGTGTCCCATGGGTTGTTGCGGTGGTACAAGATGGTGGCAGATCTGAAATCGATAATTGCTGAAAAGGAGGTCACGAGATTGTGTGGTCAGAGTTTGAGGGGAGGTTTGTTGGGATGCAAATTCCTCCCACATCGGTTATGAAAAGAACAAATGACCAACTTATAAGGTTGAATACAACTCCATTGGTATGAGACCTTTTTGGAAGGTGCGCAAAAATAAATCCGTAAAGACTTGATTCAAAGGGGAACAATATTGGTTGGGCTTTTGAGGTGCCAAGATCCATTAAAAGGTGTGTTTGGTACGAAAGAAATTGTTTACCACCTTTTTCATATTGGTTGATCAAATATTTTAAAAATTATTTTCACGAAACCAAACTCCTCTCTCTCTAACCAAATATTACCTTTTGATTGGGCTTTTAGTGTTGGGTCAGGTCAGGTGTTTTATTATTGGGCCGGATATTTAGGAGATTTGAGATTTAAAATATAGTCGAAACATTTCAACTAAATAAAATAGATATCGAATACTAAACGTACATAATATATATAATGTTATTATGTCAAACCAAATGGCAAAATAACATCAAAGTAATTGTAGAAAATATTTTTTGACTATTCAAAAGAAATATTTCATTCGATTTGAAATTCGAGAAGTTTGATCAATTAATTAATATAGCGGCAATTTTAATAAATACGGACAATTTTAAGAAAAAAATGGACAATATTAGCCAATAATATGATTATTATAAAAAGGCTAAGAAAGTAAATATATTCACTAAATTAAAAGGGTAAATATAAACGTTCATTAGTTTAACATAATAGGAATGTACCTTCCAGATATTTCCTAAATTAGTACTACCTTCGTCTCAAATTAATTGAATCTCTGAGGCTATTTTCAATGTTCAAAATAGCTGAATTGTTAAAAGTTTAAGAAAAATGTTTGAAATTTTTTTTATATTTGTCTTTTTATTTATTGAAGTTTTATATTTTCTAGAAGATAAATTACACTACATATTTATGATTTTACAGAAGGCAATAGTGAAAAGTATGGTATAAATTTTATCTTTGAATACTTTTCTTAATATGTTTGCATTATCTCATAAATTCAATTAATATAAAACAGAGAGTATATATGATTGTAAAGAGTGAGAGAATGGTTAATAAATGTTGTTATGTTTTGAATAACAAAATCCTATTGTGTTTACTTGAATAGGTAAGTTATTTAATAAAATATCTTTTCTGTATAATAATAATTATTTACTATTGACTTATTATTTAATAAAATATCTTTTCTATATAATAATAATTATTCACTATTGACTTGACATAGAGATAAAAAATTGATAAATGGTAAAATATTAAAACTCAAAGATTTAGTATTTAGAAAGCTTATTCAAATGAAAATTCACGAGAAACCTCGCTCAAAATCGCTCTCGAAGCTTTTGAGAATCCAAAAATTGAAGAAAATAGATTTTCTCGATATTTGGAGAAAAAACCCCCCAAAGTCCACTTTGAAGTCTTGATTTAGAAATGGCTTTGGGAGATGAAATCGTTAGAAAATGATTTAGAAATGATAAAGAGACTTATCCCAATAAATTGCTTCAAAACTCATCTCTCATAGGCTCGAATTCAGTAACTATGGTGGAATCATCAAAAATGAGGAAGAAAGGAGATACTTTCAACTATAAAAATGAAAAGAAAAAAAGGATTGTTGACCAAGTTTGACCTATGAAAAATATTTCAATTTTCAAAATAATCTTTATTTAATCCAAAAATGGAAATAATTTTAATTTTCAACCTACTATAAATCTATGAAAATTGTGTTTTATTCCACCACTCCAAAATATTTTTCACAAAAGAACTCAAAATTACTTGAAAAAAATGATGGCTATCACTAAGCACTTGATTTTCTTCATTTTACTTCTTTTTGTCATCTTCCCTTCCCATGAATGTAAGTAACCATTCTTTATTTCTATTTTATATTTACTTTTACTTTGCAAGATATTGTTGTTATTATTATTTTTTAGTTTTTCATCCTAGATTCGATATCGATAACCTTTATGAGGGTTTTTCGAAAACAAATTTTCTATTTTTATGAGGTGGTTGTAAGATCTGTGTACATTTTACCCTCCTTAAACCCCTCTCATGGAATTCCACTGAGTATGTTATTGTTGTTATTTGATATCAACAACGATTTTAATTGTTATTGTTGTTATTTGATATCAACAACAATTTTAATTTTTATCTTATATTTTAAAATTTAATGTATAGGTGAAGAAATTTTTGATACATTGAGTATCAAAAATGGAAGAAAGGATGGAAGGAGACTTATTAGTCTTGGCTATTGTGTTTGGCTGGATGGATTAAGCAAATGGTGTTGTAATACAAGATTAGACTCTAATTATTGTTGGGTAACAATTGAAGAATGCAATTCTAAGTGTCCCTATTGGCTTCCTTCTCCTGATAAAAGTAATTAAATATTTAACAAATCCTCTTCTAAGAGTTTTGTCAAACATGTTATGAAGCTTCATGTATATGAAATCTTTTGAAGAAAATATTAGTAATTTTAGTTCTTGTGTTTTGGCGCCTGATATTTTTGATATGAGAATCTTTTGAAAACAGTCTTTCTATCTCTATGAGATAGTGACAAAGTCTGCGTACATGTTACCCTTCTTAGACTCCATTTGTGAGATTTCAATAGATATGTTGTTGTTGTTACTAGTAATTTTAGTTCTTTGAGTTATTATATAATTTCATGTTTAGCTTTTGTATTATTCGATTAAGTATATCTGACCTTCAATTAATCAATTGCATTATTTTCATCCATAAACGAACCAAATTAATTAATAACAATCGAGATTTCTTTTGTATGTTTAAATCCTAGTCCTAGGAAAAAAATAATAGAAGATTCTTTTTTCATATGCTTAAGTCTCGATGGGCAAAGTTATCGATTTATGATCAAAGCTTGATCTATTTGTCTATTATTCATCATATTTAGTTACTAATGTTGTTTACTTGTACAAAATAGGAACTCAAAATGGTGAAAACTATCCATTTCAAATCATCCAAATGAAAAAAGGTCGAAATAAATAAATAAATATTGAGACTTAATTATGTATAAATAGTAAAAATTTTCACTGTAGAGGTTCATCCAAATTCCTTTGAGTCTTTACTAATTCCGACCTTGCATCACACGCACCAACAAAATCTAGGAATTGGATATGTCTATTGAGTCATTGATGTACACGAATAAGCTACATTACACATATGAACACGTAACAAAAAATGGTCAGTTGAATATTTATACGAGGAAAAATTATTTTTCATACATATCTATTAAATCTCGAATACTTTTAATAAATTTTTCCCTTAATTACTAACAATTAGGGAGTAACAATATGAAGATCATATGAAATTGAGGTGCCAAGATCCATTAAGGGTGTGTTTGGTAGGAAGAAAATTATTTTTTTAATTTTTTCATGTTCATTGATCAAATATTTTGAAAATTATTTTTTCAAGAAAAATAAATATGGACAATTTCAAGAAAAAGTGGACAATATTAGCCAAGAATATGATTATTATAATAAGGCCAAAAAAAGTAAATATTTCACAAAATTAAAGTGGCAAATATAAACCTTTATTACTTTAACTATTTTCAGTTTCGAGCTTATTCAAAAAATTATGTATTTATTTATTTTTATTACAAATATGACATAGTACAAGTATAGTAAAGATTTGAAGAAATGATTAATAAATTTATTTTTATTACAAATATGATATAGTACAAATATAGTAAAGATTTTGAGAAATATATCATATTTTTATTACAAGTATGATATATTTATTTTTATTACAAATATTTCCTAAATTAGTATACAAGCAGGTAAATATTTTGAGAAATGATTAATAAATGTCATCATGTTTACTTGAATAGGTAATTTATTTAATAAAATACTCTCTCCGTTCAATAATTGTTGTTTATTATTGATTTGACACAAAGATTAAGAATATGTAAGCGATAAGGATAATTTTACTGAATCACTCTTTCAATATAATAAATACAATGTTTTAAAAAATATAACAGAAAAATGACTATAGTTAATGATAAGAATAAATTAAGAATTGAATGTAAAATTATCTGTCAGTTTTATAAAAGAGACATATTATTGAACATCTATCTTTTATATATAGTTGGCAGCTATTGTAAAATATTTATTTTAAGAAATAAAATGATCTTTAGCTTAAAAATGGAAATGATTTTTAATTTTCAACCCACTATGAATATCTATGAAAATTTTCACCACTCCAAAATATTTTTTACAAAATAACTCGAAAATTCTTGAGAAAAATGATGGCTATCACCAAGCACCTGATTTTCTTCATTGTAATTCTTTTTGTCATCTTCCCTACCCATAAATGCAAGTTTTTTTTTTTTTTTTGGAAATCATTTTTTATTTTTTATTTTATATTCATCTTTTTTTTCCATCAATCTCGGATGGAGCCAAAGATTGACTATTTTTTGACTTTGGAATATGATGGAATAAAGTAAAATACCTCTTTAAACTATCTGCGCTTCTTTCATTTGTGAAGTAGCAGTTAGTCAATGCAACTTTCGATGCTCCTCATGGGTCATCTGGAAACAGCCGTTTTATGTTTTTTTTAAACATAAGAGTTAGGCTGCGTACATCCGACCCCCTCACCCCGCAATGAGCGGGAGCCTTTTGAAACACTGGGGTATGTTGATGATGATGAATTCATTGGAAAAATTTTCAACAAATCAAATCATTGAATTGGAATCAACCATGTGAATCTTGGATACATCTGCTGCAAATGTCAAGTTGGAATATTTGATACATCTGCTGCAAATGTCAAGTTGGAATATTTGTTCTTTTCTGGAAAAATGTTTTTACTATGATTACAGATCCACAATTCACATGGTATCCAACTACTACTATCCATGAAAAAAATATCTTTTTGATTGATATTGATTTAATATATTTAAACATTAAAATCTGATAAATTGAATTGATAACATATAAAATTGAATCGAATAGACTGATGTATACCTGTACTTATGAGTGAACAACAAACAATGACAACAAAAACATACTCAGTAGAATCTCATAAGTGGAGTATGAGAAGGGTAAAATATACGCAGACCTTACCATTACCTCGCAGAGATGAAGAGATTATTTTCTGGGAATTCTCATCTCAAAAACCCATAAATTTAAATTAATCGCATCAACAACTTTAGCTCATGGATCCAAATTAATTGAGATGATGATTTTGTTGAATTTAAATGAAACATAACTAACTAGTATGTCAATATCATTGTACATAGATTCATCAATTGGATTCCATAAGATTCCATTTATTTATGCATTGTACAGTATGAAAAGGGCATTCCATATAAGACTAAAAAATTGCACTTCAAAGCATGTGATATTGTTTTGTTTTTTTATGCATTGTCCTTTACTTATTTTATGGATCTTTAATTTGATTTGGATTGACATTTATATTCTCAATTTTGAGTGTGTATAAGGTATCGTGTTGAATAAGGCTATCTATTCTACCGCTCCTTCCAAGTGAGTCTTTCATAAAGCACTTAAGTTCGTAAAAAGCTGAACATATAATATATTCGTTATTCGTGACATCATATATGATAATTTTATATCATAAGTGTATGTCATGTGTGACGTGTATATTTACTTATTCAATTTTATAGAAATTTAAGTATCAAATTGTGCATCCTCAGAGTTGGAGGGTATATATATTGGCATTGCAGATAAGTTATTTATTGGGGGTCATTTTTGTGGTAGACTAGATGAGAGAAGTGATATTGAGATGATTTGGAATGTGCAAAGGAGGTATGTCGATGCTCCAGTTAGGAGGATGCAATGGGTTGAATTTAGGGGTTAAACAGAGGAGTAGGGGTAGGCTAAAAAAGTATTGGGGAGAGTTGATTAGACAGGATATTGTGCAACATCATATCACTGTAGTCATGACTTTAGATAAAAAGGAATAAAGGTCGCGTATTAGGGTAAAAGGTTAGTAGATTAGTAGAGCTAGGATGTTGTCATGTCCTTTTATGGTAAAAGGCTAGTAGGTTTGTCATAGGATTAATCGTGTTATTATAAATTGTGTTGTTATTGTTCATCAATTATTTTGCTACCTTTATTATTTTTCTTGCAGAATTGACATTGCTCTTTATCTTAGTCGCTAACCTTTATCTATTATTTTTCTTCTTGTGGGGGTGATATATTTGAGTCAAAGGTCATTAAAGAACAATATTTTTTATCTTCATGAGGTAGTAATAAGGTCTATGTACACTTTATCCTTCTAAACCCCACTTGTGCGATTTCACAAATATATTATTGTTTGTTGTTTATTGTACCAAGTCAAATATGCAACATAAAATGAGACCAAAGGAATATAAAACACATGAAGAAGAAGAAGAAGAAGAAGTACTTCATTTGTAATTTATAGTCAGAATATAGAACAATATCTTATTATAATAATTAAAAAAATTTAAATTAATATTTTATATTATATTTTACTTTGAAATAATTTTTACCTATAACAACAAAAACTTTTCTATAACAAACACCTTCCGTCAAATCACTAATTTATAACAGTTATCTTCCTTTTCGATAATATAAAAAGTGGGAAACAAAACTAATATTAAGTAATAAAAAATTAAAAAAAAATTAACAATCAAATGCTTCCTTGAGAATAAGTAATAATACTAATATAAATGTATAGTTGAAAATTATTAGTATTATATTTTTTTTCTTAATTTTTTAAAGTGATATGTATTTTAGAATTTTATTTCCATCAATCTCGGATGGAGCCAAAGATTGACTATTTTTTGTCCTTGGAGTATGATGGAATAAAGCAAAATGGTTCTTTAAACTATCTGCGTTTTTTTCATTTGTGAAGTAGCAGTTAGTCATTGCAACTTTCGACGCTCCTCATGGGTTTTTAAACATAGGGGTTAGACTGCGTACATCCGACCCTCCTCACCCCGCAATGAGCGAGAGCCTTTTGAAGCACTGAGGTATGTTGTTGTTATTGTATTTTAGAATTTTATTTTGAGTAATGCCATACTTATTTTTGACGAGGTGAATAATATATAATGATGATCCAATTAGAATTTAAAGAATGTTAAAGACTTTTAAATTAAATGTAATGATTAAAGAATTTAATGATTACCAACATGATCTTGGTTTCATTGGGTCATAATCATCATAATTTAACATTAATAATAAATTTTTTATTTTACTTATTTATTGTAGTAAATAAGAGAGATTTATTTTTTTCCTCAGACTATCTTATTAAATAACTACATAACAAAAAAAAATTATAATGTATTGTTCTTAATAAATCATAAAATCTTAAATTTATTTTAACTAAAATTGATATGTATACTGAAAAAATATAACGTATTTTGTGTGATTAACTTGACTACTTTATAAACATTTAAAAATATGTGCATATTTTTTAATTTAAATTAAAAATATTTTATAGATATATACAATAACAATAACAATATACCCTGAAGCCTCAAAAAACTTCCGTTCATTGTGAGGTGAGGAAGATCGAATATTTAATAGATATATACACATAAATATCCCAATTCAAATTGTGATGCCCAACTGTAGTGAGCATAACAACATTTAATGATGAAAAAGACACACAAAGAACATCCAATAATAAGTTGACACATAAAGGGCATTACATAAATAATTAATTAGGAAGATAATATAGAAACATATTATATATAAGTATTTTTTAAAAAAAGAAAAAAGAAAAAAAGGAAAAGGAGAGAAAAGAAGAAAATTATAATGTGAAGAATTGAACTTTTATTAATAAAGTAAGAATTTAGGTAATATTATATATAAGTAAATTGGTTATACATACTTATAAGTTATATCATATATACATTAGTAAAGGAGGCAGAGCTAGAAATTTTATGCGAAATTATTGGAAATGGTGTAATTAATAAAATTATTGTAATAGATTTAAGCTATAAAAATCATTTTTTTAATAAAAATATGAAACAAAGTACGTACGATAAATTTTTTATTTTTGATTTTTGTCGAATCTCGTGCATTTTCCATCAATCTCGGATGGAGCCAAAAATTTATTATTTTTTTGCTTTGGAATATGATGGAATAAAGCTAAATGACTTTTTAACCTGTTTGCTTTTCTCTCAATTGTGAAGTAGCAGTTAGTCAAGGCAACCTCTTGACGCTCATCATGGGTCATCTGGAAACAGTCGCGCTATGTTTTTAAACATAGGGTCAGGCTGCGTACATTCGACCTCCCCTTACCCCGCAATGGGCGGGAGTCTTTGAGGCATTGGGGTAATGTTGTTGTTGTTGTTGTTGTCGAATCTCGTGCATTGTTATCTGTAACGATTCAACTTGCTAGTACTATTGTCCGCTTTATGCCTAAGCCCGTAAGGCTTTAAAACGTGTCACTAGGAGGTAAAACCTATTTATTTATATATCCAGTATCTTTCATTTATTTTGCCGATGTGGATTTTTAATCTTAATTCTTAAGATGTGTTGTTAAATATACCCATCGCTCGCTCTATGGACTCGACGTCCTCGTTAAAGTTTGTCCTATCATATGGAGTTCACCTAGACTCAGCATTGAGATCTGCCCTGCCCCATTGAAATTCGTCTAAACTCAGTTGAACTCTGATCCACATCGACAAGACTGACACAAGAGTGACTTTAATACAATCTATAATGACTCAACCCGCTAGTGATTGCATCACTAATAGGTAAGATTTGTTGATCTATATATTTAATATCTCTCTTATACTTTGTCGATATAGATTTCTTACTTTAAGATGGGTTGTTAAATTATTTTAATGTAAAAACTTTTTTTTTAATTTTAAAATTGTGAATTTTGTTAACTTTACAACTCAATTTTTTTTTTTAAAAAAAGCATATATATAAAAATTATTTTTAATTTATCACGAGGACACAATAGTGGCGGCTGGCGATGTTGTTTGGGAAACGTCCATTAAAGTTGCTCAGCAGGAATGGTACTTTATTCTAGAAGAAAAGTAAAGATATATAAATAAAATTCTACAAAAGATTAATAAAATAAAATTATTAGGGAAAAAAAGAAATAAAAAACATTCTAGAAGCTTTTTTTTGTTTGTTTGGATTTGCATTAAAATTAAATTGAAGTTGTATAATTTAATAATTTTATAAAATTCTATTGGATATATTTTTTGGAAACAACTATTTTATGTTTTTAAACATAGGAATTAGGCTGCGTACATGATCTCCCCTCACCCCGCAATGAGCGACAGCCTTTTGAGGCACTGGGATATGTTATTGTTGTTGTTATCGTCGTCGTCTATTGGATATATTTATTATTGTTATAGTATTGAATAAAAAATTCAGTATGATCATGAGTTGACATGTAATTTTATTTTTAGGTAAAATAAATGAGGTTAATAAAGAAAGGACAAATTTAAAATGTTAAGGACATATATAAATCAATAATAATATAACATATGACAGATAGTAAAATAGAGGATAATATTAAATCATTTTTCATAATAGAGGAACAAATATTACTCTTTTATTTATTTTAAATTATTAATTATTATGTTTTATAGTATTTTTAATTTAAAGAGATTTAAATTTGAATTTATGGTCAGAATTATAAATTTCACTCTTATATTTAAAAAAAAATAGGCAATAATACGGCTCTCTTAATTTTAAAATACTTGTCGTCCTTAATAACTTATATTTGTTAAGTCTTGAAATATTAAAGTATAATTTTTCCTTTTTATGTCTATTTTATTTTGTTATTAAATATTACTGACGCTTCAAAATTATGATAGCTTATGATTAATAAGAGTAATATAAAAAAAATAATAATTTTTTTATTGTGTCTTTACTGATATGACAAATTAAATATAAACAAATAAAAAAAATAGAACTTATTTTTCAAGAAACGCGTAAATTAAAACACAGTAAATATTTTGAGGTAGTAGGTAGAGATATGCACGATTTGATTTAGATCAAATAATGATTAAATCAAAATTAAATCAATTTAATCGATTTTAAAATTTTTAAAATTAATCATTAAAAGATCATTTTTTTTATTTTGAAAAAATTAGGATACTTCATTTTCAAACTTTAGTCCAAGGTTTCGAGTGGGTGCTTTCCTAGTATCTATGACTTGTATTTTTCACCTAATTAAACGTAAATTGAGTTTAATTTTCCTTCTTCGTTTTGAGTAAATTCTTTTAAATTATATGTGTATGCTAATTTTTTTTCTGAATTAAATTATTGTATTTAATTGTTATTGTCGAGTTAAGTTGTGAAGCCAATATATCATGCTGCATTTACGGGAGTCTTAAAAACTTCATGTAAACATTATCTCGTTCAAAGTGTGAGTTGAGTTAAACAAGTATCTTAATTTATATTTGGAGCATCAATTGAGGAAGAAGTCTTTTTATTATATTTTATGGTGAGACCTGTTTGCAGTCAGAGAATCCCTTGTGTTCTTATTTCAGTTCTATTTCTTTTCAGTTTGGAATAGATGTGAACCTATTTCGATACTTGTTTGGAGTCAGACTTTTAGAAGTCGTTTGGTGTGAAAAATAACTAAAAGTTATCCTGGGATAAAAGTTTAGTTGTACTTAAATGGTTGGTTATTTGGTAAATGTGGGATGACTTATCCGGGATGAATAAATAGTACCGCGATAAGATATTCCTCCTTTTGGGTGGTATAATAATCTTGGGATAACTTATCCCGAGATAAAAAAAAAGTTAATGACAATAATATCCTTTTTCACTCTTTTTATACCTCGTATATTTACATTATTTTTTAATACAATGTATAATAGTATTTACAGCCTTCACTCCTTATTCTTATAATATCTTTTCATATTTTTTTATTAAAAAATTACATGTATAGTATAATTTTTATTGACCAATTCTTATGTTTTTTATATTTTGATTTTCATAAATCCTTCTTTACTTTAACAACTTAAAAATGCAAGTTCTATTTGTGAATTAAATTTTAAAAAAGTTTTATTTTAAATGCATACGATATTATTATGAAAATTCACACCTAAAAATATTTAACCTAAATAAAATAAAAATTTTATTTTAAAAATGAATATTGAATAACTAAATTAGCAAAGAAAATATATTAAAAATCAATAAAGTAAATGATATTTTTGTAAATAAGCAACATATTCTTAAAATTTATCCAGCAAATCAAACACTAAATAAGAAATAACCTCAACATAATTCATCTCATTATTATTAATCCCAACGTAATTCATTCCATCGTAAATTATCCCATCATAACTTATATTCAAATCAAATGATCTCTTAGAGGTGGCATAGACTAGTTGAAAAATATTTCAAATTAACTCCTTCAGTTTACATTTAGAACAACTTTAGGTTTCTTCATTTTATTTGAAAAACCTTAGTTGTGTTGTGCATTATGTTAAATTCTAGCCTATCCTTATTGTTTGAGTCTTTCGCTGAGTAAGTCAGACAAGTCAAATAGTTCACTTAGGATTACAAATGATTTTTGAGCGCCAACTGCATCAAAAATGTAAACTTGAGTGTGACATGAAAATTTATCAGTTCAGTTAACCCTAAAATATGAAATCTGATCTAAAATCATCGTCAGTTTCAGAGTCAGTTATTTCATAGATTTGAGGTCTTAAGTTGAAAGTTTAAAATATTTTAAATCAAAGCTGATCTGAATTAATATTCAGAATTTGAACTCTCAGAATGAATTTTTAATAATTATTTTTGGATTTATGAGGTGATGCATCCTTTGCATTAGGGGAGTTTATCCTCATTCATGAAGTTAAACACCATAGAAAGTATCCCATGTCTAGTCTAATATGACTTTGATGGTCCCAAAACAAAATTTAAGAAAAAAAAAATTAAAGAAAAGGTTCTTTAGGTTTTTATTTAATTTATAAGTTGGAGAAATTATTTAATGCCCTCTTTAATTATGAAGTACATACCAAGAAAAGTTTCTATTCATAGGAACCATACAAACTCATATGGTCCATATACTTCCACCAAGTTAAAAATTGAAAATGGTGATAATTTCAGAATTTTTGTGTATGGGAAGTCTGCATTTTGCTGTCATTCAAGTATAAAATAAATAATAATTATTTTTTAATTACAACAAAAGGGCATCTTTCTCAAATTTCCATCAACTTTTTTTTTTTAATTTTGTCTTGCTTCCCCTTTTCTTCATCTAGTTAAACTCCAAAGAAAATACTACTAATTTTCCTCAAACATTAGTGCCCACAAATTAAATTTAAATGAAAGAATAATATTTAAATGTAAATTAATCCATTCAACTTGTTTGTCTAAGTTGATGGCTAAAGAAACGTGAATGAGTTTTTAACTTTAATCTATTTTTCATAATCTATGTGGATAAATCACTTAAATATTGTTGAAGAAGGTATTAGGCCTAACTCATACCTTAAAAGCTAGCTCAAAGGGAGAAAGATTATCTTATAAGGAGATCACTCATCTTATTAACCATCAATGTGGACCCAGTACTTAGCATCTGGTGCGTGAATAATTTTTTGGGGAGCCCAACATTGGGAGACGTGAGCCCTGCTCTGATATCATGTTGAAGAAGGTCTTAGGCCTAACTTCACACCCCAAAAGCTAGCTCAAAGGGAGGAAGATTGCCTAAACCTTATAAGGAGACCACTCATTCCATTAACCACCAATGTGGAACTTTGTGTCTCAATAAATATAACTACAAATAATTATTTATAATTTTTAAAATTAAATTATATTGATAACATAATTTTTTTCAACAATAATTATGCACATATAATAGATTTATTCAATTTAAAAAATTAGTGTCAATATTTTCTTAAAATCTCAATTTACCTAGGAAAATTTATAATGATACAAATTAATTAGACCAATACATTTGAAATATATTATAATTAAAATAAATAGGTAAATAGGCTTTTATAACTAAATCAAAAAGGACACAACACCATCTAACATTGTTTGGCTAATAAGGTCCATCGTGACCAACAAGGGTTGTTAAAATTTCGAGTGTGATTTCTATTAGGTATAAAGTCATTATTTTTAAAAATTATTTTTTATATAAATTTAAATTTAGTTATATTTTATTATATAAAATTATTTTATTATATATTATTAGTAAAGTTTAAAAAAATACATACAATTCTATCTCTATTTTATTAAAATAGAAAATTTATTTCTAATAAATATCAATTCAAGGCAATACAACTACTACCCACCCACCCAAAAAAAAGGGCTGCCATGATGAAAGTAATACCGGTAGAAAATTATTTGGCATGAGATCTGCGATAAATAATTTCTGAATAAAATGTAGAATTATTTTATTTTATATTAAATAATTTTAAAATTATTTATTTTATTATTTGTGTTTTAGTGCTGAGATAAATTATCTTATATATGTGGTTGAATAACTTATCATAAAATAACTTATGACGAAATTATTTATCATAAAATAATTTATTTTCAACCCAACGATCTCCTGTATCATAAGAACATAATTATTCCTTCTGTATATCTTTATTTGTCTATTATTCTAAAAATAAATATATAATAATATTTGTTCAATTTATGAAATTAAAAGATAATCTTTATACTTAATTTTTAATTTAATCTTATTATTAATTATAATTATTTTTTATTATATTTAAGTAATAATATAATAAAATTATTCTTATTATTTATTATTTTTTTAACTCTTATATCAAATAACTATTACTTCATACAAGGGTAGTAGTCAACTTAACTACTTGGACTTTCTAGAATATTTTTAATTATTGGTTCCAAAATAATAAAGCATATATTATATTACCCTATATTTTTAAGGCTATAAATAATGGGAAATATTACCCTATATTTTTAAGGCTATAAATAATGATTCCCAACACACTCATCTTCCTTGCACCACAACACTTTAGCTCTTTCCTTTTTTCCCCCAAGGAAATTACATTTTGCACATCAAGAAAATTCCAAGAACATCAAGAAAATTATATTTTCAGACACCCTTTTCTCTCCTTAGCCTATTTTGAAAAAGAAAAAGTAAAAAAAAAATCATGAAAATTAGTATCAAAGAATCAACACTAGTGAAACCATCAAAGCCAACACCAACCAAGAGGATTTGGAGTTCTAATTTGGATTTAATTGTTGGAAGAATCCATCTTTTGACTGTTTATTTTTATAAACCAAATGGATCTCCAAATTTCTTTGATAGTAATGTGATGAAAGAAGCATTAAGCAATGTTTTAGTTTCATTTTATCCAATGGCTGGGAGATTATCTAGGGATGATCAAGGAAGAATTGAAATAAATTGTAATAATGAAGGTGTTTTATTTGTTGAGGCCCAAAGTGATTCATGTGTTGATGATTTTGGTGATTTTACACCAAGTTTGGAACTTAGGAAACTTATTCCTAGTGTTCAAACCAATGGAGATATCTCAACCTTCCCACTCGTAATATTTCAGGTAAAAAATGTATACTATTTATATCGTATTTTATCGTATTTATATTTATATGCGTTACAATAATAATAATCTATCCAGTAAAATTTTATAAGTGGAGTTTTGGAGAGTGTATAATATATGCAGATCTTACCACTATCATAGAGTTAGAGAGACTGTTTCCTGAAACCCTCATCTCAAAACTCATAAGCAGAAATAACTAGATATGATAGAAAGGAAGGGAAGGGGACAGAAAGAACAACTAATAAGATAAAATTAACACATAATACACAGATAATGTGAATACATGATAAAAGAAAAGAAACAAACACCTAAATATACTATCAACCTGTTACTCTAATTCACGACTTCCACTTCTTTCTATCTAAAGTCATATTCTCAGTGAGATCATATGCGTTGATAATATTTTATGAAATTTTACTGAATATGCTATTGTTTCTGTAGTTATTGGTATAAAGAATTTTGATGTCTTTCTACAATTGTTAGCTTTCATGTAAAATTAGTTTTACCCTATTGGTATCTTACTTTATTTATATGTTTATATACATATGTGTGTATGGTATAAAGATTTTTTTAATATGTTTTTTTTAATTATTGTCATCTCTTTTGTAAATGAATTTTTATCCTATTAGTAGAATCTTTCTATTAAGAAATCTTACCCTATTGGTATCTTACTTTGTTTACATGTTTATATGTGCGTTGATGGTGTAAAGATATTTTTTTTATTGTCTTTTTATAATTGTTATCTGTCATGTAAAAGAATTTTTACCCTATTAGTATTTTACCATTGTGAAATTTTACTCCATTGGTATATTTCTTTATTTATATGATTATATGTAATAGTATTAAAAAAAATTGTCACCAAAAAGAATTGTCTTTTTACTATTGTGATCTTTCATGAAAAAGAATTTTCATGCTATTAATATCTTTAATAATATAATTTTTATATAAATATGTGTTGATAATGTATAAAGTCTTTTTATGTGTTTAGGTTATTAATTTACTTAAGTTTAGATCTTGAATATTAGTTTTTTTATAAATAATTACATACAATTGATTTTTAATTGATTAAATTTATATATATCGTCAGAGTATATATAAAACAAATTGCACTAAGAATCTAAAAGAAATTGGTTAAAATGAAAAGAAAATATAAAGACCTAATTTCTTGTTATTCAACTAAAAATATTAAGACAATAATTTAATATTATCTAATTTCTTACTTTTTTATTTTTTTTTTGAAAGTCCAAATGGAAAAGCTTAGGGAAAGTGCCATTTGATGAAAATTCAATTTTTTTTTAAAAGATTAGGGAAAATAACAAAGAAAAAGTAACAAAAATAATTAAGAATAGAAAATTGCATAACTAATGCATCTAATTTTGAGCTGACGGTTTTAGGAAATAACCTCTCTGCTTCTATGAGGTAGCGATAAAGTTTGCTTACAATTTACCCTCTCCAGATTCCACTTGTGAGATGAGGATTTTAGGAAATAACCTTTATACTTCTATGATGTAGCGATAAAATTTGCGTACAATTTACCATCTTCAGATCTCACTTGTGAGATTTTACTGGTGTGTTGTTGTTGTTTAATGCATCTAATTTAATACTTGTAGAAGAGAACCTAGAATGCTCAATTTAGTAAAGTATTTAAGAATGACATAATTTTTAATTAATAAAGTCTTTATAACTAGTAATCAAAGTAGCTAAGCTAGGTGACCTCTAGGAAGTTTAGGTCATAATTCATTTAAATTTTAACATTTTTAATACTATATATTTGAAATTTAATTATTTGTTAATATATTTGTATTTTTTTCATATTTATTTATATTTTTGTATGGGGTGCAAGGTATTATGGAATTTGGAATATACATTTGTTTTCCTTGGAAAATTTCAAGCAAAAAATAGGAAGAAAAAGAAAAAAAGACCTTTCTGCAAATTTAAATTTAATGGATTTGATATTAAATTAAAATTCTACAAATACAAAAAGCAAGGAACTTTTTTTTTAAAGAAATTACAAATTGAAAATTCAATATGTATGCAATTATTTCTAAAAAAAAAGGAAAAAAAACAATTTTATAGGACACATCTTTAATATTTTGAGTGTGTAGATGTCTCTGAATTATTTTTTTTCTAATTATAGGTGGCAATTAATTTTTTTTTCTAATTATAGGTGGCAAGTAATTTTTGACAGCTATAAATTCATTAAAATCATGATGGTTCCACTCTTCTAGAAAAATACACAAAATAATATTCTCTCTCTTAAATTAATTTTCATATTTTTCTAATTTAATTTATTTTTTCAAGAATTAATATATATATAAAAAAAAAAATTCAACAAGTGGAGTGGTTGATAGGCCATACATTGTTTTAATGTGCCATCAATATGAAAGCTTGGTGTTTGGCTTTTTGCTCTTTTTGTTTTTTTCTTTTTTTAAGAAAGTGTACATGTGAAGGCATTTTAATAATATATATAGATAAAATTTAAAATTCACAACTCATACTTCCCTAGCTAGTTGGTGAATAAATATTTTTTTTAACATATGGTGCATGACTTAATTCAATGTTTGTGTATATGTATGTTTTTAATATTATCTGACAGTGTGAAAATTCTTTATAGATTACTCGTTTTAGCTGTGGCGGAGTTGCTCTTGGTGCTGGAGTGTTCCACACGTTATCTGATGGTCTTTCGTCCATCCACTTTATCAACACGTGGTCGGATATCACTCGTGGCCTATCCATCGCGATCCCACCATTCATCGATCGGACACTCCTCCGTGCACGAGACCCACCAATGCTTTCTTTTGAGCATGTCGAGTATCATCCTCCACCTACCCTCAACTCATCGAAAAACCATGAGTCCACGGGCCCAAAGTCCAGTACCACGACGATGTTGAAATTCTCAAGTGAACAACTCATGCTTCTTAAGTCCAAGTCCAAGCACGAGGGTAGCACTTATGAAATCCTTGCGGCCCACATTTGGCGTTGTGCGTGCAAGGCACGCGGATTGCCAGACGATCAATTGTCCAAATTACACGTGGCCACTGATGGTAGGTCGAGGCTTTGCCCTCCCTTGCCACCAGGCTACCTAGGAAATGTCGTGTTCACGGCTACACCAATGGCTACATCATTCGAGCTTCAATCAGAACCGTTGTCGAGTTCCGCTAAGAGAATTCACGATGTGTTATTGAAAATGGATGATAACTACCTAAGATCAGCTCTCGATTACCTCGAGTTACAACCTGACCTATCAACCCTGATTCGAGGCCCGACTTACTTTGCTAGCCCTAATCTTAACATAAATAGTTGGACTAGGCTGCCTGTCCATGAGTGTGACTTTGGGTGGGGTAGGCCAATTCATATGGGACCAGCTTCCATTGTATATGAAGGGACAATTTATATTATACCAAGTCCAAATTCTAAGGATAGAAACTTGCGTTTGGCTGTTTGTTTAGATGCTGAACACATGCCACTATTTGAAAAGTACTTGTATGGCATTTGAAATAAAATATCAGTCAATGACGTGTTCGTTGTCACGAAATGCTTATCACATATCAGTCAATGATGTGCTTGTAATGCATATCACATGTCAATGTCTGAGAATTATCTATCAGTCAGTGGCGTGTGTGTCTAAGAAACGTAATGTTCTATCATACCCCAATGTTTGAGATGTATGTGCCTAAGAAACGTAATGTTCTATCATACCCCCAATGTTTGAGAATTTATTTGTATGAATTTTTGAGAGGTTGTAAAAGTAGGAGTGTTCAACACAATAGGTTTTGATGTGATCAAATTGTGGTGTGATTTAATTCAAGGCTTTTTGTAATGAATTTGATTATGTTTTTGCTAATGTCTAATTAAAGCTTTAATTACTCTTCCGTTTGTAATTATACCTAGATTTCAATTGATAGACTATTGGGGCAATTATCTACGGAGGACTTATATATATATATATGTTTTGACTTTTATGCATTCTTTGAAAAACTAGACGTTAAGTGTTCGAGTCAGCGTTGGTTTATAAAAACCTAATGTTATAAAATCATAATTGAAGCACCTAAACAAATATAAAGTTAAGTAGCTGAAGTAAGTACGTTAAAGTCATGGAATATTTTAATTACGCTGCATATAATAAAAGAGGAGGATAAACATATATGCCGTTCAACTGTCTACTTCAACAACTTTGATAGCCTTTTATTATATTTATTAAAAAATTATACTATAAAATCATAACATATAACGAAGATAGACCAAAAATATCTTATAAAATACGTCACTTGAATATATAAAGACATTTTAAATAGTCAATGGAACTTTGAATAGATAGTTTGGTACAATAATGTAAGATTATGTACACGCAAGTCTTGTTAGGTTCACCGCCAAGATTACGGCCAAATAAATATGATCTCTTTATTTTTAATTTATAATTTTGAGAATTTGAGTTTTGAATATAAATTTTTTTAATAAAAAAACATCTTTATATATATATATATATATATATATATATATATATATATATATATAAAATAGTACTTATGTAGCGTAAATCACAATTATTTAACGATTACCAAATGGAATAAAGAAAGGTCAAGTGCTTATCAATACACTTATCACGAGGATAAAAGTGTATGCACACCTTATCACTATTTTATAGAAATAGAGAGATTATTTTCGAAAGGCCGCCATCTCAACGTATCATCCCCAAAAGCCGAGAAAATTAGATATGAAATAAAATGACAAAAATAGAAAAAAATAATTAAAGACAATAAAAGTAATCAAATGAATGACGCATAAATACAACACAATATATCAAGATATGACTATCTCTACTATCTTACTATATTATACGGCCAGATATTATTCTTTTTCTAATAGTCGTCTAACCTTCTATCCTAATATAACTAATTATTTGATAAAATATATAAAAATAATGTTAAATAAAATAACAATCAAGCATAATTAGTTGTTTGCTTTTTTACGTTACCCTTACAG
>JAOTQJ010000099.1:837525-855081 GCA_025642045.1 Solanum sejunctum | reverse complement strand
GACAGTTTAAAAAGTCATTTTGCTTTATTCCATCATATCCTAAAGCCAAAAAATAATGAATCTTTGGCTCCATCCGAGATTGATGGAAAAACAAATATAATCAGTAAAAATTGCATATATGTATATATATGTTATCAAACTGAATTTTTAATATATATTAAACACAAACAACAATAATAACATATCCAGTAAAATCTACAAACGGGGTCTGGAAAAGATAAAATATAGACAGACGTTATCACTACCTCATAAAGATAGAGATATTATTTCCAGAAAATCCTTATCTAAAACATATATTGAACATAAATATAATTGATATCTAAAAATCGATTAGATTTTAGATATTACGAAATATAAAATTTAGAAAAAGTTATAAATAAGATGTGAAGGATAGGAAAACAAAATCCTAATGGCAAAAATTGAGTAGAAAATCAACAATCAATCGCACTCAGATAAGTCAAATCATTTAGGTGGACCATTGCACTATAGTTTGCTTATTTCTGGCTTCTTGTTTTATTATTTACTTTATTGGATCAAGTTTTCTTGGAAAAACACTATCACATGCAAAGTGCAACAATGTCCCCCTCCTCTCATATATGGAATTGCAATTATATAGTTATACTTTTGCAATTGCCTTAGCTGGAACTTCTTCACAAAATAGGGGAAAACTTATCCATATAAACCTATCTTCTTGGCTTGGATAGGATGAAGCATTATGCTTCCAAGTTTATAAATCATTTTCCAGCCTTCTTAATTTGTTACAAAATAAATGAATTTTTGTGGGGTAGGATTTAAAAGATAATTTTTTTTACTTTTTATAAAAATTTTACAAATTTGATTGAAAAAAATTATTTAAATAAGTTGAGGAATTTTATAAACAAAACATGTATAGTCGAGTGATTTACTATGAAAAGAACCCACGGTTAAGTTACTTTTTATGAAAAAATCACATGATTGAGTGGCCACATACTTGAGTAACTTTCTATGAAAAGAACCCATATATTTTATTTTATTATAATTTTTTTAAAAAAATGTTTAAAATTGTTAACTATTATAATTTATTTTTTATGTAATTTTTAAATATGTAAATTTTATTTTAATTTTTTGATTCTATGTTTAGATTTGCACAAAATATTATTTACTTGATCCTCATAATCCAAATCAAATCAAACAAATTAAAACAAACAAAATAGTATTAAAGAGGTTAATACATTATACAAGTTAAACCACTATGAAGGAAATATTTATCTGAAATGTTATGATTTCTATGTGGTGATTTTATATATGTATATTAATATTTAATAACAATAATAACATATTTAGTAAAATTTTACAAGTGAAATCTAGGGAGATGTATACTAATATTTGACATTTAAAGGCCATTTAGCTCTTATGAGCAAAAGTATGCAAAGATTTTTTTTTTTTTGGTACTTTTTATTTTATAAACGTAAACAAGATATTGTTAAATTTAAAATTTCCATTGATTTCACGTTTTATTAATTCAAAATTTTAAAAGGCTAGTACATTTCTAACAAAATTTAACTACTTATACCTTACTGACAAAGAATCTTTATCTTATATATATATATATATAAGAGGATTGTAGAACCAGTGGGGTGACACTCTCTAAATTTTTTACTTTTAATTTTAAAAAATGAAAGAAAAAATAAAAAAGAGTTTGACAAAATGATTAACTTCCACAATTCCGTTTACTGCCATGTTGAATTAGTATAAATACCAATCTTTTATTTTTTATTAGAATACAAATTAATTTTTCTTTCTGTTGAGATACAAAACAACCATTTTTTAAAAATTAAAAAACACGTAGAAAAAGATAAAATTGATAAGGTATTCTAGGGAAGACAAATAACCAAAAATTACTTAACTGACTTGACTAATTTAAAGAAGTAAAATATTTTTTCACTAACAATTTTCTTATTTTATGCCAATAAATCTAATCATTTATAAATTTTAATATTTGTTAAATACTTTTTTATTTTTTATTTATTATATCAAAAAATGTTATATTCTGTTAGTAATTTATCGTTAGAATTTGAAAAAAAATTAATCATATGTTAATTCTAATAAATATCATTTATAAAATTTACTCTTTAAAATCTTATTGATTTTTAGAATTCTTTAAATACTTAATATAATTCATGTTTCACGCTTTATTTAAAACTTTATTGAAAAGTCTACTTCTAACATGTGCCTTTTCCACTAATATTTTATCTTCCTCGTCTTTGATGTACTCCAGGCTCATGATAATGATCCATTAATAATATGCTTTTGAACACTTTTGTCCTTTTATTTTCTGTTTCGATAAAATATTAAATAAATCTCAGTTGTTAGATTTAACGAAAACCTCAAAATAAAATATAACATGAATTTTCATCTCGAGGTGTGTAAGTTTATGTTTTTTATTTTATTTTGATTTGAAGTCTGAAGTCTTTTGAGGTGGAAATTTTGCCACTTCTTAAAAAAAATCGATTTTGGCTATTTGATTCAGCTTTTGATGTTGCAAGTAAATAAATTCGTTTTTAAATAAATGATTTCCATACCAAAAATACACTTAACAAAAGTCCTAAACTAGTTTTGTCAATTATTTTTCACAAACATATTATTTTATAAATATTGACATAACTTTTAAAAAATTATATATTTGTTGATATGAGTACAGGTGTAAAATGCATATGTGTTTTAAAGTTAAAATGTTTTATTTTAGAGGATACTTACGAAAGCAATGATCTTGGTCGTACACACGCGTTTGTCTTCCTTTCAGTAATTGATCATATTATTTAAGAGTTTAATTTTGGTGCACTTGACAGTGCATTAAATTTTTACACCCATTAGATAATATTGATTTGTAATTATAGATTATTAAAAAGTATTTTTTTATAATATTTATTTATATTTTAAAAAATACAATACAATGATTAATTTTTCTCTATCTTCTCTACTTCTCTCTGTTTTATCTTTTCTTTTCTTCTTTGACAAATAACTCAATCTTTTTTTAATTAACTTCTTCCGTTACAATTTAAATATTTTTTTCTTAATTATTCTACAAGCATATATATATATATATCCATTTCTTTCTCCTTCACTATATGTAGTCTTTTGTGTATTCTTTTTTCAATATATAAAAATTTTATTTTTATATCTACAATCAAAACTAACCTTCTTATATATTTTAGTTTTGTTTATTATTTCTAGGATTTATTGGTATTTTTTCTCAAAATTAAGTATTTTTTGAAGTGTTCATTTCATTTTTCTATTGTTGTGTTTTTCATAAAAGATGAAAAATCTCTTGAACAACTCTCTACATCCTTCATCTCTTTCAAATCTTCTTTTTGATTACATATTTTATTAGAATTATTATTATTATAAATATGAATGCCATAAATTAAGTTTTTTTTTAAACAAAATGAAAGATGAACAGAATAATTTAAGAAAAAGAAAAGGAATAAAAATAAAAATAAAAGACAAGAATCGCAACATCGTCATTTTATCAACGCCATATAATACCTACGAGAAAGAGCGAGAGTATAATTTGAATTCAAATTAAGAAAGAAAAAAAATCTAAGAAATAAGAAGGAATTTGGATTTTAGTATAATTAGGATTCAAATTACCTTTAATATTTTTCTAAATGATATTCTTTTCAAAATGTATAAATATTACTTGAAAAAATTATGACAATTATCTTTAAATTTACCTGATAGTATAGAAAATCTTTTACACCAATAATGCATATAATTTAAACTCTATAATACATGATCATTAATTATTAGCCGACTAGATATCAAAAGTCTTATCAATATCAAAAATATATTTCATTGCTTGAGAATTGGAAAGGTCTCCGAAAATAATGAACAATAGTCAAGTTGTAAACAGCTAGGGTTGATTTGGTTTTTTATTAAAAAAATTCTATCTTCCCTTCGAATATATCCTCAATAATATGATAGTTCTTCGATCTCTGCTTTTATAGACGAAAGTATTTAGTAAAATTAATTACATCAAATCTATTAATTAAATATACGTGAAAAATATATTTGATACTTAAATTACGATTTTTCAACTTTGAAATCTCCCAAATACATTTTCACAAACATCCGGTGTGCTTTCATGTATCAATATGTAAATAACATGAAATTTATATATTACTTCACAAAATTCGTACACATCACACTAAGCAACAAATAGTATAAATTTGATACCTGAAAGTAATGTAAAAAAAAATAAAATGGCAAACTAGTAAAAAAACAGTATCCTACATTATTTCAACAAAGAAGAAATTGTAAAAATTAGGTCGAAGAATTAAACCTTCGGCTACAAAGGGCGAGTGGTAAAGGACTCATTCTTTTTCTCCTTTTTGCATGTTGTTTTGGAATTTTGGATTTTGAAGTTGAAGCTACAATCTTGATAACCTCCGTCTCTTCTTATGAATCCTCTTCAATTGACTCATCTTGATAAGTGTTGGCATCGTCGCTTGTTATTTGAGGATCCATTGGAAAGTTTCACTGATCAAATAAACGAAATCAGTTTGAGGAAAACTTTGGAACAAAGAATGAAGAAGAAAGTTTGAAATTGCAATTAATCATGATAACTTGAATAACTGATACATTCGTGACCTCTCTTCCAAATCACCGACAAAACCTGGTTGTCAGCTTTAGTTTTGCATTTTCTTGCAAGAATTTTTCAGAGGGTTTTGAATTTTTCAAATTATTTATGTTGCCCATACATAGCAATTGAAATTACTTTCAACGACGTTATACCCTATTAATGGATGATTGGATTGAATTTTTTAGTTCAATCCCATTTTTCATGTAACCGATTGACTTGTTTCTTTTCTTTTTTTTTGACATTTATCAAACGAGTTTTAAGGTATCAACATGCCTAATAAATATGAGATTTTTAATAATTTAAAAAATAATTAATATAAAAAAATTTAACCTTATACTTATGAGATTTGTAAAATTTTTACTTTTTTTAAATAAGATATGTATCCCCTCTTACAATTGGTGACTCCCTTAATTTTGAAGAGTTGATTATTTTATTAAAAATTGTATACTTTGTGATTGTCAGACAAGTAAAATGGAGGAAATATCTATATAATTATGCAACTTAAACATTTAAAAGCTTTCAATAGTATTGAAATATAAAGTTAGATTACTGCTAATATTTTATCGTTAGTTAATAATAAATTCAATTAAATTAAATCAATCCAATAAAAAACCAAAACGATAATTTTTATTTACTGTAATTTGATTAAAATTTAAAAAACAATAAATTAGCTTAGTTTTGAATAAAACTAATTCAAATAAAATCTCCAACACCCTTACTTGAAAGTAAGATTTTCGTTTTCTTTTCCTTTTTCGACAAAAATAGATTTATAATTTCAGTAGGATCAAAGGTTAAGGCCGCGTGGATCCCGCCAAATCACCAAAGCCGCAACTTGCAAACTGATTCTTCGGTGTTTCTACCTTCATCCACTTTGTGCAACACACGTTTTGTGTTTTTGTCTAAAAAACGGTCTTTATCTTACTTTTAATATTCTGTTTGAATAGTTATTCTGTATTATATTATATTATTTTAATAATTATAATATTTAGATAAATTATATTATTTTTTGTTATTATGTAATATCATATATTCATAATTTGAATGATAAACTTATATAAAATAGTAGTGTATATGGTAGATACTATGAAATGATAAGATAAATAATAAAGTAGAATTATTAAATAAATAAATAAAGTAAAAAATGAGAAAAATTATTAAAGTAATGATGTAATCATACCAAATTAGTTGTTACACAAAATAAGTCTTTTCATCGTTAGCTAACGATGGAATTAAACGATACAACACAATGAAATTTAAGTAACAATCAAAACAAATGTTGTATCTAAACTAACAATACAATACAATACAATGGGAAACAATCATCCAAACAAGGGATAATTACAAAAAGGAAAACTTACATAGATATATAATTTAACTTTAAAATTTCTCTTTTATCCTTAATATAATAATTCTCTGCTACATAAATACTCCTTCCGTCCAAAATTAATTGAATATTTGAGCTTCTTTTCAATGTTCAAAATATGTGAATTGTTCAAAGTATAAGATGAATGTTTGAATTTTTTTTTATATTTGCCCTTTCATTTATTAAAGTTTTATATTTTCTACGAGATAAATTATACTACATATTTATGATTTCACAAAGGGTAATAGTGAAAAATATGATATAAATTTTGTCTTTGAATTTTTTTTAATATGTCTACATTACCTTACAAATTCAATTAAAATGAGAAAAGAAAGTATATAATAATAATTTTAGATCACAAATTTAAATTTTTTTTTCTTTTTTTCAAAATTATACCAAATCAAAAAATATCATATAAAATAAATGGGGAGAGCATGATTTGCCAATGAAATCATAATAATAAGCAAAATTAATAATAGTACTATTGCTTCGCTCTTTTTTTACTTGTTATATTATATTTTTAATAATTAATTTGAAAAATTAATGATAACTAAAAAAAAATAAAAAAGGTACAGTTGAAAACGTAATTGGATAATATTTAAACATATTAAAAAAGAACTAATAAAATATTTTTAACATATAGCAGGTATGATGGAGTAAATCATGCCTGAAATCTGAATAATGCTTTCACCCAACAACAATTATGATACTTTCTTCGTCCTAGATTAATTAAATTTTGAGTTAATTTATATATATTAAATAAAATATTTAAAAATAAAATTTAAAATATATTTTTCACTAGTAAAATACAAAACTTAAACAAATGAATAGATAAATATGAAAAATAATTAAATATATATTTTAACCTTTAAATAATTTAACTATTCTAAATATTAAAAAAAAAATAATTAATTTGAAATAAAAAAAATAATAAATTATTTTCAACTAAGCCACTCATATTGAAGAAAAAAAAATTTCATTAGAAGTTTCAAGTGAGGTCTCACATCATTTTGTCTATGGACATTAAATGGAGTGATTTGAGGTGTGTTGTCTATTCAATCTCCTCAACATGCATGTGGTGGGGATGATATTAATGGACTTTGGAATGGATCTTTTTTGGAAATTTCAAATATTTTGTCAACGTATTTGCTTTATGTTCTCGTGATATTTTTTAATTTAATATAATATTTAAGAATTCTTTCTTTAAAGTTGTTTAAATTAATTTTTATGTACTTGTGTCAATGAAATTAATTTTATTAAGAATTGAAATAAATTTTTTATTATATATAAAAAGAAATGGAGATCACGTATTAAAATAAACGACTAATAGATTAATAGGAGTAATTGCATCTTTATATCATGTATAGTCATTATCTGTCTCGTATTTGTTACTTTATCATATTTATATTATTATTTATTTTTCATTATTAGTCGATTTTCTCTTTCTTTTCTTTTTCCTTTTTCTTTTATAACTAATATCTTTTGCTTATGGAGTTTAATTTTTGAAATGAGGATTTTTTGAAAGCAGCTTCTATATCTCTATGAGATAGTGATAATGTATATGTACATTTTATCCTCTCCAAGCCTCACTTGTAAAGTTCCACTCAGTATGTTGTCGTAAGAATTGAAAAAAAATTCCTTTTTTTGATTGAAAAAAAAAACAAAACGTTACACAAATTGAATTATCTGCTTTACACAAATTTCGTCAAGGTATCTACTTTATGTTCTCATTTTATGTGACACTTTTTAACTTTATATAATATTTAAAAAAAAAAATTTAAAGTTGTTTAAAACAATCTCTATATACTTATCTTTGAATTCATTTCATTAAGAATTGAAATAAATTTTTTATTATATATAAAAAGAAGTGAAGATCGCATATTAGGAAATAAATTTTTTATTTACAATATGAGTATAGAACCATTGGGTTCTAACGAACTCATACCGTCATTTTATTTAGTAAAAACTATACAGTAGAAACAGTGCCCACTGACCACTTTTGGACTTTGGAGCGGGTACAGACAAACCGTACCTCTACCTTTGTATGTTAGAGAGGCTGTTTCCGATAGACCCTTAACTCAAAAGGAAGTTTACGAAGTAGGATTGCAAGAAATTAACACCAGATAACAGGAAATTAAAATATACGAACACAACTAAAGTCATAGAATACAGTTGTAATAAGTAAACGAGAATGTTAAAACTGAGTAGAGTGTGGACAGACCTTACCTCTACCTTCGTGCGTTAGAGAGGCTGTTTCCGATTGAAACTCAACTCAAAAGGGAAGTTTTTGAAGTACGATTGCAAGAAACTAATCACAGATAACAGGGGTCGGTGGCTACTTTCACCATAGCCTCCGTTAAGTAAACAATTATACAAGCAGAGTATAATAACGACGTACCACTCATTTCTTGCCTGATTAAATTCGGAAGAAGTCTGCCTGGAAACGATCATCATAGAGTTGCCAGTGCCCGTACCTCTGTGTTTGAGATTCTAAGCAGAAGTGAGGCTTCTTCAAGGTTTTCAACTGCTTCAGATTCGACGAGGCATCTGCAATACCCCGGCTAGTAAGATTCGTACACCCAAAGAGATCCAGATGCTCCAGGTTTACACATCCTTCAGATATCAAAGCTAGACCTTTATTAGTCATCTTGGAAAACCGTAGTTCAAGTTGCATGAGTTGAGGTATAAATTTCCCTATTGCAGCAGCTTCTGAATCGCCATCTTGAGGACAGGTATCTAGATACTCCCTCGGGACAAATCGATCTTGTTGAGAAGAATTAAACCGAGTCATGAGATTTCGCCTCAGAATCCGTAAATTAGGACAATGCTGTCCTATGAGAGCTAGAGACTTGTGCGATATATGATAGCAGAAGCTGATGTCGAGTTCCCTAAGCAAAGGGCAACCAAAGGCTATCTTAGACATGGTTTCATCGGTTACATGTGGACAGCACTGGATTGAGAGAACTTGAAGATTTCGCGACCTGAAAAATATTTCCATTCATAAACACACACATCACCTTCATTGCCTTGAATCTAATCAAACACATTAAGATTAAGCTACACTTTAAGCCACAAGAAAAAGCAACAGCCAGTTCCAACTGTATCAAGTTTTCCTTTTCCAGGGAGTCGTCTAACTAGTGAATTTCAGAAATATTTGATTATCACACATAGACCCCAAGTCATACCCAAGAACATAAAAACTTTAGAATCCCAAGAAGAAAAGAGAAGAAAACTGATAGCAGCACCCAGCATCTTTAGTCTCGACGATTTACTAGTAGTCATTGTTCACTATTGTCACTAATACAACAGATAAAACCAACTTATTTAAGTGCATTCCTCCTTATTCCTTTAAAAAGAAATCTTAAGGTTGGTGTTTGGTCCAAGTTTTGCACCCGATACCTATTATCTCTCACCAGCACAAGTACTGAGCAACTCTGTCATTTGAAGCTTAAAGAAAAGAAAACAATCACCTATCATTTTCCTGAATCAGTATTTCAAGATTGCTATCAACATAAATTTTGTACTTTTCATTAGTTTCATGAATTCAAATTCTGGAGATCTTTGCTCATTTCATACATTGAGCGTTGAAAATGTCAGACAATGAACTGATGAACCCAAGAACAATCCAAAACCAACCAAATAGTAATGCTAACATCGTCTCATTGCTGGGAAGCACATAACAAACTGCAAAATGAATATGTGGAAGTCCATTTAAAGGGAAGTTTCTGCTCTCAAACAAACATGACAATTCAGATATAAAACCAAAGCCATCAAACATCAAACTTGACTTTTTCTTATATAAAAGTGATGTCTGGATCAACTAGTGCACACCTCGACTAATTCAAAGAGGTACATGCAACCTCACATCAACATAGATACTAGATAACGCTGTTATGCAACACTAAATCAAACAAGAAATGTAGATTTCTCTACTCGAATGGAATAAAACCCCACAGGATTTTTAGTACTGCAAATAAATAGCACAGCCATAAGACTCTTAAGCAACATTTTCAAGATTTTTCTTTACCTTGTCAAACCTCTATTCAGAAAAAGGTACAAACAAATTGTCAGTTAGAAGTGAGGGGTGTTTACAATCAAACAACTCTCTTATCTCATTTTATGTAGCACACTCAAGTCTATTCCAAAAAAATGACTCCTTTCTACTAAAAAAAATCTTTTTCTACTATGCACATCTCAACTAATTTCACAGGTACCTACTAGTGGTGGAGCCACTCTATGGCCAGGGGGTTCGGCATCCGAACCCCCTTCGGCGGAAGATTATACTATTTATACATATTTAAAATTATCTTTTATCTATATATAGTAGATGTCAAACCCCGTTCAGCTAGTTCCCGTGCTTGTTTTTTCGAATGTTGAACCCCCTTAATTGAATTTTTGGCTCTGTCACTGGTACCTACAACCTCCTACTCGTGGTATCATCTAGTGATTAATATATAAAAATAAATTAGTATTAAGCTTTTCATTTTAGGCTTAACAAGATAATATATAGTTTCTACAAATGCCTATAGTTAATCAATCATGCCCTACATCATCCACTACTAGAAACAAAAGTTTTTTCCACCGCAAACCAGTGCAAAATTTTATACTATAGAACATAATTTTCCAGCTCATTTTCCATCGAACCAACTCACTTGCGAAATAAATTCTCACTGCAAAAGTGAAAAACTTGCTAATTTTTTCTCTTCTTCAATCAAAATTTCTTCTAAAATAGCTACCAAACATTTTTCAATAGAAAATTCAATGATCATTAAATCACGACTGAGTTATAACTCGGTGGCAGAGGCAGAGGTAGAACCAGTATTTTCGTCAAGGGTATTCATATTTTTAAAATATTGGTCAGTAATTTTTGTATCAAATTGTTCAACAATTAATATACATTAAAATATCTATATTTAACTTATATATTTAAAAAAAATTCTAACAAAGGGTGTTCAGCACCGTTGGTGAATGTAGCTCTGCTCCTATCATGCTACTCCACGACTCAGTTTCTATCAATCAAACAACGCTAGTTTCGATTTCATGTCCAATAATTGAATTGAGAAATGTTAATTTACCTTTCAGCGATCAAACCAATGGAACGATCAGAGCAATGTCTAACCCGAAAAACACTCAGAGATCTCTCACTCCAAATCACAACAGATCGAACCATAGAATCGATTTTTCTCTCAAATTCAACATTCCAGTAACGACTCGACGCCGACTCAGAGACCGATTCGATGAAATAAGTTTCGAGATCGATTACCGAGTTGAGATTGGGATCCTTACATGCTTGTAACCAAAGCTTGCATACAAACATGGCACCTCGCCATCGATCTTCAATGGAGAGACGAGAGAAGATGTTAACGAGGCATAACTGAGTTAACTCGGCCCAGTTGCAGACCGGAAGTGAACCGGTTTTCTCTTCTTCCTTAGCCATTTTTGGGGGAAAAAAAATAACAAATACAGAAAATTTATGGAGAAAATTTCAAAGAATTCTATCTTTTGTGTTCTGATAATAGTTATGATTTTTTTTAAAATTTTTTATAGATATTCCAAAAAATCTTCATCTAAAATTAGGAATTTGGTTGGACCAACCATTCCAACCTTGTTATTTTATTATACAAATCTTTTAGCAAATTTTAACTAAAATAGATTGAAATTAATTTATACTAAAATAGTGTGATACCATTTTAGTGTAAAATTTGATAATACTATTTTTTTCGTTTGATTTGACATCATTAATTTGACACACTATTTAAGAAGGGAGGAAGATTTTTGAAATTAGACGATTGGTTGTCATAGTTTATAAGGTATCATTTTGTACTATATTTGTCTCACCTAAATAAAGTTTTAATAAGGTTGTACATGTGTTAAATTTGTAGGCATAATACCTAAAACATAGGCTCAAATTCAACTTCGGCTAGCAAGTAAGTACTTTCAACTTTGAGAGTGCATGATGTTTAAACATCTGAACTTAGTCTAAACTGACAACTGAATAATTTAAATCGACACTGATGTCGAACATAAATATTGAAGGTGTCCACATAATCATTTTTTTATTTTCATCAATCTCGGATGGAGCCAAAGATTGACTATTTTTTGGCTTTGGAGTATGATGGAATAAAGCAAAATGGCTCTTTAAACTGTCTGCGCTTCTTTCATTTGTGAAGTAGCAATTAGTCAATGCAACTTTCGACGCTTCTCATGGGTCATCTAGAAACAGTCGCTTATGTTTTTAAACATAGGGGTTAGGCTGCGTACATCCGACTCCCCCTCACCTCGCAATGAGCGGGAGCCTTTTGAGGCATTGGAGTATGTTGATGATGAACCACATAATCATTTTGTAAGTTGGAGTGTTCAAATGATATAGTGGAAACGAGTTGAAGTGTCTAGACATGCATATTCAAAATTAGAGAGTTCACTTGTCAATTGAGGTCGAGTTTGAGTATTATATATTTCTTGTCTCATTGATGCTTGATCACCATAAGATCATGGTAGGAACTAAGTTGCGCAGACTCTTCACTATGCTGCACTCCTATCGGATTCTCCAAAAATACATTATTTTTGGCGAATTCGAGATGCATCTGCTGACACTTTTGAAGAGTCCAAACATCGTAGGGTAGGAATGACCAAGCAAGAGTTCAATGAACACATTAACTTCCCTCTTTTGTAAATGAAAAGTTCTTTGAAGCATCACTAAAATGTACCTTGTTGTCACCTTAACAAATCTAGTAAATCCTTTTGATCCTCAAGTTCAACTGAACTACTACCCAAGTCCTTTGACAATCCCCTCTCTTTCATCAACACTTGAATTTTCTCCGCATCGTTAAACCTTCCCATTTCACCATATAAATTAGCCAGCACGACGTAATAGGCCGAGTTTCTTGGAGCCAATCCTATAAGTTTCCAAGCTGCAAACTCACTCAATTCTTGATTTCCATGAAGTCTGCAGCCAGCAAGCAATGCTCCCCAAACGCTCTTTGTAGGTTTTACCGGCATTTCTTTGATCAACCTGAACACGTCTTCTGAAAACCCAGAACGCGCTAACAGATTAACCATACAAGCGTAGTGTTTCACACCAGGTGGAAATCCATACCTCCCATTCATCAACCAAGAAAAGATTTCTCTGCCCTGTTCAACCAGCCCATAATACGCACAAGCACAAAGCACGGCTACTAAAGTCACTTCATCAGGTTTGACATTTTCGAGCTGCATGATAAAGAACCATCGCAATGCTTCCTCCCCGCTTTTAGCCAACGCCAACCCCCTGATGAGAGCATTCCAAGTACACACATTCCTATGTTTCATTTCTTGAAATACCCAAAAACCGTGTTGGATTTTCCCACACTTCCCATACATATCTATCAATGAAGTACCCAAAATCACATCCATTTCCCATCCTTTCCTCCTTATTTCATCATGTATCATCACCCCAATATCTAAAGCACCACAATTAGCACAAGCAGACAATGCATTCACCATTGTTACCCGATTAGGCGCCACACCGGAATCCCTCATTCTCTCAAACACAACAAGTGCATCACCAAACTTCCCACAATCTCTATAACCCATAAGCAAAATCGTCCACGAAACAACATCTCTATCTGTCTGAGGTATTTCATCGAACAGTTGGTGACAAACCCCAATTTCATCACAAGAAGCATACAAATTCAACAACGAATTCTGCACATAAATATCACAAACATAACCCCATTTCACAACATGGGTATGCACAGATTGGCCTAATTTCAACTTCTTGAGATCAGATAAAGACTTTAGAACAAAAGGGTAGGTGTAATTGTTCGGAAAAATACCTTCTTTATGCATATGGGCGTACATGGAAACCGCCTTCTGCTTCAGTACTGGGATTTGGGAATGTGAACATTCTTGAATCAGAGTGTTGCAGATGAAGGTGTGGGGTTTCTTGATGAGTTTGGTGTAAAGGGTGAAAGCAGAGTTTAAGAGACCTAATGATTTGGATACAGAGATGAAGCTATGAGCTATGGTGGTGTCGAAATGGAGTTTATGGTGGATGATTTGAGCTTGGATTTGGGAAATTTGAGAACGTGAAATGGAGGTTTTGGTCAAGAAATGGAGGATTTTTGTGGATATATTGTTGAGCTGTGAATAGGAATTTGATGTCACAGGCATGATTGAGCTTCTTCACATGGAGGGAAGTGAAAGAGCCTTCATAAATATATATATATATATATTGTTTCGTCTCGTTCGTTGAAGCTCGACTAAATGTGAATTCATGCTGAAAGGTTAAAGCACTTCCTAACAAAAGTTAAAGGACTCGAACGCGAAATCTAAGAATGAAGGAAAGAGCTTTTATATAGTTGTCTCATAATAACCATTTAAATTTAGCGCAAGCGGGTAATTAAACACTCTAATTTTGAACAAATACATCTAAATACCTTTAAGTCATCGTTTAGTGGGTCAGAAAATACTCCAACTTTAAGAAGAAAAATATGATATAGATACTTTTAAAATTGATGTGTCACCTTAGCAATTGAGCAATCATTAAACACGATGATAATGAGTTTGGATTATTTAGTTAATAACAAGTTGAGGTGTCTAGATATGAACACGTAAAGTATCTAATTACCAATCGAGGCCTTGAGCATTTGTATACACATAAGAAGCTTCTGAAGTGAATGTGTTGTGTGAAGAAAGTGTCATAACTCGAATGGGGCGGGTTCTATTTTATGGGTAAATGGAAAACCCGACTCTACGAACACAAGGAAAGATAATTTTAATTTTTGATACTAGGTAGGAATCACCCACGACTAGACATGACATAATCAAATAACAGTAAGAATGGAACTTCTTTCCATGAAGGGAAATAAATGTAAATAATTTAAGTACCCAAGGTTATTCTTTTTTCAAAGAGATAAAGTCGTTTTTTTTATTGATTGATTCTTTGAATTCTTATTTGAAGAGCCATCGTTAACTTGTTATGAAGTATAAGTCTTTAATGAGTCATCATTACTTGACTTAGAGAAGGCGAACAAATAGGTAGGCAAAAATATATTGTGCCTGTATCAAAAGACTTTCTTTTTTCATGATATATCAATCAAAATTAATACCGTAGCAAAACATAGTGTAGAGAGGCCAAACTGACACCCCTCATCAAAACATTATATTATGTATACAAAAAGTTATACGAAATATATTAATCAAAAATTATTTTTCATTCATATAGTTGCGAGTATAGGTACAACAACAACATTACTCCAATACCTCAAAGACTCCCCCTTGCGGGGTAAGGGGAGATCGGATGTACACAGTCTGACTCCTATGTTTAAAAACATAGCGCGACTGTTTCCGAATGACCCATGATGAGCATCGAAAGTTGCATTGACTAACTGCTACTTCACAATTGAAAAAAACGCAGACAGTTTAAAGAGTCATTTTGCTTTATTCCATCATACCCCAAAGCTAAAAAATAGTGAATCTTTGGCTCCATTCGAGATTGATGGAAATATGAGTATAGGCACAAGTATTGACTCAAAAGCTTTAGTTTAAATTCTCTATTTCCATCCGAGATTGATGGAAATACGAGTATAGGTACTACTACTTTTTAAACCTATTAACATTTCTTCCGGTTCTTTTCTTTCAATAAACAAAGGTAATTCATCTATCTGAAGAAATGATTCATCGAGATAATGAGTTATCATTGATATCGACATGCATAAGATCGTCAAAACCTTGCATGCATAAGAGAAACTACAACAATAAAATAGCATGTTCAATGTAATTCTACAAGTGAGACCTGAAGGGAATAAAGCATACAAAGACCTTGAGCCTACCCTGTAGAGATAGGTTATTTTTGGAAGACCTTTGACTCGAGTAACATGCTTAAGAGAAACTTTGAGCCTAATAAACAGGATAATTTCATATCTTCATTTCCCCAGGATAACCTGTTTGATAAACAACATATTTCTAAGATGAAGGCTTGCTTATTACTAACTGGTCTATTGACTAGCCTAGTTCCAACTTTCTTTTGATCGACCAAGAAATCCGTCAAGAGTCCACTTTTGGAACCAGCAACAACCTTCAAAACTCGAGAATAATGAGTCAGCCCCTCTACTCTTTTCTACTTAAATATCAAGCTGAGTTCGTACAGCACACAAAACTCGAACATGTGATAAGTCACAAGTCCTTCAACTTTTGCCGCTTGAACTAAACCCCAAACGCTAGCCCGCGTTCTAAGATTGTGCATCCCTTTGAAGTCAGATAAAGTTTCAAGAATCACTTCATGTAGCTGCATACTACATAGATGTATATCCATAGTTTCCTACTTTAGGGGATAACAACAAATCAAAGCTTGAAATATAGCACCACCAAATCAAAAACCAAATAGCTAAATGGATCAATAGTAGGAGCTTATCTATCTCTCCCTACACCAAAGTAGAATCTTTTATGTACCCCTAATTCCAACACCGTTTATCTGATCTCTCTCACAAATTAAGCATTCATCGTCACAAAACAACAACATATCCACTGTAATTCTGCAAGTGAGGCATGAGGAGGGTGGTAAGTACACAACTTTACTCTTACCTTGTGAAGGTAGAGAGATCGTTTCCAATAGACCTTCAGCTCAAGTAAGAATCAAAACACTTAAAAAATTAAAGACCTCAGAAGAAAAGGTTATAAATTACCAATCCATAAACTTAAACTGCAACAGTTTTATTAAGAACAAGTGACATAGGGTACAATACATCCATAGTTGGAGCCAAAAGGACTTGAAAAATGCTGACAGGTGCTTGTGGGATCCTCCAAAAATAGTGCATTTTTCTTAGGATCTCACATGAGCACTGCAGCATCTTTGGAAAGTCCGAGCAACATAGGGTTTAACTTACAAGCAAAACAAGGAAACAAGCACACAATCTGAAATGGTACATTCAACAATGATCAAGCAAGAGTTTCATAGTGATCCATTCGTGGTTCACGTTCGACACAGAGAATTGCATATAGAGCATAGATAATTCCAGGAACATAGCCCAATATGGTCAACACCACGCAAATCAAGAACTCCACCTGGAAATTTTCAAGAAAAAAGAGAAATATCACTAAATCACCTTAAACCATTGTGTCAATTCTCAAACACCCTTTTTACTTCATCCCAAAAACCAATCACCAAAATTGAATCTTTTTGCAGTTTCAAAGAGGAAAACCACCCACATCACTAAATCCCCTAAAACAATCAACCCAGTTCTCAAATGCCCTTTTCAGTTCATCCTCCAAAACAATCACCCAAGTGAAAATTTTAACAAAAATTTCAAAAAAATTGAGTCTTTTTGCAATTTCATGAAAAAGAAAAAACACCCACATCACTAAATCCCTAAAACAATCAACCCTATTCTCAAACACCCTTTTCAGTTCATCCCCCAAAACAATCACCCAACTGAAAATTTTCAACAAAAATTTCAAAAAAATTGGATCTTTCTGCAATTTTTAAAAGAAGAAAAGAAACCCCACATCACTAAATCCCCTAAAACAATCAACCCTATTCTCAAACACCCTTTTCAGTTCATCCCCCAAAACAATCACCCAACTGAAAATTTTC
>JAOTQJ010000099.1:811163-823311 GCA_025642045.1 Solanum sejunctum | reverse complement strand
ACATAAGACGGCTGTTTCCAGATGACCCATGAGGAGCATCGAAAGTTGCAATGACTAATTGCTACTTTACAAATGAAAAAGGCGTAGATAGTTTAAAGAGCCATTTTGCTTTATTCCATCATACTCCAAGACAAAAAAATAGTCAATCTTTGACTCCATCCGAGATTGATGGAAAAGAAATGGACATAAGTAAGAAGATCAATTATACAGAATGACACTGGCAGTAGTAGTCTTTTATGTGTGGCAAGAAAAAAATCACATACTCTTCCAGAAGAAAAACAGAGAGCGCAGAATAAATCATTAGACAATGTGTTCAAGAAATTCATTGTAGAAGTAATACTAATCCTAGACTAAATAGTTACACGAGCAATTTAAATTACTATCCCTAAAAGGCTAGTAGAGAGACAAAACAAGAAAAAACTCGAAGTTTGAGACTATATTTAATCTAGAGATTCAAACTTGTAAAAAGGTTCATCTGATAATAGAAATTGATCAATAAAAAAAAGAAATTCATTAACAAATTTATATAATCCTCAATCGTAACACAAATTCAACATTTTCAAATTGATCGGTAAAAAGTACAATAACATTACATCCAAATTTGAAACAAATTATAAGATAAAATAACAAAATTTATTTATGAAAAAGAAAAAAATTTAATGAAACGATTATCAATAATAATCATCATATCACACTACATTATACCACATCACTCAAGACTCAAAAGTATAATCTTTTCTTAAATTCTACCCGCGAAATGCTTTATACATTGGATGTATCGAAATACATTAGTAAAAAAAAAAGTCTTTAGAATTTCAGGACACAAATCCCCAAAAATCACTGTTAAAAACATAAAAACCCTACCCTTTTAGCTCTAAATCTTTCCCTTTCTGTGTATATATATTGATTTCCCCTTTTTGCATTGTGAATTTAAAGTAAAAAAATCAAATTTTTGGAGTGAATTTTGATGGATTACAACTACAACTCGGCCAGCATGAACCCGTCAGCATCGACGACTCCGCCGCCGGCGTCGATGATGATGACGACGACTGATGCACATCCTCCGATAAGTTCGCAGCATCAGTCCATCAGTTACTTCACTCAGCAAGCCGTGCGAGGTTTATTCCGTTTCTCTGAATTTTGGATTTTTTTTTCTGTTTGATGAATGATTTGTGCTAAAAATAGGATTTGGGGTTTGTTTGTGTGAAGTGTATCGGAAAGGTTTGTGGTTAATCTGGGGGAGAATGTGGTTGATTGATGAGGGGAAGAGTGGTTCTTTTTTGTATTCAACAACAACATACCCAATGGAATCCCACAACTTTTTTATATTCAAAAACCAATTTTTTTTTCTTTTTTTTGTGTTTCCTGTTGTTTGATATGAAGTTTATCAGAAACATTTGTGGTTTTTCTGGGTGAGAATGTGGTTTGATTGAGGAGGGGAAGAGTGGTGTTAGCATTCTTTTTTTTTATCTGTGTTTTGTGTTGTTTGATTTGAAGTTTATCAGAAAAGAAACTTTTGTGGTTAAGCTGGGTGAGAATGTGGTTGATTGAGGAGTTGAAGAGTGGTGTTAGAAGTGTTTTTATATTCAATGGGACGAACCGGATTTTAGGTTTTATTTGTGTTTTTGTGTTGATTTATATGAAGTTTATTAGGAACATTTGTGGTTTATATAGGTGAGAATGTAGTTGATTGAGGCGGTGGGGAGTAGTTTTAGCCATTCGATGGACAATTCTGTATTGAAGGAAGGGGTTTTTGGGTTTTGTTTGTAGTAGTTTATGTGGAGTACTTTCGGGAATGTTCTGCTGAATCTTGATGAGGATGTACATTTGAGAGACGATGTGGTTAATCTTGATGTTGATGTTGTTAATTGAGGAGGCGGAGAGGAGTGTTAGTATTATTTTTCTGTTCAATGGACAATTTTGTATTGATGGAAGGGTTTTTTGGTTTTTATTTTTGTTTTGTGTTTAGCTTATGTGGAGTACATTTGAGAGACGTTGATTGGTGGAAGGGAGTTTTTGGTTTTATTTGTGTTTTGCTTATGTGTAGTACATTCGGGAGAGATGTAATTAGTCTTGATGAGAATGTATTTAATTGAGGAGGTGGAGAGTAGTGTTAGCCTTAATTTTGTGTTCAATGGACAATTCTGTATTCACGTATTTCTGTTCTGTGTTTAGCTTATCTGGAGTACTTTTGGGAGACGTTGCAGTTAATCTTGATGAGGATGTAGTTAATTAAGAATTTAGTTAATTGAGGAGGCAGAGAATAGTGTTAATGTTGTTGTGTGGCAGAGAATAATTATTTCATCATTTTTTTTGGGTGGCAATTTGAGTTTGGATGGCTAATTAGTACAACGAACTATCTGTTATGAAAGGTTGTGACTTCTTGATGTAATAAGACGTTTCAAGATTAAATTTTTTTTTTAATTTTATGTTTTTAACATTGTCCCTTCGTCAAAGCAGCTGCTTTTAGATAACTGGTAAAATTAGATTACAATAGTAGGTAACAACCATCCAGTACTTTGTTACATTGAAGTGATGATAAAATTGTCGTGTAACTAACAAGTCACGAGTTCAAGCAAGCAATTACTACAGTAGGTAACAACCATCCAAGACTTTGTTACATTGAAGTAATGATAAAATTGTCGTGTAACTAACAAGTCACGAGTTCAAGCAAATAGGTACTACAGTGGGTAACAACCATCCAGAGCTTTGGTGCATTGAAGCAATGAAAAAGTTGTGTGACTTAATTAAGTCACGAGTTTGGGCAAGCAATCCCTACAATCGGTAACAACCATCCAAAACTTATGTACAAATATTGAAGCAGTGATAAAGTTGGCATGTAATTTATAGGTCACGAGTTCGAGCCAACAATTACTAAGTTACCAGTTAGAGCAAGCAATTATTAAGTCACGAGTTTGAGCAAGCAGTTACTGATGATATTACATTAGAATAAATTATTTACACCACATCACTTAGGGTGCAATCCTTTCCTTAAGATAAGAGGAGTTGCATGAATGGTAAGCACCCTTCACTTCTAACCTTAAGGCTTGTGTGTTCAAGTCATCAAGGGTGCATCACTTCTAACCTTAAGGCTGTGAGTTCGAGTCATTTGGTGTACTTTGAAAAACAAAATAGGAAACTGAGGGGTCTACGCAGATATAGGGGCTTTTGTAGCGGAGGATTGGGCTTTGCTTAGCGGGTTGGGCCTTCCTTTACCCGCCTTCTGCTTGTACTCCTCTTTTATTATTAGTAAAAGGCCCAATGGCCATAATTTAATCCCAAAGAAAAAAATCCTACTCAGTCATTGGTCAAAGAAAGGTCTGTCTGATTTTTTGACACAATACCCTAAATCACTGTTTGATGCACCCCACTTCATTAAAGTACTGTTCGCTGAGAAACCCCTCTGCCATTTTTGCTCTCATTCTCACTGTCTATCATATCGATTTCTGTTTGTGAATTTGCAAAAAGTGAAAATCAAAATTTTGGAGTGAATTTTGGTGGATTATAAGTATAAAGCGATTGGTGAACATCCTCCTCCTCCGATGAGTTATACATATCCTCCTCCTCCGACGATGATTACACATCCTCCTCCTCCTGCTCCGATGAGTTATACATATCCTTGTCCGATGATGATTACACATCCTCCTCCTCCGTTGATGATTACACATCCTCCTCCTCCGATGATGATTACACATCCTCCTCCTCCGATGATGATTACACATCCTCCTCCTCCTCTTCCTCCGATGAGTTGTACACATCATCAATTACATCAGTTTCTCACTTACCTCACTCAACAAGTCATTCGAGGTTTATTCCCTTTCTCTGGAATTTCAGTTTATTTTTTTCTGTTCAATTAACAATTTGTACTAAAGAAAGGATATTTAGTTCTGTGTTGGTCGATGTCAAGTGCATTAGGAAACATTTGTGGTTAATCTGGGTGAGAATGTAGTTAATCGTGGACGCCGAGAGTACTGTAAGAATTCTTTTTCTATTCAATGGGACTATCCAGGTTTTGGGTTTTATTTGTGTTAGGTTATGTGAAATATTTGGGAGACGATGTGGTTAATCTGGTTGAGAGTGTAGTTGATTGACGAGGTGGAGAGTAGTGTTAGCATTGTTTTTCTGTTTCATGGACAATTCTGTATTGATGGAAGGGGATTTTGGGTTTTATTTGTGGTTTGTGTTAGCTTATGTTGAGTACTTTCAGAAACATTTGCAATTACTCTAGGTGAGAATTTACTTGATTGAGGAGGTGGAGAGTAGCGTTGGCATTATTTTTCTGTTCAATGGACAATTTTGTAGTGACAGAAGGGGCTTTATGTTTTATTTGTGGTTTTTGTTAGCTAATCTGGAATATATAAGGGGAGACAATGTGATTAATCTCGATGAGAATGTAGTTAATTGTGGAGGTGGAAAGTAGTGTTAGCATTATTTTTCTGTTCAATGGACCATCCTATAGCGATAGAAGGGATTTTGGGTTTTATTTGTGTTTCGTGTTGGCCTCTGTGAAGTAAATTTGCAGATGATGTGGTTAATCTGGGTAAGAATGCAGTTAATTGACGAGGCGGAGAGTAGTTCATTTTCTGTTCAATGGACTGAAAATGCAACGAGAGAAATCAGAGTCGGAGTTTGGATTTTTGATCTTTTTCTTTGTCTGTTGGATGAACTCTAGTGATACAAGGGATTTTTGGTTTTGCTCATGTTCTGTGTTAGCCTTTGCGAAGTACAATTGGAGACATTTTGGTTCATATCGATGAGAATGTAATTAATTGAGGATGCGGAGAGTAGTGTTAGTGTTGTGTGGTTTGTTATACTGAAGTGTCAATGGTGGTTGAGTAAAGAGGATGATGCATTCCTTTTCAGGAAAGTTAATAAATGTGCAAGACTCGGAATCCTAAATTGGAAGTGCAATAGAAGGAACAAATCTATAACTATTTCATCACCCTTTTTTTGTGGCAATTTGATTTTGGAAAGTTAATTAGTAGAAAGAAGTATCTGTCTTGAAAGGCTATGACTTTTTGAAACAATAAAACCTTTAAAGGTTTTGTTTTGTTTTGTTTTGTTTTGTTTGTTTGTTTGTTTCTTTGTTTTTTAAAAAAAAAAAAATTTAACATTTTTCCATTGCCAAAGCCAGCTGCTTTTAGATAACCGGTAAAATCTGCTTGTATCCTTAGAAGAGCATTATTTTCTATCCTCAAAAGAAAGGAATCACTCTATTCATGAAGTGTTTCCAAAAGCAACTGCCTTTTTTTTTTTTTTTTCTTTCTGTAATCTTGTTTCTTCTTTTTACTTAATTTCTAACGAGTATGGTATTTGTCTTATCCTTGATGGTGTTCATTTAAGAGAGATCAACTTTTGATTTGTTGAATGTCCTGGAATTGTGTATGCCTGTGCTAACCAAGCACAGAACTGAAGTGGATGAAATGTAGTTACTTTAAAGAGATGAATTTCTAAGTTTGAGGTTTTTGTTGCTCCTGACTTTGCTTGATTTCATGGTGCCTGCATTGTCCAATTTATGGTTGTACATTGTATTTTGAGACTAAGTTGTGCCTCTTTGCAATGTTTATCACAAATTTCAGCTGGCTATGTGGCGCCTCATTTTGAAAACAACCTTGCTCGTATCCAAAACCAACCTGCCAATATGCGTGAGGCAATCCAGAGAGAGATTGAGAAGGAGCGAATTAAAGAGGAGATTATTGCAGAAGAGGTTGCTCGAAGGCGCATGCTGGAGTTGGAAGTAAGAAGAGAGCTCAAGATGGGAAGACAACTAGCACAGCAGAGTGGAGAGGGATTGGCTCCTTTTTCTTCAGCGGGAATGAGTTTCTCTCCCACACTTCCAGTGTTGAATCAACAGAGTGTTGTTAGGTCTGTAGAGGAAAGAATTGCAAGGTCATTTGAGGACCGGACTGGAAGGGGGATACCAGTCTCTAGATTGGATGCAAGAAATGAGACTGGGAGACTTGAACTAATACCATTTGAGGAGCGGATTTCAGAGAATCCTTTTCAGCAGCGAAGTGTGGAGCCACAAATTTCTGCCTTGGAGCCTGTATTCCACAGTTCAATGCCAATGATTTCTGACTTCCAGCCACCTTCGGAGCCTAGCAAAGATAAAGACAAGATCATCTTGCTGGTCAGTATGTCTTTTTTTGCGTTCATCCTGCATGTCTATTCCATTTTGCTATCCTGAACTAGACATCATACTTAATATTTCTGTTAAAGTTTTATAATCTTTTGTTTCCTCTCTCTCTCTCTGTTGTGGATGAAGTGAGTAGTTTGATAGAATTGTTTTTCTGGATTCTATTCAAAATAATTGCTAAAATCAGTCAATGCATATATCCATCTTTATGCTTTTGTATTGGTTTGTAACTAACACTATTGTCTCCCCTCCAATGCATGATTGCAGCTAAGCTTACGACTGTTTACAATGCAGTCTCGTAGGTCCTTTCTCTCGTTAGTCTTTATGTATTTCTGTGTGCATGCGTGTACTTATTTTCCCCTTTTTCTTGCATGCTTCTCCTTTATTGATCGGTAGAATTTTAACTGGACCCTTGGTAGCTCTCTAACCTGCCAATTTGATCTAGCAAGAAGAATAAGGAAGTAGATGGACTCCATTTTATCTGTAATTATTTTTTTATCTCCCCTCCAGGGCCTTTTGATAACTACCAAGGTTACTAAAGTAGGAGAAACAGCCTCTCTATCCCACAAAGATAGAGGTAAGGTATGCGTACATTGGGTGTATCTCTGTATAAAGCAATGCACATATTAGGTGTAGGCAGAGTTTTCTGATAATTTGATGTTAGCTTCGTGTTATGCCTGACGCTGACTTGGTGCGATATTAAAAAAAATCAGAAGTTCCAAACATTTAAACTATACCGATATCCCTTATTTGTGTAAAATCTGGCTCTTATTGCTTATCTCGATTTTATGAAGTTAATTAGGTATAGTAGGATATCAGTACCTTGCATCACTAATCTGGTTGAATTTTGAAGCATTGTTTGTTTACAAACTTCTCTTGAGCTTTTGGTTTCAGGGTAAGCCAAGCACAAGTACCTCTGGAGCAAAACGAAAAGCTGTCACACCACCAGTGGAGATTTCCAGCCAGCCTCCTCCATTCGTTGTTCCAAAGAAAAATGATAAAGAGGACTGGAGTTGTGCACTTTGCCAGGTAAGTACGACAAGTGAGCGTGGCCTGAATGATCACATCCAAGGAAAGAAACACAAGTCCAAGGAAGCTGCTTTGCGAGAACATAGGATTGGTAAGAACTACAGTATCGGTCTTTTCCCAAAGAAACCTAAAGTTACTGACCTTCGAGAAGCCAGCGGCAATCTGAGCGTGGATCAAGTGGTAAAACCCAAAGTTGAATTCTTGATTCATAACAAATCAGGGGAAGGATCATCTCTGGTACTTTTGGAGAAGGAAGATGCAAAGGACACCATCACCCCATCTGTGGATCACCCTGCTGATGACATGACCAAAAGTGGAGATGCAGATGCAGCTCCAAAAAAGCAGAAGACTGGTAAGAAGAAGTTGTTCCCATTTTGGTGCGCAACATGCAAAGTAGGGGCTTATTCAGAGGTGTCATTGGAGGCACACAGGGTAGGGAAGAAGCATAAGGCTCGCCTGCTGGTGCTCAGCACCACTGCTGCTGCTACTTCAGCTGCTAAGGTTGACAGCACTCAAACTGTTAATAAAGCAGTAGAAGATGTTGCAGAAACTGAAGCGATCAATGAGGTGGGTGCGGGTGTTGATGGCATTAACCCTGACAAGCAGGAAGAAGTGGTCACCACCGGCGATAACTGAGTTTCAGTTATTGTTAGAAGTTCCATAGGTTAAGATGTAGATTTTAGGTGAGGGATTGTGAGGTAAACTGTTGATAACTCGTCTAGCAATTGTGATGTTGTACTCTTTAACTAGTCTAGCTCTGTTTAAATTGTTGGCTATTTTTCAGTTTTTGCAAAAGCTGAAAAAAACTTTATGCAATTGGGTTTGGTTGGAAAAACAATTATGACTTGTTTTTTCATATCAAGGTAGGTGCCTGACATGTCATTGGCCTTGCCCTTGACATACAACAACAAATCCAGGTTAACCTCCTTTGTGAGCTGCTTTTGCGCTGGCTTTGCTAGCTTGCATGACGAGCTATAAGATGCTCGATCAATCAGATTTCACATATGGGGTCTAGAGAGGATAGTATGGAAGTATATCTTATCCTACCTTGTGATGGTAGGAAGATTGTGACACTCAACTCTAGGATAGATGAACAACTTCCTGCAAAACTCTTTACCCTAATACTTACTTCCACGCATTCCTATCAAGGGTCATTTTTTAGTAAATTTAAGTTGTGTCATATCCTCCATAGTCACCCCAGCACAAATACCATTTCAATTCCATTCTGACTAGGTTTTCCTCATTTGAAATCACATCTAACTGTTAATTTCAACAGGTTATAGCCTGCTTGAGGTAGTTCATGGTAAACAAAAGTGCAATTCATACAAGAGTGATGTCTCAATTACAAGCAAGGATCAACTAAATATTTCATGTCGCGTCATTTAAACTCATCTCAATCCAACGCAGAAATCAAACATAAGATACATCGCAAACTTCTCCAACAAAAACATCACCACCACCAACATGATTCCACAAGTGAATTGAAACTCAAAGAGGACGGTGTATACACAAACCATCGGTAGAGATTATTTCCGACAGACCTTCAACTCTAGGAAAAACAAATCAAAGTAACAGAAGGCAAGAAGCCACCATAGCATTACTCAAGGGAACTACTTGAAGAATACATTCTAGTTAATGTAGAAAAAGCAGTTATTCTGACTATATTTTCATCATTGCCAATCAATATAGCATGTGTATCATTATCACTAGATATATCTGAGTTATCTTTACACAAAAACGCATAAAGCATACCTACATACTGAGGGGGAAAAAAGACATCTATTGGTAACTTGGAAATTTTTTTTTAATAAAGGATAAATCCTCAAGGGTCATTACAAACCTCTTTTGGATAAGCTACAACTTCCATAGCGCTCGCCTAGATCAAAAGTTTTAAGTGGTATTTATTGAAAATTGAAGGATGGATCAAACCCTCAAAGCAACAGGATCTTGCCATGATATTTTCCGCTTCTCAACACGAGAAGTTCCTTCTCCCATATTTCTGCATATCGATAGCTTTAAGTCTCTGTGTTGATCATCGTTCATGTTTTGAATCAATCCTCTCGTTGGCTCCTCAAAGTTCACTGGTTCAGAATTTGCTTGTGGCTCCTCTTCCCCCATCTGCAAAATGAGATGTCAAAAGCAAAGTGTTAAAACGTATTACTCGCGAAGTGTATAACATATACAACCCTCTGTTACATTTTATACAATACTCTTCTCTTTTTAAACTGTCCCCAAAAAAGAATGATGCATTTCTATATTTCAAGACTCATTTTAAGTTCAAACTAGGGATTTCTTGTTCAGATACTTACCGAGATTTCATTCAAATCAATGACTGGAACTCGACTAGGCAATACAACATCTTTCCCGCCATGACCAGTTTCCTTATTCAAATCAAAGACGGGCATGGTGCTCCTTGAAACAAAACCATTCCCAGCAAATGACCTGTCATTCTGATTCAAATCAAACGCTGGAGCTGCCTTTTGGAGTAGCACTTCCTTTCCACTATATACTCTGGCTTTGTGCTTCAAACTTGAAACTGTACTACGTTGAACAGCGTCTTTTCCCATAGGTAATGCCTGCTTATGATTCACAAGAATATCAGCAGGCGTCTTCTGCAAGGAAGCTTCCTTCGCAACTTGAATCCTCGCTTTCTGTTTCGTCCCAGGAAGAGGGGGCAGTTTGTGTAGCTTTGCCTCCTTTTTGCTGGGAAATATATCTTTCATACCGTTCTTACAGAAGAACTCCAAGTTCCTCAGTGCTGCTCGTTCTTGCTGTTCCACATGACTTGATGACTTCATCTGCAATAGGTATTTATGTCTTCGGCGCAAGAAACTGCCAATATGCAGAACACATCTAGATTAAGAATAAAAGAAAATGCTGCTCGTTTCGAAAACCATTTGCATTATCAGAAGAATATCGAGAATTTATGCTTTGATAGATTCAACCTTTGATTCTTAGCATCGATCAATTGCACTTTTTGAACCATGGGTTCAGAATTCAGTATTTGTTAACGTTGTAGTAAATTTAACACACTTATCTATTGCTATGTGGGAAAATATGGGTTAAAGTTCCGCCTCTGCCATCAATAGATGCACATAAACAGCAATAGGATCATGGTTAAATCAACAATCTACCATAACAAATTCTCCAGACATAGTATCTATTCGACAACCAATATCCAACGATTTAGCCTCAATGTCCAAACTAAGTCGATCTCAGACAATCTTTTATTAGAACCGACACTACATAACGAAAATACCATAGACTAAGCAAAATTCAGAAAAAGAAACAACAAAAAACTTACTGAACTTCAGCAAGTAATCTTTGTTTCCTCAATTTTGAGTCTTCCAATTTGTCCCTCACGGCATTAGTTTCCTGTAAATAATTGTAATAAATAAGTTACACCTAAATTAACTGAATATTCACAAACACAATTTCTTATGCAGCTTGATGTAGCAGAAATTAAACAAAGTCCTATTATAATCATCAAGTAGCTTTAAGTTTCTCAAATGAACATGCAACTGACAAAGTTCTCAATTCGAAACTGGTATAAGTTTAGAGAAATACAAGTCATTCAATTCATAAACAAAACTAAGGAAAAAACAACCACCAACTTAAAACAACTGATGAATAAGCAAATCCAGGGAAAGCCCCAATTGTTCTTTTTGCAACCGTGATGTCCAAGCCAGCTTACGCACACCTCAACTGATTCCACTGGGTACTCGCTACCTCCCACATCCCACCAGCTCACGTGTCGTGTAACTCAATTAATTCCACGGTTACTTGCTACTTCCTACCAACACAAAGTCTAAAACTTATTCTCAATCATATCATCTAAATACACAAATCCAGGGAAAGCTCCAAACGTATTTTTGCAACAGTGATGTCCAAGCCAACTTACACCACCTCAACTAATTCCACTGGGTACTCAGTACCTCCCACATCCCACCAGTACATGTGCCATGTAACTCGACTAATTCCACGGGTACTTGCTACTTCCTAGCAACACAAAGTCCAAAACTTATTCTCAACCATGTCATCTATATAGATCTTTTCCTTCAATTCATACACAAAACTAACTAAAACACAAGAACTAACATAAAACACCTATTGAATAAACAAATCCAGAAGAGAACCCCCCAATACTAGAGAACTGAAAAGGCCTGGAAACAAAACACATCAAACCCAAAACAACAAAAACATCAATAGAAATCTAACTACAGGAAGCTCCACCAGAGACAAATCAAGAACCTATTCTACACAAAATCCCCAACATCACACAACAACAACCAAAATTAATCAAGAATCAGCATAGATCTTCATAACAATAAACCAATACAACCCCAATTTTCTACTTTTTTTTTAATACCTTATGGAGTTCTTGATAGTCCTGGAATAAAGTCTGATGCTTCAATCTAGCCTTATTATCCTCAAACACCACATGATGTGATGATTCAAAAGCAACCATTTTCATCTTCTTAGACATATCAATCAAATCACAGAGAAATCACCCAAACAAATGCTTAAATCACAAAAAAGATCCAATCTTTGGAGAAATTAGACCAAACCAAGAAAAGGGTATGGCGGCATAAGAGAGAAAAAAGAGAAAAAGGAAGAGAAAAGAGACGTGTGAAAGGAAAAGATAGAACAATAATACAACACAAATAGGGTAAGAAAGAAAAAAGAAGGGTAATAGAGAAAGAATAGAAAAGACACACACAATGGGGGTGTTTGGGGTGGGGGTAAGAGATAGAGAGTGTATTGTGGTGAGAAAAAAGAAAACTCTGACCAAGACAAACCCACATAAACCGGTAAACAAGAAAAAAAGAAAAAAAAAAACAGTAATACACAAAACATTATGTTTCTTGTTTGTTGTTCTTTTAAGACAGTGATGAAGATGGAGACATATGGTGTGAGGGGGTATTTTTTAGTGGGGGGGGGGGGGGGGGAGGGGGGGGGTGGGGGGGGGGGGGGGGGGGGGGG
>JAOTQJ010000099.1:794842-808740 GCA_025642045.1 Solanum sejunctum | reverse complement strand
AAATTAATTGAGTTTAAATCGATTTTTGATTTTCGAATTATTTTTCTTTTTTCAAAAGTCATTTTTCGGCGTAACAGGCGTTGTAGTAATCTTGAAAATAGCATTTGCACTTTTTCAGTATTCTGCAAAAATCTCGTCTGGTCTAGTCACTCTCTCCTTATTATTTTATAAATTATCCCCTTAATTAAAAATTATGCACTTACAATATTCAAAATCTTGACAGCTTTTAAAGTGATTGAATCACTTAATATAATAATATATCTCCTTCTTTACTTAGGAGTTTATGAAAATAGGCCTATCATCTTTGTTTGACGTATGTATCTTGCACCAACATTTTATCATTTTCATCTTTAATGTACCTCACTCGATCTATGTTATGATTCCTCCTCTCTTGCCTTGACAAGCTTATATAATTTCTTTTCCCCACATTTACCCTCTAACTCTTCATACAAGTTTTCAATTGCACTTGTTTAATTAGTTGCCATTAATCTCTCAAAATTATATCCATCAAAAAAAAATATTTAAATTTGACAAAATTAAAATATTAAAATTATTCACAAAATATTCAAGGGACTTAAATTAACCTATCTCAAACACAAGGGAGTATTTTTGTCATTTTCACTTATTGATTGTCTACCTTGGTAAAGGTTTGTGATGTTTCATGTGTGATAGTGATGGCCTTTTCTATACATTATCACTAAAACCACTCATAATGTCTCATGTTCTTTTACTATTTTGCCCTCTTTTTTTTATTGAAGTGCTCCTCCTTGACTTTGGTTCAAGATTCATCACCATGAGTGTGAAGCTTTTCTTTTAACTATATGCAAGTCATTAATATTTGTTGTGTGCCATGTGGTCCCTATCCATTTTGAAAGGATAAGGGTAATTTAGGCACTATTATTTATTTGGTTCAAATTTTATTTATGTGATTATAACATAACTCATGATCGACGAGGGTTGTGATGGAGTGATAAATATTTCTTTATTCTTACTTAGAATCTCGCATTTGAAATTTCTTATGTAAAAAGTTATCGTTATTATGAAGCGGACAAAGGGGAACAACAAGTGATATCTCACCAAAAACATCTCCTGCGGACAAGGAAGAAGTGATGGGTGGAATCCCATCGGAAGCATCCCCTCATCTTTCGAGAAGTCTATGGAACCTCTTCTCTGCCACACTAATTGCCCTCCAAAAATCGCGAATAATAGTTCCACTCCTCTATGCTTCTCCACTTACCCCTCTTCTAGTCTTTTAAAAGTTACATCAAATTACTTTTTTAAGTGATGTGGTGCTTATAAAATAAATAAATAGTAGTTATTATGTGATCAGAAAGTCACGTGTTCAAGCATTTTAATTTTTATGTTTTCAAAAGTAACATTCTCGTTGTGGAGTGGTAAATATTTCTTCATTCTTACTCAGAGATCTCAAGTAGAAAAGAGACAATAAACTTGAAATACTACTTAGTTCATTTGAAAATATTTATAGAGAATTTATGCTAATAATAAATACTCCACTTGCCTTGAAGGCTTACCTATGTATATATTCTGACTTGGCGTATTATTAATGGTCAAGGAAAATATTTTTCTTCTATCATGGTATCAGAGCAGGGCCCGTTTCATCTAATGTTAGGCCCTCAAAAAATTGTCCACGCACCAGATGCTAAGCACTGGGCTTGAGGGGGGGGTTGAGACACAAAGTCCCACATTGGTGGTTAATGGTATGGACGGACTCCTTATAAGGCTTAGACAATTCTCCTCCATTTAAGCTAGCTTTTAAGGTGTGAGTTAGACCTAAGACCTACTTTAACAAAAAATAATAATCGAAATATGAGAAATGCTCATGAGTTCCAATACACAAATTTCAAATGAATCAACTCTTAACTCTAATTTGCAAAACTCCCATAATTTTCATGGGAGTTATAAATTAACTAAATTTGCCTTTTTTTTGGCCTCTCCAACTTCTTCAAGATTGCAATCTTGATTGAATTTTCTCAAGTTATTTTGGCAATTCTTTGCCAGCCAAGAATGATTGGAAAAGAATAAATGCTCTTTTAGGTTGAAATAATGGAACTTCATGGCCAGCTCCTCTAATTGTTGCAAATGTAAGTCCATCATACACCTCTGTCCATCCTCCCACCTACAACACAATGTATATTCATCTTTAGTATTCTTTGCACTGATCAGAGACAAATTCAAGATTCAAAGTTTGTTTCGTATATGATGTAAGTCATATCCTAGCGCTAATCAGATGTGAATTCAAGATTTAGAGTTTGTTTTGTATGAAATCAATCATCTTAGCGCTAATCAGATGTGAATCCAAGATTGAAAGTTTATTTTATATGACATAAGTCATCTTAGCGCTAATCAGATGTGAATTAAAGATTTAGGGTTTGTTTAGAATGACATATATCATTTTGGCACTAGTTAATCAGAAGCTCATGTAAATCCAAGATTTAGAGTTTATTTCGTATGACATTAGCCATCTTAGCGCAAATGTGAATTCAAGATTTAGGGTTTGTCTAGAATGACTTATATGTCATTTTGGCAATAATTAATCAGAATATTTCTTTAGAAAAGTTTTTCGATATTTGGTTAGTAAAGTGAAATATGTCTAGATAGTTATAAGAAAGATGACTTCCACCTATAAATATTGTGAGTCATTTTCCTCCATTTTTTCACTTTATATGTCAATCAAACATCAGGAAAAAGACGACTTCATAATTATATTTTTCATAAAAAAATGACTTTGTATCATACTTTATACTAAATCTCGTTAACTCTTCTTAGTGTAAGATCTGACTCCGCCACGCATAAAATAGAGTGTGTATTTTGGATGTTACCTGGTTTCCAGAATACCAAGGATACCATGGAGTTTTAATCTTGAGATTAAGATGGCTTAGAGAGAATCTTGTGGCTGTCACTGGTACCACTGAATCTGTATCCCCACTACAACATAATTAATAGATAAAGAATTAGAACGCAACTAGTATGGTGTGATGTGTGATTTGATCGAAATTTTAATTTTATAGATTCGAAAGGAGAAATTGTCATCTCAGTCAATCCAATTGAGATGTCCTGAATCTGACATGTCACTTGAAAAGAGTAACATAAAGCTAATCATTTATTTATGTTTTGACGGTCGACTTATTTTGACCTTAAACCGATAAGCACCAATAGTCTAGTGGTAGGAATGCATCTTACTACGCTAGATGGAATTTAAACCCAAATAATATATTTTCAACCTTTGGAGATTGATTTTGATATTGATCGACTCTCCAGTACAATACTGACCTCTACTTTGACATCGATTTTTGATCAATTTTGTCCAAAAATCGATCTCTAGAAGTCGATTTTGAAACTTTTTCTAGTAATGCAGCACATTTTTGTATGAAAAAAACCTTTACATTTAGGAGAAATTGATTAAATTTTTACCTGAATATCCATATTCTAAGACCAGCAGCCATTAATTTCTTGTATATTGGTAGCATTGAATCATCAGAGTCCTTCCAATTCTTTAACAATATATCACTATTTTCCCAATGAAAAAAAAAGAGAGGAAGATTAGTTGTCCAGAATCATATAAGGAGACGATAAAACATGTCCATAACAAATGTGGAACATTCTAAATACATGACATTTGGAGTGTATGGACAATATAACACGGAGACCTAACATTAGATGAATCAAGATTTGAAATGAGTCTTAAGAAAATGATATTATCTATAAGTCAACACTAAGAGTTAGTTCGTAAGATAAAAACTGTGTAACACCATTGAATGAAATGACTCTTTTTACCAACGGAGACATCCTAATACAGCGGGGTCTAACATTAGATAAATCAAGAATTGAAATGAATCTGGCTCTATTTCCATATTCAGAAAATAACATTGTATCTAATTCAACACCAAAAGTTAATTAGTTCATAAAGTGAATCTTTCCTAATACTATACAACAAGATAACAACTCATCTCCTCAACCAATATTTGTTGTATTATCGCCAAGCTTAGGCCGTTATACGGCTTCAGTAAAACTCATGATAAACTTTGGTCCGAACCCTATATTTACAAAAACATACCATGTGTAATTCCACATATATGGTATGGAGAAGGCAGAATATACAGAAACATTACTTCTATTCTTATGGGGTAAAGTGATTGTTTTCAATAAATCCTCGACTCAAAAAGAAAAATTGTTGAAGTAGGGTTGCACTTAAGAATAATCTGATAGCGAAACAACAAGATACAAAACAAATGAAGCAGTAGATCATAACACACATTGAGGAAAAAGAAACTACATGATCACCAATAATACATATAAATCATTCGTCCAAACCTAATACACATACAAAAAAAGTTTGTGGTTCAAAACTCGAAAAACTTGAAACTAATCCCGAATACTTCTCAGTCGCCTATGTATATATTTAGAAGTACAAGAGAAAGTGATTGTTATTGATAAACCCTCGACTCCAAAAAAAATTCTGAAGTAGGGTTACATGCAAGAATAATATGACGATGAAACAACAAGATACAAAACAAATGAAGCGATACATCATAATACACATTGAGGAAAAAGAAACTACATGATCACCAATAATACATATAAATCATTCGTCCAAACCTAATACACATACAAAAAAAGTTTGTGGTTCAAAACTCGAAAAACTTGAAACTAATCCCGAATACTTCTCAGTCGCCTATGTATATATTTAGAAGTACAAGAGAAAGTGATTGTTATTGATAAACCCTCGACTCCAAAAAAAATTCTGAAGTAGGGTTACATGCAAGAATAATATGACGATGAAACAACAAGATACAAAACAAATGAAGCAATACATCATAACACACATTCAGATAAAAGAAACTACACGATCACCAATACATATAAATAATTTGTCCAAACCTAATACACACAAAAAAAAAGATGTTTGTGATTCAAAACTCAAAAAAACTTAAAATCCTGAATCTGTCTTAGTCGGCTAGGCATATAAACACACATATATATATATATAAGTAGGAGATAAGAAAATGTGTACCTGCAAGCAGTCCATTTATACTTCATCCCAGTGACATTAGCATGCATAGCCCTTTGCACATCATGTCTATTAAAATATTCCTCTGCATAATTCTCAGTACATGGATCATAGCCAGAGAGTTTCCTATGAATAATTGTTTTCTTGAATCTAACATAATTATTATTATAATTATTCAAATTTGTCTCATTTTGCACAATTTTGCAAGATGGTGTGTAAATACTATACTGATCAATGTGACCAAATTCATGGTTCACAGCATAACTCACTGATTCATCACATTTTTTTGATGAATTTTCCGATGTGAAATTGCAAAAATTCATTATTTTCTTGTAACTTTTGTCTGAAATCATTGAATGGCTCCACCAATATGTTACAGTGCCAATTCCATCATATTTGTTGTCAGTAACAGCATTTCCTACCTGTGTATTATTTCAAACATCATGAGTATGCAACCCCCAAAAAAGAAAGAGAATTTTACTTCGTCTCTTTTGAAAAGAATTACCTGATTTGATTTGATACGAAATTTAAGAAAATAAAGAGAATTTTTTTATGTTGTGATCTAAATTGAAGTTATGTTAAATATATCAAAATGTGATCTAATCTTGTGGCCTTAAATATGTCACGTGAAAAACTGAAATTAAAATGCTGTCAAGAAAGAAAAGGAGTCATTCTTTTTAAACAAAAAAAAAAGAAAAGAAAAGAGGTCATTCTTTTTTTAAAAAAATATTATTTTATGTGTAATGTACGACATCCGATTGAAGTCTAATTAATCAGGATTCACCTAAGAAAGTCTAACTTTAGAGGGTTAAGTGTCCAAGGATATGAATCCAAGACCTTTCATTAAAATGTAGGGGATAATTGTACTTTTTGATCCCTCAACTATCGATAAATTCTGATCTCGATCCTTGTAATAGTTGGCTAAAGCACATCTATTTAATCTAGTAAAAAAAAAGAGTAAATTTCTAACGGAATCCATCAAAATATTTGCTCGTTGGAAACATTTTCAATGCATTTTTCACCTGAATTTTCTTAAAGAAACAAGTTAATTTTTTATAGAACGTATGTCGAAAATTAACGTTTTTATGAGTAAGTACTGAAATACATGGTTTTGATCCTTTCGTATAGAAAATATGTTATATTTAAACTATTTATAAAAATATATTACACTAGACTATGGAGAGGTGATACAAATTTAATATAACACATATATAGGTGTTATTAAATGGTTTAACACTTAATAATTTGTTTAATTTGTAAAGATTCAAAAGCATATGGATCAACAATGTACATTCCAAGTAGTTCAAGGTTTTTGTATGTTTGACCATAAATTACAAGGACCAAATTTAGAATTATCGATACTTGAGGGACTAGAAACACAAGTTTCCCTTAAATGAAAGAATATCATCAATCATCAACACACATCAGTGCCTCAAAAGACTCTCGCTCATTGAGGGGTGAGGGGGGATCGGATGTACGTAGCCTAACCCCTATGTTTAAAAACATAAAGTGGCTGTTTCCAGATGACCCACGAGGAGCGTCGAAAGTTGCATTGACTAACTGCTACTTCACAAATGAAAGAAGCGCAGACAGTTTAAAGAGCTATTTTGCTTTATTTCATCATACTCCAAAGCCAAAAAATAGTCAATCTTTGGCTCCATCTGAGATTGATGGAAGAATATGATTTTTTTAAAAAAATACAATTAGATAAATTACTTACCATTAATCCTCTGAGATTTATTATTGGATGTGAAAATTTCTTGCTATAATTGACAATAGCCTGTGCTAATTGAGGAACATAATGTCCTAATAAAACCAAAGAAAATGTTAGTAAAATTAATTATTATAAAATTAGGAACTAATTATTTTTTTTTAATACCTGCATAACTCTCGCCAGAAATATAAAAATCTCTATATTTATATTTTGGAAATCTTGACATCCATCTTGTGAGGAATATTAATGCATCCTGAGCTGTGGAAAAAATTAAACAGATATAAAAAAAAATTAATATGAACATATTTATTGAGATGTTCCTTTTTAGGTTATCTTTTAAATTTTTTTCTTATTTTTAAAAGTTATGTAAATATAGATTTTGGGATTGATAAATTTTCAAAAATTTAGATTATAATCTAACTTTTTTCCCACATAATTATTTGAATTTGTATAAAAAAAAATTTAGATCGTAATTTAAAAGGCCAATAAATTCTAAAGGATATAAAAATAGCATAACTAGTGAAATTTTTTGATAAACCTTTTTTCTTTTTTTTTATTAAAATAGAAAAAGTAACTTAAATATTCGTTCACCTGTCGTTTAAATAAAAAATAGTCGACAGATATATAATGTAGGTATAATTCATGTATAATGTATGTATACATGTTGGAAAAAACCAATAGGAAATTTGACCAATTATTTATATAAAGATCCCTTTTTCTTAGACTTATCAACAATGTAATTTTTCTTTTTTATCCTATTATTATAATTTAATAATTTGTTATAGAAGATAATTCATCCTTTTTTAAAAAAAAAAAAAACATAGTAATATGAATTATTAGTAATGGTATATTCAATCACCTTTTAGGAGCTTGATATTTTACATATTCATTTAAACTGTCTATATATATATATAAGTTAAAAATAATTTATCTATATATACAACAACAACAACAATATTACCCCAATGCCTCAAAGGCTTTCGCCCATTGCGGGATAAGGGGAGGTCGGATGTACACGGTCTGACCCCTATGTTTAAAAACATAGCGCCACTGTTTTCGTATGACCCATGATAAGCGTCAAAAGTTGCATTGACTAACTGCTACTTCACAATTGAAAGAAGCGCAGGCAATTTAAAGAGTCATTTTACATTATTTCATCATATCCTAAAGTCAAAAAATTGTGAATCTTTGGCTCCATCCGAGATTGATGGAAACATAACTTATCTATATATAATAAATATTATTAAAAAATGTGTATTTACCTGTTCTTTTATCCCCAGAATTCTTAAGATCAGAGCTTGTATTTGTATAAGAAAAACCAACACCAGCTGGAGATTCCAAGAAAAGTATATTTGCCACTGCATTTATAACAATTTTTTTTTAAAAAAAAATTATAGGTGAAATTGAAAAAAAAATTAATAATAAAACCAAGATATTACCTTTATTCCAAGAATATTTGTTTAAATAAAGGGATGAACCAGTTTTATTAATCCTAAATGGACCAATTTCTTCTGATGCCCCATATGCTATTGATGAACAACCTGGACCTACATGGTGCAAAAATAATTTCAATTTGAATTGAAGATTTATCAAGAAAAAAAAATTAAAAGAAGAATTAATCTAAATAATTATTCATCTAATTGTCTGTCACGATTCAAAAATTGAGCGTGTGATGGCACTTGTTCAATCTCACTGGAACAAGTCAACCTTAAATCAAAAGAAAAATAAATATAACGTGCGGAAGCATTTTTAACTAAAATAAATAATTTAAACTGAGAATTTTCATAAACTTAAAACCCACCCAAGGATTAGTTGTCACGTGTACAAGCCACTAGAAATACAGAAAATCAAAGAAATACAAGTTCAAATTGTCCTCCTTCTCAAATAGAACAAGTAAAGAAGAAATAGGAACAAGAAAGTCAGCTAGATGACAACAGCTACCTCTCTACGTCTCCTGAGAATCCTCGAAGCTTTAAGGAATTAAAAATAACAGACAAATATATAGTATGTATATATGTATAATTATGTTTAGGGTTGCTCCTCCCTTAACTAGAGGTCTTAGGTTTGAGTCTTATGTATAGAAAATCCTTGGAACGAAGCGCTTTCCTCAAATAAACCTTACATAGTGCAAATTTGAAGTAATTGAACTTCAATGCGGATATCGAATATTGAGTGAACAAAAAAAAAGTATAACTAAAAAACGAATGATATTTGTTGATGTGAATTCATATTTAGTCGAGTCTTAATATAAATATCAAGTATCAAATAAAAAAATCAAATAAAATTGATTCTCAACGTTCCCTTTAATTCTAATCTCCTAAAAGAAAAGTTTTTGTTGGGTGGATAAACAAATACTCTTTCTGTTCTAATTTATGCAATATATTTCCCTGTTAAATTCTTCCCAAAAGAATATTAATTTTCTACATTTAAAAATTATTTAACTTTATAATTCTTATTTTGCACTTAACAAGATGATTATAAGTTATAATCATACAAATATCTAAAACTTGTTAAATTACAAGTTCAAAAACCTCTTCTCTCTTTCTTAAATTTCGTATTTAGTGAAATCATATTGTAGAGAGTAATTATATTAGTAGAGAAGCGGTGCCACATATACTAAAACAATGATTGTAATTTTTTTCGCTAAATATTAACGCTAAAAAAGATATTTTTATTGTTCAACTATAGAGATTGTCTACCATCTTTTTTCAAGGTTTATTTTCTATTGATATTTAATATTGAGATTCGATTAAATTTGAATTCATACATTATGAGGATCCTATCTGAAGCCTGAAGGCAACAATTCCAATTAGAGGTACCAATTAGGTGGGTTGCATCATATTTAAGTCGATCATAATGGGTCAAGACAACAAACGAGTCAAGATCAAACTCAAAGTTGAATTTCCTTGAATCAAAATGGATTAGGTCAAAAGAAGTTAAGTAATGCATATAGAGCGGGTCAAGATCAAACTCGATCTAACTTTTACAGAGTTTTACTTATTTTATTTGCTCTTTTTTAATATTTTACTACTTAATTAAATTATATATTTTTTATCTCTGAATATATAAAACATATCAATTTTTTTTAAAAAAAGTATAAAAAAATATCTCAGCAAAAGCTCTCTTGAATCAATTCAGGTTGCATATCAATCTAATTTTAAATAAGTTGAAATGAGATGCACTAATAAATAGCTGAATTTTCAAATGGGTTGAATTTAATTTTGATACTCCTATCTAATAAGATCACTTCTTTCATTCTAAAAAACTCAAATCGATCAAAATAAAAATAAAATAATCTTAATCATCCTATCACGATCCATTGCATTACTTTTTCTTTTCTCAAGTTTGTTGCATTTAAAGATCATTGTATTTTGGATAGGAACATGTAGAAAATACATGACTTTCATAATTTCTATACACAACCTTTTAAGAACCACAATTAATGATACAATCCCCCATAACTCATTATTCACCTACCCATCCCTTACTATCATTTATTATTATTATTACTACTTTTTTTCTCTCCTTATTTTTGTTGAGATAAAAAGTTCCACATTGATGATTAATGAGATGGGTGGACTCCTTATAAGACTTAGGCAATCCTCCTTCCTTTGAGCTAGCTTTTGAGGTGTGAGTTAGGCCTAAAATCTAATTAATCATGGTATCAGAGCAGGGCTCGTCTCACCCAATGTTGGACCCCAAAAAAATTGTCCACGCCCCAGATCTAAGCACTAGGCGTGAGGTGGGATGTTGAGACAAAAAGTCTCATATTAGTGATTAATGAGATGGGTGGACTCCTTATAAGGCTCAGTCAATCCTCCTTCATTTGAGCTAGCTTTTGGAGTGTGAGTTAGGCCTAAAATCTAATTCATCAATTTTAAAATTAATTTTCCAACAGTTAGCTTCACATTTTTTTCTTTAAAAAATAAATATTTTTTTCTCTTTTTATTAATTGTTTAATAATGATAGCTCACATAAAATTCACCAATGAGCCTCATGATGACCACCCCTATTTATTTCTGACCACGCATGCTTCTTAACACTCAATGCTTTGAATTGTCACTATATTACGATTTTTTTTTTTGCATTTAATATTTATATTAAAATTTTAAATAATTTAAATTTATTTAGTATTATGCTCATTTAAGTGGAAAATATTTTTTAATAATATTTAATTTATCTTAAAAGTATTTGTCATATATTTATTTTATGAGAGTCAAACTATATAAATTTTAATAAATATTTGAATTTTTTTTAATTGTATTTATATGAAAAAAAAATTGCGATATTTAATTTATAATTTTTAAAATATTGAATAAATCTAATAAAATTTAACTCGAAGTTTAGTCAAATTAACTCTCAAGAAGAAAAATATGATAATCATTTTTCAATAAAACTTGTTCAATGATTACTTTAAATATTTTTTTTATATATAAAATATGATATTACTTTTTATGTATTTTTAAACATATAAATTTTATTTTTAAAAAATATAAATATTTTATTCTTAAATTCTTAATTAAAATTAAACTGTATTACATAAATTAAAATATTACCAATATAAGGAAAGTTGTTGAGTGGTAAAAAATGGAAAGAAAAGTACAAAAGGAGAGAAAAAAGGAGTTCTACTTTTTTGTTGAATTTGGATTGTTGTCCTTTGTTTGTTTGTTTCAAAAAATTGTGGAGATAAAGATGAAAAAGCATAGGCTATAAATGCAGCTTTTTGTGCACATACAAACAAGGAATAAACTTAGAACAAGAAGGAATAAAAAGAATATGATGAGGTAAATGGAACAAAAGTATATCACAAGATGATCTTTCCTTTTCCCTTCTTGAAAAATATCTTTTTTGGAATAGTATTTTTTATTCGATGTCTGATATTCGTATAAGAATTTTGACTGATTCAAACATGAGTTGTGTGAGGTATAAGGATATTTTTCATCTTAATTTTGAACTTAAATTTTTTAAAAAAATTTCATCCCAATTGTTAAAGATATGTATGAAATATTATCCTTTTTATTTTTTGTCTGATGTCTGATTTATTTTAAGCCTTGATTAATTTTGATCTGCATCTTATAAGACCCTAATAAAAGGGGGAATTGCTTCCTGTCAATTCAAAACTAACAGATATTATCCATCTCATTGCTATATTCAGTGATGATAAAATTAAACTAGCTAGAAATCATTTAAATACAAAATTATTTTGAGTCCAACATAAAAATTTTGAATGAATTAGGCAGGCCGTCAATTTTTCGATGATATTTCACAGCCCCTAGATGTATTGTTACGGAGGATCAACAGGATGACTAGATAATTATTTATTTTTTTTAAAAAAATACATTACTAATTAGAGATGACATCAAAATAGATATCAAACATCGAATAAAAATATTTTTAAAAAATATTACTTCTTTAAACTTACATGTAGTTATTTAATTTCATATTGTACTACAATTTCTAACTAACTTGTTTTTTAATCAAAAATATCCCATGTTTAAACCTTACTCATAAGCACATGTATCATGTGTTGTCCTTAATTCATTATCATTTAATAATTCTTGCTTAAAATTTAAATTAGCTTTGACTAAATATCAATATTATTTTACATGGATAAAATATTAAGGCTTTATTATTAAAAGAAAAATAAGAAGATTTATGATTCTTCTTCTTAAATTTTCTTGAAACTTTAGATTCTTCTTGCCACTTATTACTTCCATAATACCATACATTATAATTAATTGAATTCAGAATTTATATTTTATGAGTTTAATATTTAAATTTTGATGATTGATTATCGAATTATTGAGCTTATAAAATTATAGATTCGTACTTAAATATTTATTTTTTTCCTATTACTTTTATATATATTTTTACGATATGGTCAAAAGTATTGAGTTTAGTGGAACTAGTTAATTCTATTCTCCCATTGCCTCGAAAAACACAAGGTGAGGCTGTAGCTGGTGAAAGGTCGTCCATTATACCCCCTCGTCAAAAAATTATATTATATTTAATATTTTCATCGTTTAATTTATTTATTTTTTAGTTATTATTTTTTAAAATATTTTGAATCGTTAACTCTCTGGACTTACATTATTTTTTTCGAAAGACCTCCCAAAAACAACATCGATATACAGTCTCACAAGGTCGAGTTTAGGGAAAAAGTATACACAAATATTACCTCTATCACATGAAGATAAAGAGAGTGTTTCAGAAAGACAATCGAAGCACAAATGTTACCTCTATCACATGAGGATAGAGAGACTGTTTCGAAAGACAATCAAAGACGACAATAACAACAACACAATTATAGTCTCACAAGTTAGACTCTGAGGAATAGAATGCACACAAATATTACATAGATTTTCGAAGGACAATCCAAAACAACAATACCATATAGTCTTACAAGATAGGGTCTGAAAAAACAAAAGGCACACAGACTTTACCTCTATCATCATAAGATTAAAAATATTATTTCTGAAAGACCTTCGATAACATCGCCTAAATAAACTAACAAAATCTTGAACATGTTTAACGAAATTAGATTACTAACCTCCATTGAGCCAAAGAACAAGAGGTTTTTCCTCAGGATTTGTAGTAGCTTCTGTTAACCAATAGAACAAAGCTCTTCCATGGTCTTCATTGACGGAAACATAGCCGGAAAACTGCGAAAACACCACCGGAGGTTGTCCCGGAAGTGTTGTTATCCTATCCAATTCTTGTTCTTGTGTTGTTAGAGCAACAACAACGTTAATGGTTAAAGATAAAATAATTACTTGTAGAAATAATTGAAAATTAGCTCTAATTTGGGATGTCATTGCACTTATTCCTCTCTTTTATTTGAATAATATGTGTGTCATCTACATAAGGTAGGAGGAATATATATATATATATATATATATATATACACTCGAGAGTTGAGATTAGATGAAGCTTAATTACTATAAGATTTTTGTTTTGGTTTGTAGGGATTGGGATTGTGGGAGTTAATGTGAAGGAAGTATGGATGAGATAATTAATAATGAGTTCTACTTTTTTCTTTATGATGGTATCTGGTTGGGTTTTTTTTCATCAATTTCGAATGGAGCCAAAGATTCACTATTTTTTGGCTTTGGGGTACGATGGAATAAAGCAAAATGGCTCTTTAAACTGTCTGCG
>JAOTQJ010000099.1:753205-771215 GCA_025642045.1 Solanum sejunctum | reverse complement strand
AATTAACTTTAACATCTTGCTCAATTAAGAATCCTCAATTAAAATCCTATATCATATGAAGGATTACTCGATCTTAGGTTAAAAAATTTGGGGTGTTACATAAGATCCATTTAAGAAAAAATAATTTCGACTAGAACTTTTTATCATATCTAGGCATGACCAAAATCACAAGAGATTTAGATTAGTCACTTTTATCTAAAAATTATATTGTATGTATAAGATCAATTCTTTTAAAAAAAAAATTACATAACTAAGGTAACATTCAATAGTTACTTATGATATATAACTACTGTTTGATTTAATTACAAATAATGGTTATAGTTTAAAATAAAATAACTATTAATTAGGTCCCATAATTTTTATTGGTATTACCAATAAACTGTAACTATTTTGGCCTATTAAATTTTAGCAGTAAGCTATTTATGAAAGTTTCTCTTTTTTTAAACTATATATATATATAATAAAAGTTGAATCATCTTGACCTTTGATTTCTTATCTCTTCATAGTTTTTAATAATCTCTTTTAATGAAATTCTAACTTTGTCACCGATAACTAAGAGCTCATTTGATTGAGATAGGTGGAGGAATCGTATCCTTCCCATAACAATTCTTGATAGTAAATAAATTATAATTTTCTCTAATTTAATTATGTTGGATTTTTGTCTCTCATCTGAAGTATCACTTATATTCTATTTATTTTTAAATTTTCATCTTTTTTTTCCTTCTAGGTGAAGAAGTAATTGAAAAATTGAGTATCTGGTGCATTGATAATTTTTTCGGGGCCCAATATTGGGTGAGACAACTCCTGCTTTGATATCATGCTGAAATAGATCTTAGGCTTAACTCACATCCCAAAAGCTAGTTCAAAGGGAGGAGGATTGCCTAAGCCTTATAAGGAGATCACTCATCCTATTAACCACCAATGTGGGACTTTATGTCTCAACACATTTCACAATCATATAGATATTTTATCATGTTGTACTTAGCTCATTTCGATTTTGAATTCTGAATAATTTCGTATGGATTTTCAATCTATATCTCATTATAGTTATTTTTCTATCATAATATTGATCAAAGTTCGTTATAATAACATCATAATATTGCGTTAATAGTAGTTTTTATGCAAAATTAGTTGAGAGATGTACAATTACTCTTTGTGTATGTGACAAAAGATGGAATGTAACATATTGCCATGAGACATGTGAATCATACTATAGTCAATTAAACTTGCATTTGTACTTATGATTGTCAATTAATGAGACATCATTTGGCTTGATTAATTGATTCAAAAAGTTATTAATTAGTTACACCTTGTTAAGGACTTTAGATGTGTATGGTTGTTGAATATCGTTTCGTAACACATCGTGTGATATACTGTATTATTTTAATACATATGATATTTGAAAGAAGCGTGTTGTTTACTTTGTGGCATAACAAATATCAACATCACCATTTTGGTAGATTCTACTATGCTATTATGTTCTTCGGACTGTTATCCAAATTTATTTCTGCCAAGGATCGAAAAAATACAAAAAGAAAAAAAATTATATAGTCATAATATATGTTGAGTGTATCATAATATATATTCAGTATATAGCACATATATACGTAATTTACATTTTATAGTCAATGTATACTTTCTAAAACTTTTGACAAGTTATATTGTATGATCATGTATATTTTTTTGATGATATTTAACTTTTTTTATGTAAATAAAATAGGGCTATATTTATTGTAAATTAATTAATTTATTGCATATATGTTAAAATTATCCACCAATTTTTTTCATCTAATTTAAGGCCACATTTACCCTCCAAATGTTAAATTTCCATATTTCCACTAAAAATTACTTATATGGCACCTACATGAATTTTATTTTTCACTATTAAATTCAATCACTATTTAAATAATTTTAAACCGCTCACAAAATTAAACCCAATCCACCAACTTTTACGTTCTTATTGTTGCCTAGTAAAAGATTGAAAAGGTAAATACTTTTAACCAAAAAATAAAAAGGAACATTAAAATTAATGGAAGAAAAGTATTTTTTTAAAAAAAAATTCTATATATAGTTTGGATTCTTTTGTATCAAAGGATTAACAAGATAATCAATTTTATTGCACAAATATATATATATATATATATATAGAAACACAATTATATTTTATATATAGAAGATTGTAAAGAGTTTGAAAAAAAGATTTTAGTCAAACAATGATAATCTTAAATTGAATTTGTAAAATGCCAACATGTTTTGATTAACAAAATAATCTAATTATGTTGACTTGAATATGTAAGATAATTTACCAAAATAAAAAACAATTAAGGAAAAAATAATTAAGGAAAAGTAATTAATCTTATATACAAAATGGAGATAGGATTTTCCACTATAAATATCAATAGAAAATGTGTTCTACTCAATCACTCCAAAATAATTTTCACAAAAAAGCTCAAAATTACTTTTATGAAAATGATGGCCATCATTAAACACTTGATTTTCTTCACATTGCTTCTTTTTGTCATCTTCCCTTCTTATGAATGTAAGTATAATTCTAAATATTTATTTTTCATTTTTCTTTGCAAGATAGAATTAATTAATTTTTTTTTACTCAATGTCTGATGTCAATATTAGAGTTTTGACTAATTTAAATTCAGCATTGTCTATTGAATGTTTCTTCTTTTTTTTTTTTTTTCAAATTCAGGCATGGGTGAATCTAAGTACTTCCGTTGTATATACAAGGACAAAATTAATTTTTTGATGTTGAGACCTCTAATTGGCATCTTTGTATGTTTACTTCTTTATATATGTTGAACCCAAAACATCTTTGATTGGATTCTGTTTACTTCTTTATATCATGAGTCATCTGGCTTTACCAATGCAAGATTTGAACCCGAAATATCTTCGATAGGATTTTGTTTACTTTATATCTTGAGTCACTTGGCTCTACTACTTATAACATAAGATTTGAACTCGAAACATCTTCGATTGGATTATGTTTACTTCTTTATATCTTGAATCACCTGGCTCTACTATTGATAACATAAGATTTGAACCCTAAACATCCGTTTACTTCTTTACATCTTGAATCACCTGACTCTACCACTGATAACATAAGATTTGAACCTCAAACATCTGGCGGATGAATTCTATCCATCCTATCATAGTCCTCGATAATATACAGATCAAACAAAAATCAACTCAAATTTAATTATGTTGTCCTGTTTATTTTTTATCTCTCATCTTAATAATCACTTTTTTTATTTTAATTTTTTTAAAAAAATATTTTAATGTAGGTAAAGAAGAAATTGAAAATTTTAGTGGAAGCAAGTTGCAACCTGGAAAGTGTTTGCATTTCCCACAAGGAGCAGGATGGTGTTGTGTGACTACAAGTATTTGTTATGGTGGGTATGATGAATGTGTACATAATTGTCCTCATTATCCTCCACTTAATTAATTAATTAATTAATTGATATTAAATATCTAAAAACTATGCACCATATATGAAATTATATTTCAATAATACAACATGAATATTTCATTTTATCGATGTTGGTTGTTAGTTCTGAATTCCGGATAATTTCGTATGAATTTTCTAATTTTTTCTTTTTTCGTAACGTTGATCTAAGTTCGATTTGTAATAAAATCATAAAATGTGTCTTAATAATTTGTTACGCTAATAAATTAGCTCTATGTAATCGCTTCCATTGGCAATAATTAGTTGGCCATGTTATGTGTTTTTTGATAGTTGATTTGACTAACTTTTCAGTTCCCAGGAAATAGACTCTTTACCTCTATGGTAGTGGTAAAATCTGCATACATTCTACCCTCGCCAGACCCCACTTGTGGGATTTTTTTACTGAGTATGTTGTTGTTGTTGTTTGATCTGACTAACTTTTCAAAGTTTATTAGATTATATTAATTTTTATTTTAAAGTTATAAAAAAATAAATATTCAATAACTATTTGACCGTCAAAACAAACATTGTAATAACTAAAAAGGAACAGAAAAGAGTAATGTCTTGATAACTATAGGATATACTCAATGCAATCCCGATTTAGATGTAGGTAAATTTTATCCCTACCGTATGACTTGTGAGATCAAAAGGTTATTTCCGATAAAATTGAATTATATTTGATTGGATGCAAATAAAGTTTTATATATTAAGCAATCTGTCTAAAATCCTTATTTACTGTTTTCGATCATTACTACAAAAAGATAAAACAGCCAAACTCCGTTGTAGTCTAGTTGGTTAGGATACTCGGCTCTCACCCGAGAGACCCGGGTTCAAGTCCCGGCAACGGAACTTTTTGGCAATTTAATGTTAAACTTCTCATTTATAATCAAATAAGTACCTATAACTTTTTAGACCATAAATTTCAAACTTCATCCCCTAAAATTTGTGCTCGGTAAGATATCGCCACATAAATCATCCCTTTCAATAGTTATACCATACACACTTTTCAACTTTGGGGTTGGGGGTGGGGTTGCAAGAACACTTTCCGAACGAGTCCCATCAATTGATTATAACGATATCGTGAAAATACTATACCAACCCATATAGGGGGGGAAATAAACAACAACAATAACATACTCAGTGAAATTCCACAAATAGAATCTGGGGAGGGTAGATTGTACGCAGACCTTACCGCTACCTCATAGAAGTAGAGGCTATTTACTAAAACCCTCGGCTCAAAACGCATAAGCAGAAATAACTAGGGAGGAAATAAGAAAGTAATTACTAAATCTTCCAATATATATGTTGGATAACATGTACATAGTTTCAACAAATGTTTTTAGATTCTAATAAAACGCTATCGCACCCGTGTTAGATCCTCTAAGAATACACTACTTCTGGAGAATCCGACATGCCCCTCTAGCACTTCTGAAGAGTTCGAGCAATATAGGTTTCTAACTTCATTTCCCCTGCAGTTGTAGAAATGGTTGTTCCATTTCAACTGAACAAGATGATACATGATATACATATACTTGAAGATCTCCAATCCTTTGTCAATGGTGAAAAGGATGAACACAATGGAGAAAACCACGAAAACACGAAAACTAAGGAAGAGTGTCCGAGGCTTCCTTTTTCGCAGGACTATAGCTACCGTAAATGTAAGAGCCAAATCCCCAGAATGTAATAATCAAAGAGAGGATCTTGAAACCACTCATAGGATCATGCAACAATATCACAGCTGCAATGCTAGTAATCGGTACTCTTACCGCGTTAAGGACACCAGCCATGACAGTGGAGGAGAGGAAGACAACCGCGGTGGCTCCCAAGACTCCCAACTGAAAAGTGATAATTCCCCAGATGATGACTGAGTAGTAGGCATTTTCCCCGCCTTTGAATGTAGTTGCCTCGGATTTCATCCCATGGAAACCGTTGCTTATAACAAGTCCGATTGTTGTGAATATAAAAGCAAAGAGGGAAACCATCAGTTGCTGTTCAAGAACAACAAGGAAAGACCTTTTACCGAGTAATTTCACGAAAACTAACTCTGACAAGGCGAAAATCAGACCATGGAGTGCAGATCCCAGTATATCCCACACAAAACCAATAATGTACTGACGATCGGTGATATATCCATACCTGTCTGAACTAGAATCAAGAGCAATGATCGTCATGGCAGCAGTAATGATCACGATAGAGTTTATAATCGATAGATTCATAGTGTTCTTCACGAGAAGATATCCGAATAATGCAGAAAACACCAGTGAAGTAGAGGCTAATAGAGCAGCGGTTGACGCTGGCAGGTAGGCGTAGGCATAAGCATACATGAGGTTGTCAGCAGCAGTCAAGAATCCCAATACAACATAAGATAAAGTTAGTTTTAAGTCAAGTGGTGTCGGGAACACTTTAAGTAAGAAGTATGAGGGAATTAGGACTATCGCGATTAGAGGCCATCCTGCAACCGAAACCCATGAAATTATCCACTTGCTCTTCCCACCATTTGCAAAATATATACGAGACAACAGGCTTGAAGCAGGAAACGCGACAAGCATCCCCATGCTACTTAAAAACAGAAGAATCCAATGTGAAATTGGCTTGCTGTAATACATTTCACAAAGCATGGACCAATAGGCCGAGATATATTGCCATAATGACTTTGATGGCGGTGCTTCATCCATTATTTTCTCTACAAGAGCCATTCATCATAGAAAAATGTCAATCTTCAAAAATGATATGAGGAAATAGTATTTGATGAATTGAAGAACAGCTCATACATAGCAAAAACAACAACATACTCAACATAATACCACAAGGTGAGGTCTGGGGAGGGTAACGTATACGCAGACCTTACTCCTACCTTGGAAGATTCTAGAGGCTTGAAACTTTCTATCAGCCAACACTACCCCCGAACTATACGTGATGGAACAGTTTTACTCTCCATTAGAAAACGGTCCTGAATCAAATCCCTGCCATTACCAAAGAGGCTCAAAATACACAAAATGACGTCCGTTAGTCTAAAAGGGCAATTTTAAGCCCTCGTGACAATGACTAGGATAGATCTAAGACCACTTTTTAACAAAGGGTAAAAATAGTTCCATTTCGTATAGTCCAAGAGCATTTTTGACCCTACGAATAATTTATCAAAATTCAAAAACCTAACAACTATATTTTGTTCTTTAAGCAATCAATTCAGTACCATGGAAGGATTTTTAAAACAAACAAGAATATATCTTTAAAAACCTAACATACCAACGAAGCACGAAAGCTGAAAAAGTTCAGATTTATTTAGGGATCTTCCCAGATTCACCATTTACTTTTTCTAGCCACAGCATACATAAGTTATACGCAACCATACACATATTATACATAGAGTAAATCAGTTAAGTGGAAGGCTACTTAGGTTACTTCTTCAAATTTTTTAAAACTGACTCGGAACTGAAACAAGCAATGGTCGCTCCATGGATCCAAAAATTCAAGGCACAGTGAAGGAAGTTGAGAGAGTGAGAACAGCCAGAACTAATCGGGTCGGGTCAAAGAAAATTGTTTCGACCTGCCCCAAACCACACATTTGTCAAAGGGAGCTGATTATTTAATAAGTAAATTCTTATTCTTTAAGGTATCAATTCAGTACCTGCAAACAATAAAAAACTCAGCAAAACACAACACAAATGCTGTCATTCAACACACAAGAAAAACACCCAAGCGCTAAAAATCAAAACTTGAATTGAAATTTTCAAGAACCAACCACCACCACCATGTAATCGCACAAGTTTATAAGAGTAAGGTAGAATGTATGCAAATTTTACCTCTACCTTTAGGGTAAAAAGGTTGTTTTGGATAGATCCTTAGCTCAAAACAAATGTAACCGACACAAGAACACGAGATAACAACATAGCAATGTACAAATAGGTGTAGCAACAAATTCAAATACACATTGAAGAAAAAGAAACTGCATAATGACTTTGATGGAGCTTCACATATTGATTTTCTCTACAAGAAACCATTTTTCATGGAGGTCAATTTTCAAAACACGACATGAGGAAATAGTATTGATCAGAGGAACGAATCGAACAATGACTCATAAGTAGCGACAACAACAACATACCCAGTCTAACACTACAAGTGGGGTCACCTTACCCCTACCTCGGGAGATTCTAGAGGTTCGAAACTTTCTACCGGACAACACTAACACTGCCCCTGAACTATACACAATGAAACAATTTCACTCTCCATAAGAAAGTGGTCCCATCTATCCTACAGTTACCAAAGTTGCTCAAAACACAAAGATGTGATCCATTAGTCCAAAACATCGATTTTGAGCCACATGATAACAACAAGGATAGATTTGCAACCACTTTCTAACGGAGGGTAAAAGTAGTTCTATTTCGAGCCTTTGCGATAAATTTATTTAGCAGAGCTTTATTATACTCCTGGTCAGTTTCAGAAAAAGGGTATGCAAGACTTATTTAAGACAAAATAAGAATTATATAATGTCAATATCTCCATAATCTATAACCTCATCAATTTTGCACTTAAATTCTTATTCTTTAAGCAATCAATTCACTACCTGCAAACTATAAATTAAAAAAATCAACAACACATAACACAAATACTCTTATTCAACCAACAAGAAAAATACCCAAATGCTAAAAAATCAAAACTCCAATTCAAATTTTCAAGAACCATGGAAGGATTTAAAAAAAAACTTATCTTTTTACAAACCTAACATACCCACAAAGCACGGAGAATCTTAGTAACTCAGTTAGTTGGTGAAGATTCGATTCTCACCTTGTAACCCCCTCTACAATACCCATATAGCATGATTACAAATCAAAACCATGGAAGTATTAAAAAAAACTTATCTTTTTTACAAACCTAACATATCTAGAAAATACGAAAAATCTTATTAGCTCAGTTAGTTGGCGAGGATTCGATTCCTAATTCCCTCTCACACTAACCATGGAAGGATTAAAAAAAATTATCTTTACAACTCTAACATACCCACAAAGCACGGAGAATCTTAGTAGCTCAGTTAGTTGGTGGGGATTCAATTCTCACCTTGTAACCCCCTCTCATGATACCCATATAGAATGATTACAAATCAAAACCATAGAAAGATTAAAAAAAAACTTACTTTACAAACCTAACATACCCCGAAAATACGAAAAATCTTAGTAGCTCAATTAGCTGGCGAGGGTTCGATTCCTAATTTCCTCTCACACAAAAAAATACCAATAAAGCATGTTTACAAATCAAAACATGAATTAAGATTTTCAAAAAAAAAATTGTCTTCACAAACTTACATACCCACAATTTTGAGTAGTAGCTCAGTTAATACACTATCTCAATTTCGACTTTGCTGGTGAGAATTCGATTCCTGCATTTATTACCTACCATATATCCCCTACCCACTGCCCCAACACCTACCCCCTAACTTTGTTTATTAAAAAAATGCCCATAAATCAAGAAAGCTGAAATTTTGACATAAAAATTGAACTGACCTGGAACTGAAACAAGCAATGGTTGCTGCATGAACCCAAAATTCAGGAGATAGTGAAAGAAGTTTAGAGTGGATACCGGGTCGGATCAATGAAAATTCCGGGTCTGCCCGAATTTGTTCTTGAGATGACAACCATTAAAGCAGGGGACAAAAGTTTATATAGTAGCTAATACGACAACAAATATTGGTGTTTATATTATGGCCACAAAAGAATGATTTAGTTGATACCCATAAAAATTTAGAAAAGCATCTAATTCTTGTTTGATAATATATAAAATAGGTGTTATTACTTTTTAGTGTTGGATATTTGATATTTGATATTTGATTTAATATTTTAGAAGTTTTTTTTTTTTTGGTTAAGTTGGTGATTAATAATTGAAAATGGACATCAAATGCCAAACTTTCTAAGTTTGGTTTGGTTTGGTAAATCAAATTTCAATAACAAAATGATTGAAGAAAAAGTATTTTGATAAGATACATTTAGAATCTTTTATTATTTGACATGTTAATGTTCAAGGATAATTTCGTGAAATTTTTCGAGGAAAATGCCTCTCCCCTCTCTCAAAAGTCTGGGTTAATACCCATAAAAATTTAGAAAAGCATCTAATTCTTGTTCAATCACTCATAAAATGGTTTGAGGCATCGTTTTAATGTCTCGAGCCCGCTAGAATCATTAATGGGCCCATTACGAATGGTTCTATGAGGTTTTTTAGAAAAATGGGTCCAGACCTCGGCATCTTCAAAATTCGTGGGCGATAGAGAAAATCACCTAATTCCTGTTATGTCGCCCTTAAAATGCTTTGAGACATCGTTCAATGACACGAGAGTACTGGAACTCTTAGCAGACTCATTATGAACGGTTTGTAAAGGTTTTTGAGAAAAATGACCGTGGAGCCTCCAAAATTCGTAGGCTAACACCTATGAAAAATGAAAAAATTGCATGATTTCTATTCTATTACCCATAAAATACTTTGAGTTCAATGGCAATGGGCTTGCTAAAACTCTTAGCGGGATCGTTATGAATGATTTCGTGAGTTTTTTTGAGAAAAATGGGCTCAGAGACCTAGCACCTCAAAAATTGTGGACTAACACCCATGATAAAATTTGAGAAATTACCTGATTCTTGTTTCGTCGCTTATAAAATACTCTAAGGCGTCTTTCAACGGCATAGGGCCTACTCGAACTCTTAGTGGGCTCATTACGGACGATTCCATGAGATTTTTCGAGAAAAATGGGACCGGAGCCTCGGTACCTCCAAAATCTGTGGGCTAATACCTACGAAAAATTGATAAAATCATTTGATTATTGTTTCATCGCCGATAAAATGCTCCAATGCACCGAGCTTATTGGAATTCTTAGCGGGCTCGTTACTAATAGTTCCATGAAGTTTTCGAGAAAAATAGGCCCAGAGCCCTGACGCCTACAAAATCCGTGGACTAACATAAAGCTTAGAATTCACTCTCAAGTCTTAACATTATGAAGTTACCAGATGTTATTTCTTATACTGTAATTATCGTATTATTTTGTTGTAATTATTGTTCAAAATAATTTATAATAAGATTTAAATATATTATACTTTCTCTAAATCCTACTTTTCAATTATCTTATAAAAAATCTATTATTCATGATTTTCTATTGTTGTTATTACCATATTGTTTTAATTCTCAATTATAATTCAAGTGTAATAAATCTAAATATACATCAATATTTGTATGAAAAAATTGGTTTGTTTCAATATGAATAGTTTTGTGTGAATTTGACTACCTTTGTTAAACGTATTAATTTTGTCAGGATGCTTATATCAAATTATACTAATTTATTATGATTGGATAATAAATTAAAATACAAAATTATATATTTATTTTAAAAATCCAAGTTCTATAAGAATTTTGATTTTTTTTTTCTTCTTTAACTACCAAGTGGCTTTAAATTAATGGTATCTTATTATTTAACCTTTTGATTTAAATCATAAAGATGTTTTCTAAAACGTGTTTTTGATGTAATAACAAAGAAAGAAAAATATTAACCAAGCTTGGTTGGCTTGGTAGTTAGTTCATTAGGTCGCTTAAGTAAGTGTTGGGGGTTCAATCAATTGGCCAATAGCAAATTCTTAAATGAAGCTCAGATCTGTAGAAGATTAGTCCTTCGCCTGTCAGACTAGGGGAATACCTTGAGAAATTAAAAAAAAAAGAGTAAAAATATTTTACTTCAAAAAACTTTGAGTAAATCATATTTTAGTGAGCACTTCGTCGAAAATTTATATTATACATAAAAATTAAAATTATTTCTTACGTATATTACCAAACAAAAGTTAGGATTGATTCAATGTTAGATTATTTGGCGATCGATTTTGATCATATTTTTAAAAATTTTGCTAATAATGACATGTCTTAAATTCAAATTTTAAAGTATCAAATATACAAATTAAAATTAATCAAAATTTAATACATATCGAATTATTGAATTTGTTTGACTAATTAACAATAATGATGCTAAAGAAGATTCTCTAATTACCAAACATTATATGTTGAATTTATGAATTTCTTAATACAAATATAAGATACGAACTGAATTAACTGATTTTATACCTCAATTTCTAACTTTGCATTTTTGGCTATCAAATAAGCAAGTTGAGTTGAATCTCAGAAAGATAAAATAAATTGATTTACTAAATAATTGAATAATTGACTCGATCAAAAATTACTTGGAGCGACATTAGTTAGGCCGAAATGGGCTAATAAGCGAATAATAACCCCTATCCGTTCAAGTTCTATTAAATTTTAATTATTTTATTTGTTCTTTTTTATATACTTTCTTGATATCTAATAAAACTATTTTGCCCTTTATTATGACTATATATAATAAGTTAATTAAAAATATATTTTTTTGAAAGTATTTGATAAGATTTCTCGTCAATTTAGTCTACACATCAGTTTAATTTTGAGCTAAAAATGGATCAGGTTGAAATAAGATGAGCTAATACCAAAATTATGAGTGAATCAATAGTCAATTAAACTTCGACTAATCAAATAAATTATTTATGAGCTAATTTTATCACCTTTTACGCGCAAATTATTAAGTTTTAATCTTATTATTTTCAAATGGAAATAATTAAGAGTAATAATCCCATGTCAACTTATTTACAATGTCAATCTTCATTTAGTTTTTTTTTTAATTAAAAAAAAAGAAGAAGAAGAACTACTCTAACAGATATAATTTTGATAAAATAGGAAGAAAATTTAACAAAATATGAATAGAAGTAAAATGGAAAATTAATAAATGACTAATAACTTTTCATTAATCTTGGATGGAGCCAAAAATTCATTATTTTTTGGTTTTGGGGTATGATGGAATAAAGCAAAATTGCTCTTTAAACTGTCAGTGCTTCTTTTAATTGTGAAGTAGCAGTTAGTCAATGCAACTTTTGACGCTCATCATGGGTCACCCGGAAACAGTCGCGCTATGTCTTTAAACATAGGAGTGTACATGTTGTTGTATTCTCCCTTACCCCGCAATGGGCGAGAACCTTTAAGGCATTGGAATAATGTTGTTGTTGTTGTAATAAATGACTAATAAAAATCCCAACAAAAATATCAGAAAAAAATGGGAGCAAATAGTAAACTGATAATAATTTTGATCAAATTATATGAATCTACAAAATAGAAATACATTTAATGTGCACAGTTTACGAATACCACATATTTATTCTTATCGTCTAATAAATGATATATATTTATTATTTTTATTAATAAATTTATATTTATTGAGTTTACAAAAATAATTCTCAAATTATTTTTTAAATTTTAAAAGTGTCACATAACTTAAAAAATTACTTTACTGATATTTTTTTCCATTCAACTTATAATGTCTTATGTGTTAAGGGATAGAAAAAAAAATTCAAATATATTATGGAACTTAATGAATAAATTTTGATGGACAAGATCGGGAGCAGCGAGCCCAACAGTTTAGAAGATATCTTGAAGAAAAGATTTTAGTTCAATTGTATTGTATATGTACTCAAGTTTATTCAAAGTATCCCAATAGTATAACACCATCGACTTTTAGAAAAAAAAAGAGATGACTTTAATCTCTTATTTCGGAGAAATAAATAGTTTGTAAGGAATGAAAAGAAACATCACTTGTAGGAATGAGATAATGTTAATTTATATTCCACATGGCTAAAGAAGCATCGATTTTCAATCTTATTATGACCTGATCGTTCGAAAGAGCCAATTGATTCAATCAAAATAGTGAAATAAAAAATAGTAAAAAAATAAAATATTCTTTTCTTTTTCATTCATCCCACGAAGACAGACAATCGAAAAGGTTCTCGAAATTCTAAATCGCAATTCAAATAAAAGAGGGGTTTCTTCCATTGTATGTCTTATCTTTCTTGAAGTTTGCATGAATTTCAAGAGATTATAAATTGTTGCAGAATAATTTTAGTCTACTTCTTTTTTTAACATCTTTATTTATCGTATTTTTTAATTTCATATCTATGGACTTGTACTTTTTTGAGAACTTATTCTTAACTTTGCTTTCGTAAGTTTACTCACATAATTAATTTTAAATTTAAATAAAAAAGAAGAATTACGATGGACTAATAGTTGTCAATATAAAACTAGTCAATTTACGATAAGTACTAATTGTTGGACAATATAAATCCGAAAATCTGCAGAAAGATGAAGAAGAAGAAGTAGCAGAAGAAGAAACAAGAAGATCAGTTTTTAGAGAGAAGTCAGAGAAATTTTGTTTTAGAGAGAGATACTTTTTTTTGTGGTAAACCTCATTAATTAATTGGGCAACCTCCACGGCGATAGGTCTATATATATTAATGATATCCGGATATTTACAATTACACAAAATACAAGTATATACGAAGAATAAACAATAGCACCTAAATATATTATGAGGCTCCACCACTTAACACTAATACCACATTCAATTTTGCTAAAATAGGGGGGGGGGGGGGAATTAACAAAGTGTGAATCAGAATTCAAAAGTAAAATAGAAAATTAATAAATGACATAGTAAATTTCCCAACAAAAGTATCAGAAAAAAAAAGAATGTAAATAGTAAATTCATAATAACTCTGTCAAATTAGTTACTAATTTTCTTTTTTTAAGAAATCTACAAAAGACTCACAAAATAGAAATATACATATATTAATTCATTTCCCTATCTATACATTTTTAAGCAATATATATATATAGCCAGAATTTACCAATTTAATAAAATCCATTATATATTATATGAATTTTTCTAATTATATTTGAAAAATTAAAGCAACAAGATTTCAAACTTCATCAAAATTCATGAGGATGGCAAATTTATTTCCTTGTTATTTTCTTCTTTTTCACATTTTTGTGTCAGGTATGTGTCCATTTTTTTTTCAATTTTTATCTCATAATTTATTTTGTTATAATATGTTTCAAAATATTTGACATCATTACTGATGTTATCTTATACAATTTTTTATAACCTTTATGAATTCAAATTCATTCAAAAGTAACTGAATTTAGCCTATGATAATATATGATTTACTTTTTCCATTTCATTTAGTTTATTGCAATTCTATTTTTATATTACTAAAGGATGTGTTGAAATGGACGTTGAATTCTTCTACTTATTGGGGCTTGAACCTTAGAAATGAAGAGATTCCTGAGTCTCCTTAATGAGTCAAACATCACATAAATTCGTAAAAATAGCACTTTATAACAACTTTTCGGTCACAGCCACCGACTCATAGTCATTCTTTTATTCCATTCTAGGAGATATTCCATCTTTTGGCCCATCTAGTGATTCGAACCCGCAACCACCTTTAGGATTGGAGGTTGATGATACTTACAATCTGAGCAACCCCTCCTCTTGTCACTGACTCATTATCATGGAATTTCACATCTATAGAATTTGAAACTTCGCGACAATACCTACTCTTCTATTACTAGGCTAAAAATGAATATTTCGATAGTTTATCTCACAAATTTGGATTAATTCAATCTGATGGACCATACTGAATACTAAATGGTTATATATTAATAATCTTTTTTTACTCCACCCCACTCAACTCAACTCTGAATCAATAGTGTTCTCATTTACGTTCGTACCTTTCGATAATACTAACATTATTCATCTTTTCTTTTGTGTAGTTGGCATGGGAGATAATAACTTGGCTCCTATAGAGATGGGGAAAGAAAATTTGAAAGAATTGGTTGAAGATTACCATTATAGATGTACTGCAAATTTAGGTCCATGCACCAATGACTATTGTGATGAAGATTGTTGCATTAGAACATGCAATAGTTACTATAATGGACTTAATCCACAACCAAAATGCATTGACTTACTTGTATTTCCATACAAGTTTTGCCTTTGTTTGCATGATTGTTATTGAAATAAATGCAATATTTAGTAGTATTTTTAACGATATTACGTATTGAAGACTTGAATGTTAGATGTCTGATGAATGATATATGAAAGAGTAGGTGTTATTCCACTACAAGTCTAGTTTGTAGTAAGATATCATATATAATAAACTTATTATTCGTGAAAATGCACTTGTATCCTTTTTTTTCCATGTTTTTCGATTCAGTAGTTGGTATATGTATTAGAGTTTGATAGAATTTAAATTGACGTACGAAAGTAGATGACTCCATATCCAAGGCTCAAAATCTGAGACCTAGATCTCTAATTAAGGATGAAGGAGTAGTTTTAATAAGATATTGCAGTGATCTTATTATTCGTGAAAATGCACTTGTATCTTTTCTTTTCTTTTCTTTTCTTTTTTTGATTCGGTACTTGGTATTTGTATGAAAACTTGATAGAATTTAAATTGATGTGGGAAAGTAGACGACTTCATATCCAGGGCTCAAAATCTGAGACCTAAATCCCTAATTAAGGATGAAGAAGGAGTAATTATCATTTCACCAAAAGTCATTGATTAGTTTATTAAAAAAAATTTGATGCTATAAATGCTATATTTATTTAACAAAATTGCTTCAAAAAACAATTCAAGAGAATTAAGACAATTTTTAATTTCTAATTACCATTTATGCCTTGTAAAAACATATTAAGTTACTAAATCAATGTAATTCCTAATATGAGGAAGACAAAATAGGATATAAATTGGAGTTAAGTAAAACTATATGGTAAAAGGTACGATGGGGTTATTAAATCAAGTAATTTTACTCTAACAATGATAATTAAAAATAATAATAGTACTTATCATTTGATTCTTCTTCCGGGGATAATCGCCTGTTGTCAGCCTCCCGGACTTCATATTCATCAAAATGTCATGACCGTCGACTCTCGATTACTCAAAGAAGGTTTTTACGCAATTGATTTGAATCATTGCTTTTTTTGCAGTCAGATAATCGGAATTCCTAGTTGAATGATTCCCGATCCTTTGAATAAGATCTCAATTCCAGCGACGAAAGACCGCCGATCATAATTAATTTAGTTCCAATTTTCAATCACCAAGTCTTAGAATTAATAGTAAAAAACACACTTAAAGTATCTCGATATTTGGCATTTACTAATAGATGTGTAAATTTTCTGTTGAAATTATTTTTAAAATATTTATCAAAACACAATTCAACTATCAGTTAATTTTATATTGTGAACCATCTCTAACTTAGTCAACAATATTAATCCATCATCCTCATAATATTCCTACTTTAGTTAATCTTCCTAATTTATTTGGTCAACTCTAATCTTGTTGGTCTTCCTATATATTTGATTAATCCCTATTTAAGGGCAATTATTGACTCAACAAAATCATTTAATCAAAAGATTAACAAAATATAATAAAAACAAATTATCATGCAATTCAATTAATTCCATATTATCTACTTGTTTGAATTTTTATCCCTATATAAAACCCTCAAAGAAATTTTTACATGAATATATAATATTTAAAAATGAAGAATTCACTTAAATCATAAATCAATAATTTTTCTCAAGAATCATATATATTATATATGGCTATTCTAGTTTGGTCCCCAAGTTTTTGTGCCATTTGTGTTCTCATTCTTGTAACAGGTTAGTTATGTTTTTCTTCCTTTATTTTTTTTCTTTTCATGTTCGATTGATTAAAAATTAATTCTTCGACAATTAAGAAAATGATTTCTTTCGTATGAATAGGGAAAAACAAGTTTCATAGATGAGTAGTGAATTAAAGTCTCAGAAATTATTAATTGACTAGCTGATTTCTGAAAGGAATCAGAGCTCTTCTAGCCACTAACGGCTCATAGGCCTCTTCATCCCGATAAGGAAAGGGAGCAGAGGTTCCACATAATTATCCCATCTCACACCCCTCATCCTTCTCGTCTCGCCCCACTCACCTAACCTTGTTGTATTTGTTGATGATCTGTACAATGACATTGAAACAAAATCTTATACATCTATCGATTTTGTCGATACCAGATTAACAAAATTATATAAACTGAACTGTCTCATCTAATAAATTTTATCTTTACCTTGGTTAGGTGATATGGGAGATACCAACTTGGGTCCAATAAAAATGGATGGTGAAAAATTAAATAATTTAGATTATGATTATCAATGTCAAGCAAATTTGGGTCCATGCAATTATTCATATTGCAATGAAGCTTGTTGTATTAGGGAATGTTATAGTTATTATAATGGACTTCACCCACATTCAATATGTGAAGATTGGGGACCTAGGTATAAGTATAAATTATGTATTTGTTGGCATGATTGTTATAAAAAATAATACTCATCTTATATTTTAATTTGATGCCTTTTATCTAATAATAATAAATTTTATAGTTAAATAATTAGAGACACATTTTATCTAACTAGTTTGATACACGTGCTTTGTATGTGTGTGCCTCGTCAATTTAAGAATTATATATAAATAATACTTGTCATTAGATAAATACAATATTTGATGAAATAGTTTAGTTTACTGTGAAACAGCAAAGATGAGAAAATCAATTCAATTACTTATAAATATAAAATAACAACAACATACCCCAGTGCCTCAAAAGGCTCCCGCTCATTGCGGGGTGAGGGGAGGTCGAATGTACACAGCCTAA
>JAOTQJ010000099.1:695173-730980 GCA_025642045.1 Solanum sejunctum | reverse complement strand
GGGGGGAAGGGGGGGAGGGTTAGAAAGTGATAAAAAAATCTGATGGATAAAAAAAATCAGTTCGTGATCGTATATTATGATGAATTATAAAGAGAATCGTATTATTTGCAAATCATTTAGGAAAAAATTACTCTCTTCGTTTAAAAAATAATAATCTAGTTTGACTTGACACGAAATTTAAGAAAATACAACTTTTCTTTTAATTTTGTGATTGTAAATTAAAGTTATGTCAAATATACCAAAATGTCTTTTAATCTTATTGCCTTAAATATGTCACATTGAAAGTTGAATTTAAAATGTTGCAAAAAAAGAAAAGAGGTCATTTTTTTTAAACAGACAAAAAAATAAAGTAAATCATTCTTTTTGAAATGGATGACATACTAGTTTTCTTATAGTATGTTAGAATCTTGAAAAAAAAAACCTAAATACACAACTTAATTTATCTTATTCTCTAAAATATTTCACTATTTAAAAAAATACAAAAATTCTCACTATCTCATACTCTCGGATACATCACTTCAAGTGATGTATCAGAATGTTGAGAGATGGATCTGAAATCGAGATGTGATGTATCAAGACGTTGATAATTTTGTGTAAAAAAAATTCTGATCACCAGTACCATCCCTTTTTTTCCTCCTTTCCTCTCTATTATTGATGTGGTTATTTTTTAAAAAAATAAAAATAAAAAGATATGGTATGATTATTAAAGAAGATATTAAAAGATATATAATATGATATTATTATATGAATAACGTCTATCTAATCAAGCTTAGAGTTGAACATTTGGAGCATAAAATAACATATACAATACGAGCAATGCAATATCGATAATGAGTTTTGTTCTAATACCACTTTTGTAAGTATATTCTACTTTTAATTTAATTTCAAAAATTTAATTCATTCGAGCAAAAAGTCAATAAAAGAAAAATAACAATGAAGTAGCAATGGAACTAATTGGAGAAATAGAAAAAAAATAGAAATTACTTACTGTTTGATGAAAGAAAAAAGAAAGTGAAAATTATTAGGAAAAATGCAAAGTAGAAAATTCTAGATTTATCCATTAATTTAAACTTTTGATATAATATTAGTAGTAATTTAATTTGATTTCTATCAATCTCGGATGGAGTAAAAGATTCACTATTTTTTGGCTTTAGGATATGATGGAATAAAACAAAATAATTCTTTAAACTGTCAGCGCTTCTTTCAATTGTGAAGTAGCAGTTAGTTAATGCAACTTTCGACGCTCATCATGGGTCATCCGGAACCAGTCGTGTTATGCTTTTAAACATAGGGGTCAGGCTGCGTACATCCGACCTCCCCTTACCTTGCAACGGGGGAGCCTTTGAGGCATTGGAGTAATGTTGTGATAAAAACTTGATAGCACAATATGATCATATTTATAGGCAAAAGAGGAGAACAATTAAAACAATAATTTTCTCAATTACATCAATTTTTCATGGGATCTTCCAAATTTCCTTCTTTTTCTTTTTGTCTAATTATATTAACAAGCATCTAATCCACCAAGGGATAAAGTTTATTGAATTTTTTTGGTCTTCTTAGATTCACTTAAATGTCATTTAGTAAATAATTAGCATCTACTAACTATTCTAAACCTCATTCTTGCATATATAATTAAAAAAGAGGGAGTGGTCAATATGAAAGAAAAAATATTTTCTAGAAAAATAAATAAGTTCTTTATTTTTTTAAAAAATATTTGGTAAGTAAAAGAAAGTATTGTCGTAAAAATATTTATATATAATTTAGACAAACCTATAAAATGTAGGTTTCCTGCCTTAGAGATGAGAGGTATGGCTGGTGGGGATCGGGTCTAAAGTGAAGATAAGATGTGTTGAAGCCTAGAAGGTTACGAGGACCAATTAACGTGAAATGCTACTTGCATTTTTTTTAAAAAAATTTCCTCTAAAAGTCAATTTCTATGGGTGCTAGCCCATGGATTCTGGCGCAGCAGGGGCCTCCGACGTAATTTTTTCAAAAAAATCATACGAGTGGGTTCGCAACAAACCCGCCAAGAGGCCTAGGTGCTCTGACAGCGGCGAGAAACGTCTGCTAGGATTTTATGGGTCAAGGAACAGGAAACAAGTGATTTCAGTAGTTTCTGTAGTTGTTAGCCCATGAATTCCGGCTCTGCAGGGGGCTCCAGTGCAACTTTCCTGAAAAAACATACTAGTGGGTCTGCAACGAGCCCGGCAAGACTAGGTTGCCCAGTGGCGGCGGGGGACGCATGCTAGGATTTTATGGATCAAGGAACAGAAATACAAGTAATTTCAGCAGTTTTCTGTAGGTGTCAGTCCACAAATTTTGGTGTTATAGGGGGCTTCGGCACAACTTTCTCAATAAATCATATGAGTGGTTCCACGACGAGTTCGGCAAGAGGCCTAGGTGGCTCGACAGCAGCGAGGGAGCATGGTAGGAGTTTTGGCATAAGGAACAGGAAACAGGCGATTTCGGTAGCTTTCTATGGGTGTTAGCCTATGGATTCTAGCGCTGCATGGGGGTCCGACACAATATTCCCAAAAAATCATATAAGTGGGTTGAAAACGAGCTCGGCAAGCGACCTAGGTGGCCCGACAACATTGACGGATGCTTGGTAGGATTTTCGGGCCACGAAAGCCGAAACATACGATTTTGGTAGTTTTCTTTGGTTGTTAGCCAACGGAATCTGGCGCTGCATGGGGTCAGGTGCAAAATTTTTGAAAAATAATACGAGTGGATCGGCAATGAGACCGACAAGTGGCCCAGGTAGCCCAGCGGCGTTGGTGGAGGCCTGGTAGGATTTTATGGGCCAAGGAAATTGAAATAGGCGATTTCGACAGTCTTTTGTGGGTGTTAACCCATGGATTCTGGCGCTGCATGAGGGTCCAATACAAAATTCTCAAAAAATCATATGAGGGGTCGGCAACGAGCCTGGCAAGCGGCCCAAGTGGCCCAGTCAGCGGAGGCCTGGTAGGATTTAATGGGCTAAGAAAGCCAAAACAGGCGATTTTGAGAGTTTTCTATAGTGTTAGCCCACGGATTCTGGGGCTGCATAGGGGTCCAGTATAAGATTTTCAAAAAATCATATGTGTGGGTCAGTAAGGAGCCCAGAAAGCGACCCAGGTGGCCTAGCAGTATTGGAGGAGGTCTAATAGGATTTTATGCTCTAAGAAAGCCGAAATAGGCGATTTTAATAATTTTCTGTGGGTGTTAGCCCACGGATTCTAGCACTGCATTAGGTTTGCGCAAGATTCCCAAAAAATCATACGAGTGGGTCGACAACGAGCCCAACAAGTGGCCCGACGACATTGACGAAGGCCTGGTAGAATTTTATAGGCAAAAGAAGCCGAAATAAGCGATTTCAATAGTTTTCTATGGGGTGTTAGTCCACGGATTCTGGCAGTGCATGGGGGTACAACACAAGATTCCCAAAAAATTATATGAATGGGTCGGCAACGAGCCCGACAAGCGGCCCATGTGGCCCGATGGCATTGGCAGAGGTCTTGTAGGATTTTATGGGCTAAGGATGCCGAAACAAGCAATTTCGACAATTTTTTATGGGTGTTAGCCTACGGATTCTGGCGCTGCATGGGGGCCTGGCACAAGATTCCCCAAAAATCATATGAATGGTTCGACAACGAGCTCGATAAGCGGCTTAGGTGGCCCGATGACATTGGCGGAGACTTGATAGGATTTTATGGGCCAAGGAAGCCGAAATAAGTGATTTCAGCAATTTTCTGTGGGTGTTAGCCCATGGATTCTGGCGTTGTATGGGGGTCCGATGAAAGATTTCTAAAGGATCATACGAGCGGGTTGGCAACAAGACTAGCAAGCGGCTAGGTAGTTCGACGGTGTTGGCAGAGGCCTAGTAGGATTTTAATGGCCGAAGAAGTCGAAACAAATAATTTCATTAATTTTCTTTAAGTGTTAGCCCACAGATTTTGGCACTACATGAGGGTTCGACAAAGTTTCCCAACAAAATTATAGGATTAGGTCGACAATGAGCCCGGCAAACGACCCAAAGAGGCTGACTGTGTTGGAGGAGGCCTGGTAGGATTTTATGAGCCAAGGAAGCCAAAACAGGCGATTTCGTCAGTTTTCTGTGGGTGTTAGCCCTTAGATTCTGGCGCTGCATAGGGGTCCAGCATAAGATTCTCAAAAAATCATATGAGTAGATCAGCAACGAGCCCGACAAGCGGCCCAAGTGGCCCGTCAGTGTTGGCGGAGGCCTGATAGGATTTTATGGACCAAGGAAGCCAAAATAGGCGATTTCGACCATTTTCTGTGGGTGTTTGCCCGCGGATTCTGACGTTGCATGGGGTTTTGCTGCAAGATACCTAAAAAATCATACGAGTGGGTTGGCAATGAGCCCAACAAGCGGCCCAAGTGGCCCAGCGATGTCGGCGGAGGCCTAGTAGGATTTTATAGGCCAAGAAAGTCAAAACAGGCGATTTCAGTAGTTTTCTATGGGTGTTAGCCCACAGATTCTGGCACTGCATGGGGGTCCAACGTAAGATTTTAGAAAAATCATACTAGTGGGTTGGCACGGCAAGCAGCACAGGTTGCCCGGCAGCGTTGGCGTAGGCCTGGTAGGATTTTATGGGCCAAAGAAGCCGAAACAGGCAATTTTAGAAGTTTTCTTTAGGTGTTAGCCCACAGATTTTGGAGCTGTATGGGGTTTTAGCGCAAAATTCCTAAAAAATAATGCTAGTGGGTTCGCGATGAGCCCGGTAAGTAGCCAGGTGGCCCAGCGGCATTGGCAGATACTCGGTAGGATTTTATGGGTCAATGAAGCTGAAATAGGTGATTTCGACAATTTTTTATGGGTGTTAGCCCATAAATTTTGGCGCTGCATAGTGGTCTCACACAAGATTCTGAAAAATCATACGATTGGGTCGGCAATGAATCTGATAAGCGGCCTAGGAGGCCTGACGGTGTTGGCGAAGGCCTAGTAGGATTTTATGGGCTAAAGAAGCCAAAACAGACGATTTTGGCAGTTTTCTATGGGTGTTAGCCCACGAATTCGGGTGCTGCATGAGGGTCCGACGCAAAATTCCAGAAAAATCATATGAGTGGGTCAGCAATGAGCCTGGAAAGCGAGCCAGGTGTCCATACGATTTTGGTGCAGGCCTAGTAGGATTTTATGGGCCAAGGAAGCCAAAATAGGCGATTTTGGCATGTGAGTGTTAGTCCACGGATTCTGGCGCTGCAAGGGGGGATAGTGAAAGATTTCAAAAAATCATAAAAGTAGGTTGTCAAGGAGCCTACCAAGCGGTCCAAGTGGCCCAGCGGCATTGGCGAAGGCCTAGTAGGATTTTATGGGCCAAGGAAGCCGAAATAGGCAATTTCAGTAGTTTTCTATGGGTGTTAGCCTACGGATTCTAGCGTTATATGGGGGTCTGATGCAAGATTCCTAAAAAATTGTACGAGTGGGTCAGCAATGAGCCCAGCAAATGGCCAAGATGGCCTGACTGAATTGGCAGAGGCCTGATAGGATTTTATCGGCCAAGGAAGTCGAAAACAGGCAATTTCAATAATTTTTTATGGGTGTTAGCCCATGGATTCTAGCACTGCATGGGGGTCCGTATGCAAGATTCCTGAAAAATCAGATGAATGGGTCGGCAGCGGGGCGCAACGAGCCTCGCAAACTGCCCAGGTGGCCCGGCGATATTGGCGGAGGCCTGGTAGGATTTTATCGGCCAAGAAAGCCAAAACAGGTGATTTTGATAGTTTTCTGTGGGTGTTAGCCCACGAATTCTGGTGTTGTGGGGACTTCGACGTAACTTTCTTGAAAACTCACATGAGTGAATTCACAACGAGCCCGGTAAGAGGCCCCGTTGCCCGGCAGCGGCTTGGGACGCTTGCTAGGATTTTATGGACCAAGAAACAAGAAATAGGCAATTTTGGCAATTTTCTATAGGCGTTAGCCGACAGATTCTGGCGCTGACCAAGAAACAGGGAATAGGCAATTTTGGCAATTTTCTATGGGTGTTAGCCCACAGATTCTGGCGCTGCACGGGGCTTTAGCACAACTTTTTCGAAACATCACACGAGTGGGTCCAAAATGAGCATGGCAATAGGCCCAAGTGGCCCAGCAGTGATGGGGGACACCCCAACTACGATTTTATGGGCTACTGAACAGAAAACAGACGATTTCAACAGTTTTCAATGTGTCTTAGCTTATGGATTCTAGTGCTGCAGAGGGCTTCGATAACTTTCTAGAAAAATAATACGAGTGTGTTTGCAACTAGCCCAGAAAGAGGCCCAAGTGGCCTAACGGCGGCGGGGGATGCCTGGTAGGATTTTATGGACCAAGGAACAGGAAACAGGCGATTTTAGTAGTTTTCTGTGGGTGTTAGCCCATAAATTCTGACGTTGCAGGGGGCTCTGGCGTAACTTTCCTAAAAAATCATACAAGTACGTCCACAGCAAGCCCGAAAAGAGGCCTAGGTGGCCCGACGGTGGCAAAGGATGCCTGGTATGATTTTATGGGCCAAAAAAAGGCAACAAGCAATTTCGATAGTTTTCTGTGGGTATTAGCCCAAAAATTCTAATGGTGCAGGGGGCTCCGGCACAATTTTCCTGAAAAATCACATATGTGGGCCTGCAATGAACCCGACAAAAGGCCTAGGTGGCCTGACAGTGGCGGGGAACGCCAGGTTAGATTTTATGGGCCAAGGAATAGAAAATAAATGATTTTAGCGATTTTCTGTAAGTGTTAGCCCACAGATTCTAGCACTCTATGGGGCTCAGGCGCAACTTTCCTGAATAATTATACTAGTGGGTCCGCACTAGCCCAGCAAGAGGCCCAGGTGGCCTGGTGGCGATGGGAGACAGTTGGTAGGATTTTATATTCCAAGGAACAGGAAATAGGCGATTTCGCTAGTTTTTTGTGGGTGTTAGCCCACGAATTTTGGAGTTGCATGGGCTTCGGTGCAACTTTCCTAAAAACCCATATGAGTAGGTCCGCGACGAGCCCATCAAGAGGCCTAAGTGGCCCGGCAGCGACAAGGGACGCCTGGTAGGATTTTATGCGCCAAGGAACAGGAAACAAGTGATTTCGATAGTTTTCTGTGGGTGTTAGCCCACGAATTCTAGTGCTATAGGGGGCTTCGGCTTAACTTTCACGAAAAATCATATGAGTGGGTCCGCACTAAGCTTGGCAAGAGGCCCGAGTGGCCCAACGGTGGTAGGAGATGCGTGTTAGGATTTTATAGCCTAAGGAAGAGGAAACAGGTGATGTCGGTAGTTTTTTGTGGGTGTTAGCCTACAAATTCTGGTGCTGCAGGGTGCTCCAACGCAACTTTCCCAAACAATCATACGAGTGGGTCTGCAGCGAACCTGGCAAGAGGACTAGGTGGCCCGGCGGTTGCGGGGGATCCTTGGTAGGATTTTATAGGCCAAGGAATAGAAAACAAGCGATTTCAACAGTTTTCTGTGGGCGTTAGCCCACAGATTCTGCGTTATAGGGGGATCCGATGCAACTTTTTTGAAAAATCAGACAAGTGGGTTTGCAACGAGACCGATAAGAGGCCTAGGTGGCTCGGCGACTGCAAGGGATGCTTGTTATGATTTTATGGCCCAAGGAATAAGAAACATGCGATTTCGTTAATTTTCTGTGGGTGTTAGCCCACAGATTCTGGCACTGTAGGGGGTTTTGACGCAACTTTCCTGAATAATCATATGATTGGGTCCGCAACGAGCCCGACAAGAGGCCCAAGTGGCCCAGTAGTGGCGGGGGACGCTTGGTAGGATTTTTTGGGCCAAAGAACAGGAAACAGGTGATTTCAGTAGTTTTCTGTAGGTGTTAGCCCATGAATTTTGGCATTGCAGGGGGCTCCGGAGCAACTTTCAAGAAAATTCTTACTAGTGAGTCCGTAATGAGTCCGACAAGAGGCCCAGATGGCCCGACGACAACAGAGGACGCTTGGTATGATTTTATGGACCAAGGAACAGTAAATTGGTGATTTCAACAGTTTTTTGTGGGTTTCAGCCCACGAATTCTGGCGCTGCAGGGAGTTCTAGCTCAACTTTCTCGAAAAATCATACGAGTGGGTCGGCAACGAGCCCGGCAAGAGGCCGAGGTAGCCCAACGGCGACAGAGGAAGTCTGGTAGAATTTTATGGGCCAAGGAAGAAGAAACAAACAATTTCGATAATTTTCTATGGGTATTATGTTATATAAGGTATTTTTTAAAACATTATGGTATATATGAAGATATCTTGAATTTCCTGAATACCTAGAAAACAACTCAATGATTTAGATGGTTCAAAATTTACTTTGAAAATTTTCATTTAGTGAAAATGCTGGATTTAACATTGATTGATCCAAATTGACTTGGTACAACTTTAAAAAAAAAACAAATTAATCGTATTAGTAATACTTTGAAAATCTAAATTTGACAATTTCTACTATTTACGCAGTTATTTAATATTAAAACAATAAACCTATCTTAATTTATTCCATTTGTCCAAAAAAGGGAAAAATTTTTTTTAAAAAATAATTCAAATGTAATTGACCTATTTTTCACACGTGTAAGTTGGCACGTGTGAATGTTGAAAAAATGGACACTGTTTTCTTCTGGGTTTCAGACACGTCTTTGATTGATTCTGTCTGCTGCTTTCTTTTGCTAAAAATATACCATTTTTGCACACAGAATAACAACCAATACACTGCATTTCTTGCACATTTCAGAAGTTTACAACTTTGAGAACGAATAAAAAAGCAATCTTTAACTTTGTTGTTCTGTTCTTGAATATGTATTTGATGATGATTTCATAAGGGTGTTTTGATTATACAGAAAAAGATTCAATCTTTTTGGGAAAATGAGTGTTTCTTTGAGTGTAATGACGTTTAATCTTCTTGAAGATCAGTTAGCTGACAGTCCAAACTCATGGGAAAAGAGGAAAGATTTGTGCATAAGTGTTATAACTAGTTATTCTCCTATGATTCTCTGTACTCAACAAGGTATGAATAAAGTTTCTTTCTTTTTTCTGTTTTGTTTTTAGGTGGATCTTGATTGGGGTTTATTTGTTTTTTGTTGAAATGGGTGATTTGGGGTTGCTTGGATTTGTGATTTGATTTATGGGTTTTGTGTCTTTTTGCAATTTTCTTTTTTTTTTAATCTAGTACTTTCTGTTTATGGAGGCTGATCGTTAGATGAAGTTTTTTCGGAAATAGCCTATGATGCGGTGGTAAGTGGTAGGGCCTGTATACATTTTACCATTTCACTGATGTTGTTGTTGTGTCCTTATGCAATTCTTTATGAAAATGGATTTGTGTTTTGTTTCTGCAACCATTTGCCTAGGACAAAAAAAGGAAAGAAGTTAGTCTATTTGTTGATTTTCTTAATATGTTGATTGTGTTTGCATTTTAGGTGTGAAGTCACAGTTGGACTATATTCAGCAGTGCTTGCAAGGTAACTCTTTTAGATTGATCTTTTGTTTTCGAGTTAATGATCACATTTTCGTGAGTTCTATACCTCAATTATCATTTCCTTTGTTTTAAACCACACATGATGTTGAGCTGGCCTACACGGGCTTCTTGTTGATTAGGAGCAAGTTTTAACACAAAGGGAGTGATAGTTTATGTAGGTAAAGAGAATAATGGATAGTGGAGGTATGAAACTTGTAAAAACGTGATAGTTTAGGTGTGTTTTTGATGATTGACTCATTTAGTTGTGAAATATAGCTAGCTTCATTATCTTTGCACATTGTCCACGAAGAATAGGTTATTTTGCTTTTCTGAAGAATTTTTTCGAAGTATCCACATGCTTGTACTCAGAATCAATTGGCTATGAGAATTTTGGGGTGGTGGGTGGTGGTGTGGTGGTGTAATGTTGCAACTAGTATAGCTATGCGAATTGAAGAGCTTTGTTTTCAACTTCTCTGGTTGTTCTTTGTGTGCGACATTCTGGGAAATGGTTGCCAGAGAGATAGATGACAGTTTGAGAGTCGTGTTTGCTTTGAGTTTATTTCATGTAAAGAACATATTTCCGTATATAGAGGGATGGATCAGAGTATAGTTATTGTTCAAATATGCTACGAAGAGTAAGACACTGAGCGTTTCTTAATCAAGAGGGAGCTTATATTGGATACAATTCTAAGTTTAGCCTTCAAGAAATATCATGTTGTTTAGACTCTCAAAAAATGTTGCTGCACTTGTGTCGATTCATCGAGAAAATGCACTACTTTTGGAGGATCCAACTCGGACCCTGCAACATATTTGAAGAGTCTGAGCAGCATAGTAAAAATAAGTAGGTAGTCAGCAAGCACAATTTGCTTGTAGGTGTGTCTGTCAAAAAATGCATTACACGGCACATACATTAAATGAGGGATGTAATGTTCAATGCTGTGGTGTAAGGAAGGTGGATGATGGACTACCATGTAAGATCTCCGATTAGAAGACACGGGGGAGGGGCTGTGGAATTGGTAAAGAGAACGATTACAGTTTATAGAAAGCTATTTCAGAATAGGAGATGCCGTTGACTTTTACTTTCATCTTTTGAGGATTGTTGTGTCATTTCGGCTTATAAAGAGAACAATTCAGCTTATAAGAGTGGTACATCCTCACCTTATATCCTGGTAAATTAGTTTTTCTGGTAATCATCCCGCTCCCACTAAAATTGGGCATTCCAGACATATATCACCTCAACTTGAATTTTATAACCTTAGTTACCTCACCTCTTTCCCTATTAAAAACTCTTAAGAAAGATCAGTTAAAGAAAATAATTGGTGAGCTATGCCGACTGTTTATTGAGGAATGCTTGGTTAGAGAGAACATGTTTATGTTGCTTGGAGAAGACATCTTTCAATAGATTCATGCTGCTGTATATTCAAGCATTAAACTGAATCAGCTAGATTACATTGTTGACTTCTTACGAAGATAAGCATAGTCACTGGCCTTTTTGTTCATCTCTTAATACCTAAATTCGTTTGGCAACTCTGGTGTGACCTCAGTGTAACTAATACTTTCACTTATCCATACCAAAAATCAATAATAGGTTATCGAGAATTCTTCCTTCCTACTCAGTTCTTTCATTAAATACACCTCAAACCTCCTCCTAGTTGTAGTATTTTCTCATTGCTAGACTAACTCTTTGAGCTTTGCCTTTTTGATTTCCCAAAAACTTTCTCCACTAAAATTGTGACTTGAATTCCAACTAACAAAATAAAATGTAAATTGCAAGGAATTACTTTATAACCAAAAAGTACTAACAAGTTTTGATCTTGGGTGGATACAAACCAGAATATCTACTGCTATGCTACAAGTATGAGATGAATTCAAGAAATTTTCTAGAAGGAATTCTAGACATGATTTTCCAACAGAAGATTGCTTCTGGTTGTACGTAAAATGGAGAGGAAAGAGGAGTCTTTTTCAAACTCCTTTTAAAGAAAAATAAGAAGATAAATTATAGGGTTAGTGAAAAATTGGATTGTTCAGTTGACATCATTAGCCTCAAGATGCTGTAAAAATGTGTTCAGCCTCTGAGTTGCAATCTAGGTGAGTGAGACAGAGTTAATTGTCCGATACAAATTGAGATAATTGATATGTATCCCAAAACACCCCAGTGTTTGAGACATTAAACCTTAAAGGTTGTTAACATAGTTATGATCTTATAGGCAGCACTGAACATGCATTATGCTGGATAGGAGAGAATAGGATGCAAAAAGAGAATGGTGTACTACTAGTATACATATCGAATAATTAGGCATTAGCATCAATCATATCCTATATCTGGCGTAGCGGGGACTAACATGTTTATGACTTAAAATTATGAGGAAAAATGTAGGGAGTGAAAAGGGTTGTAATGAGATGGTTCATACATGTTATGATGCAAATTGAGACAAAAACAATAAATATAACAGACAAACAAATGTTAAAAGCTATACATAATGATGTTTGTGTTCATGCTATTCACGTGGGACAGATGAAGAATTTGCCTCAATCACCTGTTCTTATCATCATCTGCTCCCCAAATGACCGTTGTTTATGAAAAATATGAACCTTAGCAACTAGAGTAACTTTAAGATTTTCAAGTGCGTTCTGTGTCCAGGGCATTGTTAACAGCAAATGTAGTACTGCATGGAAGTTAGTAGACTCACATTACGAGCTTGAAACATGATGGTCTAGTAATTAAATGGAGAAGGGTAAAGGGAAGAGTTATTGTCCCTAACTTTCGAAGTTGAACCAGCAGATTCCTCGGTCATCAAAAATAGACTTTTGAATACCTTCTTCCCTCTTTTTCATTACTGAATACATGTGTAATTTTACCAAGTTTACTTTATTCATGGAAACTAAGATGATGCATTTTAGAATACATTGTTCACATTCAGCCTAAGCGAGTTCTTCATGTGTCTTTAAGAATTACTGGGTTATTTAGTTATTATTTTTATTTTATTGATAAGAGTATTACAGAAGAACATTTATAATTTCCCTTTTTATTTTGGGATGTTAGTATTCTTTATCCTTGAGCTGAAGGTCTATCTGTTCTCTAACTCCTATGCGAAGAGTAAGGTCTGCGTATACTTTATCCTCCCTAGACCTCACTCGTGGGATTGCACTGGATATGTTGTTGTTGTGTTAGTATTCTTGATGTTGAGGGAGCCAATGGTTGGTCTCTTATTTGTATCATTATTTTTATCGATTAGGTTATGAACAGTTTGGAATATCAAGGAAAGGAGCTGAAGACACTTCTGATCAGCACTGTACCATTTTTTATGACAAGGAAAAGGTCTTTCTACTTTTGTAATGTAACTTCAACATCTGGTTTAGAGAGAATCAAACAGAATTTGTTTTATACAAGTTATCTTGGTTCATCTGGTTTTGATTGAAGGTCGAGCTTTTAGAAGGGGGAACGTTTTGGTTGTCTGAATCACCTTCGGTACCTGGAAGTATGTCTTGGGGTTCTACAGTACCATGCATCACAACATGGGCAATATCCTTTTGATCTGTATATTTAAGTTGTCTTTTCACCTTCATCTTGGTGCTTTTAGGAATTCTTTGATTGTTGGTTATATAGAAAACTATTCATGTATTAAAATTAACATAGGTGAAACCATGTTAGGTACTCCCTCCATCTCATTTTATGTGGTACCCTTTGACTTGATGCGGTGTTTAAAGAAAAAAAAAGACTTTCGAAACTTGGATTACTGGATGCTTAGTTTCCTTGACAAAGACTCTACACATTCCAGTTGAAAGGAGTTGAGCCACCAGGTTTTTCATTTCAGATTGTTAATACAACTATGGACGAGTTCAGTCCCCGTGCTCGAAGGCGAGGTGCTTTGCTCACTTGGCAACATATTGCATCCTTGCCCCCCAGCTTATCTGTTGTGTACTGTGGAGGATTTAACACCCAGAAGGAATCAACTACCGGCCGTTTTCTTCTTGGGAGATCTAGGTAATAATGCCATTGCCATTAATGTTCTATTGTTCACTTCTGCAATCTTATCATTGTAGTACCTTCGCAAACTTGAGCTTACAATGACTACTAAACTTGCTGGTTTTCCTATTAGACAATATAATTTGACCTGAACTTTTAGTTATCCAAACAAGGGAAGCATTGCCTCAAGTAGAAATACAACTGGCGAGAGGGATGCTGGTTACGAGTCACGCTAAACGAGTAGCTTTGGTTTAAACTCTATGTTTGTTATAAAAACCCATCGAATATGTACATATTACTATTAAATTTGAATCCAGTAACTTAAAAGTATTAGAATTCACTATTGAGAACTCATAATCGAATAACTTGTAGGTTAGTAGGATTAGTCGTGTCTTTATATCTTGTGTTGTCATTGTCCGCTTTATATGTGTTACTTTTGTTGTATGTATGTACTATCATTTGCTTTCACTTTAGTCGTTTTTCTTTTCCTTTCTTTTCCTTTTTTTTCTCATATCTAGTATCTTCTGCTGATGGGGTTTGATATTTTTGAGACGAGGGTCTCCCGGAAACCACCTCTCTATCTCTATGAGGTAGTGGTAAGGGTTGGGTATATTTTACCTTCCCCAGACCCCACTTATGGGATTCCACTGGGTATGTTGATATTGATATTCTGTTATTTCTTTTTCCGAACTGCTTTCATTGCTTTCCCTTGAGCCGACGGTCTATTTGGAAACTACCTCTCTACTCTCTTCGGACCTCACTTGTGGGATTACACTCGGTGTTATTGTTTTTGTTGCTTTTCCGTCTCATGTGAGCAATGGCAGCTTTTTGTTTTTACGTACACGGATTATTACACGGAAGTATGAAATGAATAAGTGATGATTATCAAGGAGAATTATATATATAGCTGACATGTTCCACTGTTCAGAGAGCACGGAGTTGTCGGTGATATGAGAGATGCATGGCCAAACGCTCGTGTGAGGAAAAATGTATCCCTTATACGCACGTATCATGGATTCAAAGGTTTCGTTATCCTCCAAATTTCTGTTTCAATATTAACTTATCGATACATGAGAGACCTATGAAAATCACAATTTGATTCTATCAGGTACCAAGCAAGGTCCACTCGAGTTCCTGAAGTTAATACTCCGAGCACTTTGCCTGTGCTGGGATCGCCAAACACAGGATCTGCATGTAGACTGGATCCTTTTCAGAGGCAGGTCTCTGATACCCGTATCGTGTGAGGTGGTAAGTGACAACATTGATGGTTTTTACCCTTCTTCTCATTATCCTGTATTCGCGGAGTTCATGCTTCCTCGATCAGTGAGGCTGATCGAAGCATCACCTGAAAACGGAAGCTAAAACGATTCCTGCAGTTTTCTCCGGTTCTCTTTTTGTGCATTGGTATTTATTGATTGATTTTTATATGGCTACTACATTGTTCAGAGATCCTGTTTTTCAATTTCACTGAGATAAGTTGAAAGATTTGTTTGTAATCTTTCTTTGAAGTTGACGTATGTAAAATGAGTGATTTTGTTGGTCAGAATAGTACATAACCATGTCCTTGTTTTAGTTTGAATTCTTTTTCGTAGTTAGTCAAATTCATCTGGTGTGAGTAGTAGGTAGGTATCTATTAAAATAATCGAGGTGCGTGCAAGTTGGCACGAACACCAATGAAATAATTGGGTGCATCAAGTTAGCATGAATACTAGTGAAATAATTGGGGTACGTGCAAATTATCATGAACATCAATGTTAATTGAAAAGAAGACGTTTCATTGCCTTTTCGTTTGGTCCTCTAGATTAGAAAACATTAAGTGATTTTTTTTCATCTGTTTAAATTTTTTTTTTTTTTAGTATTTATGCTAGTAAAAGATAGTAACTATCCTAATTTAGTATTATAATTGGATGTGCAAACTAAGCAATGAGGAGTTTTCAACTCTTCATTTAAATTTTGCATTAAATTAGTTGACTAAGGTTTTTTGCTTAAATTGCAAGATTAAGCTTCAAATATAATATTTTTTAGCGCGTAAAAAGGAAACACGATAAATAATTTGAGACAGAATGAATATTAGATACTAGAGTTCGAAATAAATCCTTGAATGATATATGCCATTTATGTCATTGTAAGTGTAATAATTCCTTTTCCTTTTTAATGGATGTATGTTTTAGGAATTAAACACTCTTGTATCTAATTTTAATGTATTGATAAATATTTTTCTAAGTCATGTAATATTAGAAAATTATTCCCTTTTAAGTAAAATTGCTCTGAGTTGGAGAGTGTGGTTTTGTTAAAAAAAAAATTAGTATTGGATACTGATTTTAAAATTCAATTAATTTGATTCACGTCAGGTAGGACTTTCATTCGAAGAAAAATGCTCACTATCAAAATTCTTTTCATATTTAGGAACTGAAAACCTCTGATTAAGTAATTTTGTTTATTGTTGATTGATTCGATTTTTTTCTGACAGATATTAATATCTCTGAAATCAAAGTCATTGTCATGAAAAAGACTTTGGTACAGTAAAAAATATTTTTTATAAAACATAATTTTAATTTTTTGTATAACGATGTTATTTATTCAGATATTTTTGTACTGCTATATAATAAAATCCCCTTTACTTTAATTAATGAAATAAAAGGGAAAACAAACAAAATAAAAACTACAATCTCTTCATTTATCCATTGATTATAAGAATTAACATAAAAAACAATTGTATTATGAATAAAAAAATTCAACGTCAATTAAAGATCACGATCCGAGTTCAAAAAAAAAAAAACTTAATCTAAAATGCATTAATTTTTTAAATATAAATATAAATTTAAATAAGTTTAATCATTGAATCTTGAATATCAAATAATTATTTTTTAAAAAAAGAACAATTACAACAACAACAACATTACCCCAATGGCTCAAAGGCTCTCTCGCCCATTGCGGGATAAGGAGAGATCGAATGTACACAGCTTGACCCCTATGTTTAAAAATATAGCGTGACTATTTATGGATGACCCATGATGAGCGTCGAAAGTTACATTGACTAACTGTTACTTCATAATTGAAAGAGGCGCAAACAGTTTAAAGAGTTATTTTGCTTTATTCCATCGTACTTCAAAGTCAAAAAGTAATGAATTTTTAGCTCCATCCGAGATTGATGAAAAGTGGAAAGAAAAATTACTTTAATTTATTAAGATGCAATAATGTAACATGCATTTACATGTGTTTTCCCACTTCCATAAATATGTTAAATAATTATTCATTAGTTGCAATGCATGGTCCTCAAAGATCCTTGTCTCACTATACCATATAATATTTTTTTTCAAAAAATTATTATTTATTTTTATGATTTTTTTCTTTCTTAAAACTTGATTAATTATTAAATATCTTTTTGTCTCAATCCACATTCAATGATACGTATTTTTCGGCATTGAACTTAAAATCACACAATTATATCTCAACAATGCCATATCGAGCCTCTAAAATACACATATTACAATAACAATAACAATAACATATCCAGTAAAATTTCACAAGTGAAGTCTGCGGAGGATAGAATGTACGCAGATCTTACCACTACCATAAAGGTAGAGATGTTGTTTTCTGGGAACTCTCATCTCAAAACCCGTAAGTAGAAATAACTAGATATGACAGAAAGGAAGGGAAGAGGATAGAAAGAACAACTAATAAAATAAAACTAACACATAATACACAGATAATATGAACACATGATAAAAAGAAAGAAACAAACACTTAAATATACATATTACATGAATTTGAATTATATTTTATAAACTTTTTTCTCTTATCTCATAAATATTGAATTCCGCTTAAATGTAAAATTCACCTTCAAAAACTTGTCGCAATTTATAAATTTGTGCCAATTCTGTTTGATCTGTTTCATTCTTAAGTAAATATGTAAATTTCAATGACAACAAGAAAACAGGTAATATATGAGCCTGTAGAATATTTTCTTGTTCTAACTTGTCATATTTATTTTTTTCCGTGAGTCCACAACAACAATAACATTATCTCAATGCCTCAAAGGCTCTCATCCATTGCGGGGTAAGGAAAGGTCAGATGTATGCAATCTGACCCTTATGTTTAAAAACATAGCGCGACTATTTTCGGATGACCCATGATGAGTGTTGAAAGTTGCATTGACTAACTGCTACTTCACAATTGAAAGAAGCGCAGACAATATAAAGAGTCATTTTGTTTTATTCTATCATACCCCAAATCCATTTTTCAATGAGTCAAATTACATAAATTTTGATCGATACTCTTTGATATATTTTTTTCAACATATTAATATGAAAAGAATTCCATTTTATAATACAATATAGTTTTTGAGTTTTAAGATTTTAATCCCAACATAATCTCTCTGTTCAGATTAAGTTATCAAATTTTGACTTGACGAACTTATTAAGAAAATAATTATTAATATAGTAAGTTTATCAATTTATCCTTAGTTAATAGGATTTCACACATATTTAGTCACTATATTTTTCAAAAATATTAACTCTATCGTAATAAATTGAAGGTATAATAAGAAAAAAATATTTATCCGATCCTAAATCTAAACAACAGCTACAACAACAACAACATACCCCGTAGAATTCCACAAGTGGAGTTTGGAGAGGGTAGAATGTATGCATACCTTACCACTACCGTGAAAGTAGAGAGACTGTTTCCTGGGAACCCTCATCTCAAAATCCGTAAGCAAGAAAAAACTAGATATGACAAAAGGAAGGAAAGGGAACAAAAAAGAGCGACTAATAATGACAGTATGTAAATAAGATAAACTAATACATAATACTACACATAATGTGAACACATGACAAAAAAATGCCTACCTTTAGTTTAAAGAGTGAAACAACAAGTACAAAATAGATAAAAGTAAAAGTGAATAATTAAGGAAAATAGGATGCCTAAATTTATAATCAAAGTTAATCTAATTATAGCAATAACAAAGTACCCAGTGAAATCTAACAAATGGAGTATCAGGAGGGTAGACTGTACGTGAACCTTACTGCTACCGTGAAAGTAGAGAGGTTGTTTCCTTGGAACTCTCATCTCAAAACCGGTAAGTAAGAAAGAACTAAATATGACAAAAGGAAGAAAAGGGAACAGAAAAGAGCGATTAATAGTGATAGTATGTAAATAAGATAAACTAATACATAATACGATAAGTAACGTGTTCAGATGATAAAAAAACACCTATCTTTAGCTTGAAGAGTGAAACAACAAGTACAAAATAGATAAAAGTAAAAGTGAATAATTAAGGAAAATAGGATGCCTAAATTTATAACCAAAGTTAATCTAATAATAACAATAACAACAATAACATACCTAGTGAAATCTAACAAATAGGGTATGAGGAGGTTAGACTATACGTGAATCTTACCACTACTCTCATAGCGGTATAGAAGTTGTTTCCTAGGAACCCTCGCTTCAAAAATCCATAAGCAGAATAAACTAGATATAAAAAAAGGATAAAAAAAGAGAGGAATTAGAAAAAGCGATTAATAAGAAAAAATACATAATATTATGTAAATATGATAAAATTAGTATATTAAGATAGAAAATGACAATACAAGATATACAGATAATGTAAATATATTAAAAATAAATAAATATAAGACTAATAATGACAACATGAATGTTGAAGAGATTATTACTCCTACTGACCAAAGTTAATCTAATGATCTACAAATTATCCATTAATTTCTTCATTAAATGTTTCCAGTAATTTTATTTAACTCAAAGATGACGGCAACCAGTCAGATCCAATCTACACCGTTCATGACACAACAAACGCGTCCGATCCAACGGTCATAAATCATCATTAATTTCTTAATCCAATTCCTTAATCCACCGTCTTCACTAATTAACTTCGTTTCTCATTATATATAAACAGATTTCCCCAAAGATTTACATATACAAGAGAGAGAGAGAGAGCGCTTTAAGCTTCTAGAGGGAGAAGCGGGGTTTGTACTCTACCGCTCTCGGATTTTGATTTTTTCACTGTGTGTGTGTGTGTGTGGATCTAGATCTCGGTGAGAGAGGAGCTATGGAGGTCGGAAGGCCTCAGTTGATTCACCGGTGGATCTCGGTTTTTGTGCTGATATGTTTGTTTTCCTACGAAGCTCAGTGTTTTTATCTACCTGGAGTTGCTCCTCAGGATTTCATGAAGGTGATTTTTTCCAGCTGAAATACTCGTGTAGTGTAGGATTTTGTTGTAATTATATGAATATGTTGAGATATTGGAGGTTAGAGATTGAATGATGGATAAAATATGAGCTGACTTGTTGATCTAGATGCTAAGTTTTGTGGTATGTGTGTATTTTGTGTGAGATTTGTTGTAGTTACATGATTATGTTGAGATATTGGTGGTTTGAGATTGAATGATGAAGATAAAATGAGCTGACTTGTTGATCTCGATGCTAAGTTTTGTGTTATGTGTGTGTTTTGTGTGAGATTTGTTGTAGTTACATGAAAATGTTGAGATATTGGAGGTTAGATATTGAATGATGGAGAAATATGAGCTGACTTGTTGATCTAGATGCTAAGTTTTGTGCTATTTTGTGTGAGATTTGTTGTAGTTACATGATTATGTTGAGATATTGGTGGTTTGAGATTGAACAATGAAGATAACATGAGCTGACTAGTTGATCTCGATGTCGTGTTTTGTGTTATTTGGTGATATTGAAGGTTAATGATAGAACTATGAAGAGAAAATGGGTATCAGTACTAATTTCTGTGATGTGTGTGTATTTTGTGTGCGGTTTGTTGTGATTACATGATTATGTGAAGATATTGGATGCTAGAGATGGAATGACATAGAAAAACTGAGCTTCCTTGTTGATCTCTATGCTAATTTTTGTGCTATTGGAGCTATTAATGTTTGTGATTTATTGTAATGGCATGATTCTGAGATTGAACAATGGAGGAAAAAATGAGCTTCCTTGTTAGGGGCGGATCTAATGTTGTAGTAGCAGTTTCAGTCCTTTCAACATGAAGCATACATTTATGTGTAAAAATTTATTAAAATAGCAACAAATAGTAGATATGAACTCATAATTTTAAAAATACTATGGATTCATACCAACAACTATAAATGTTGAACCTGTATGATTTATTAAATCCTGGATCTGCCTCTGTGATTCTTGTTTATCTCAATGTTATATATTGTGCTATTGGTTCTATTTTTTTTTTTTGTGTGTGTGATTTGTTGTAATCACATGATCCTGTGGTGATATTGGAGGTTAGAGATTGAAGTGAGCCTCTTTTGTTGATCTTGATGCTCTTTTTTGCTACTATACAGGATGTAATCGGATGCTTCTAATTGTAGTAAGTCATGAATAAATCGATATTGTTGATGCATGTACTATTTGATGACAGTAAGTTTTGATTTGGATTATAGGCGGCTTATGTGTTAGATCTGGTGTAGCTTAGCAAGTTTGAGAGTGGAATGAAGTGCTTCGTTTCTGTTTAGATCTATGCAAATCATTAAATGGGTTTTATTGGTTTTGTTCGTTTAGTATCTGTAGTTTCTACTGCTTTTTCTGTTAGATTCAATGTGTTTGTCATGGTCTGAATCTAACTTCCCCTTGTAGAAGAGAACACATGGTTGTAATTGAGGATTATCAACTTTATATTTAGAACGCAGTATACAAATTCATCCAACATTTGTTGAGCCAGGAGTTTATGGGCGTTTGAATTATCTCTGCGTGCAGTTGGACCAGTGGTTTTAATTAGGATGTCTTTGGTGTTTCATGTATTTCAAGTGTTTGTTGTGTCTGCAGAGGATCAGGAAATTCCTGAATATTTTATCTGTTTAAAAGATAACAGAGAGTTAATAACGTCAGTAGTATTTGAACACCGGAATGTAATGGGACCAAATTGAGTGAGATGGAGACTAGAGATTCATATAGCTGACTTTTGCTAGCTTGGAATTAAGGTGTATAAGTTGTTATCCTTGTTGAGAGTTTAGTTGTTGGTTCAGATGTTTATTGATTATGCTTTGTTGTCGGAATATGTCAAGTGGTGTGCAAATTATACCTCAGTAGATTGATATAATGAAGAAGGAAATTTCTTTTGTTACTATAATTGTTAGGAGCAACGTCAGAAAGTGACATTCTTGGTAGACGGAATGCAGTAAAAAAATTTAATTTAATGAAATATTTCTTGTGATTGTCCAAAGAAATTATGTACCAGTTTCTTAAAGTTAAATGATGATTCTATCCAGTATCCTTATTTGAAAAGCTCCTCAATAGGCTAAAATTTCTGTCAGTCTGATCAAAATGTTCTTTTGTCTAAATTGATTTCTTGTAATTTACACCTCTCTTTTTTTGGGACAGGGTGACCCTCTGATGGTGAAAGTCAACAAGTTGACCTCTACAAAAACACAGCTTCCTTATTCCTATTATTCCCTTCCTTACTGCACGCCAGACAAAATTGTTGACAGTGCAGAGAATCTTGGTGAAGTTCTTCGTGGTGATCGTATTGAGAATTCTCCTTTTGAGGTTAGTTTCTTATATCTGATGTGTATTCTTTTCCTGCTTTTTCTTTGTTCCCCCTTTTTTTTGGAGGTTTGTGTTGGGTGGCTAGTATGCAGTTATCTTATGCTTTGAACAATGGGGAGTTTGTTTTGACTAGACAATGTGTTATGCAGTTCCATATGAGAGAACCACAGATGTGCAATGTTGTGTGTCGTATTGTTCTTAATGCAAAAACTGCCAAAGAGTTAAAGGAGAAGATTGAAGATGAGTATCGGGTCAACATGTGAGAAATCTCTTGTGGACTCTGCATATTAAATTTTGTTTCTTCTTTTCTGGTTTTGTAGTATTGGGTCTAACATGAGATGTGATGTTTAACAGGATTTTGGATAATCTTCCTCTTGTTATGCCCATAAAAAGGCCTGATCTGGACACTACAGTCTACCAGCATGGTTTTCATGTTGGTCTAAAGGGACAATATGCTGGAGTATGTATCAGATTACTTCAATATTCTTTTGGCGGTTTTGGTTTATAAATACTCAGGAGGCATAGTGAACTTATTTCCTCTGCATTTTTCTACTTTTTAGAGCAAGGAGGAGAAGCATTTTATCCATAATCATCTGACATTCACTGTCAAGTTTCACAAGGATCCAGAAACTGATGCTGCAAGAGTTGTAGGATTTGAAGTGAAACCATTCAGGTAATTTCGTGTAGTTCATATTCTTCAACTTCAATTATTGTTTCTTTTTCATGAATGTTGATATGGAAATTGTGTTTTTCTTTTCCAGTGTGAAACACGAATATGATGGGGAATTTAATGGCAAAAACCGATTGACCACTTGTGATCCTCATGCCAAGCGTACTGTTACAAGTTCCGATTCTCCCCAAGAGGTTGAAGATAAGAAGGAAATTATCTTCACATATGATGTGGAATTTGAGGTATAACACATCTAATTATGGATATAATGTTTATCTTTTTAAGTCTCTGTGTTTCAACTCTACTACTGGTTAAGTGCCTGCCACTACTAGCTTGACTACCCTGATCGGCCTTTATCTTTTATGCCCAATATTACCTCCCATGTCCTATAAATAACGTTACTGGTGATGCTGTTTAATTTTCTTGTTGCACTCTGCTTGCTATACAGTAGTTAATGTTTACTTGCTTATGAAGCTTTCTCAAGACGATATTTTACTTTAAAACAAGTTATATTTATCATGAACAATTAAAAAAAGTTCGTTGCAACATAAAAATGCACATGCAAGCAAGCTGGATGTGATGAATTTGTAACGCTAGTATCTGTTCTCCAACTCTCAGGAAAGTGGTATCAAGTGGGCATCAAGATGGGATACATATCTTTTGATGGCTGATGATCAGATCCACTGGTTTTCAATTGTTAACTCATTGATGATTGTTCTTTTCCTCTCGGGCATGGTAGCAATGATTATGTTGCGGACCCTTTACCGTGACATTTCCAAGTACAATCAGTTGGAGACCCAGGAAGAGGCTCAAGAAGAAACGGGATGGAAATTGGTCCATGGGGATGTTTTTAGGCCTCCAATTAACTCTGATCTGTTGTGTGTTTATGTTGGTACTGGTGTCCAGTTCTTTGGAATGACAGTAGTTACAATGACATTTGCTGTCCTTGGATTCTTATCCCCTTCAAATCGGGGAGGATTGATGACGGCAATGTTGCTTCTCTGGGCATTCATGGGTGTTTTTGCTGGCTATTCTTCAGCCCGCGTTTACAAGATGTTCAAAGGATCTGAGTGGAAGAAAATTACTCTTAAGACAGCACTCATGTTCCCCGGAGTTGTTTTCATTCTTTTCTTTGTGTTGAATGCTCTAATTTGGGGAGAGAAATCATCTGGGGCAGTGCCCTTTGGAACCATGTTTGCATTAGTTTTCTTGTGGTTTGGCATTGCAGTACCACTCGTTTTTGTTGGCAGTTATGTTGGTTTTAAGAAGCCAGCAATTGAGGATCCTGTGAAAACAAACAAGATCCCTCGACAGGTACCAGAGCAAGCCTGGTACATGAATCCAGTTTTCTCTATCCTTATTGGTGGCATCCTCCCATTCGGAGCTGTATTCATCGAGCTATTCTTCATCCTCACCTCTATCTGGCTACAGCAGTTCTATTACATATTCGGTTTCCTCTTCATTGTGCTCATCATCCTTATTGTCACCTGTGCTGAGATTACCATTGTGCTCTGCTATTTCCAGCTATGCAGTGAGGACTACCTTTGGTGGTGGAGGTCATACCTCACTTCAGGGTCATCAGCTCTCTACCTGTTCCTATATGCAGCATTCTATTTCTTCACAAAGCTCGAGATCACAAAGCCTGTATCTGGTATGCTATACTTTGGCTACATGTTGATTGCATCATATGCTTTCTTTGTCTTGACTGGCACAATTGGGTTCTACGCGTGCTTTTGGTTCACAAGGCTCATCTACTCATCAGTGAAGATCGACTAAAGTGTCGTATTGCAGTTCCTCGGAGAAAGCATATATCATACTGTGGACCAAGATTGTTGCTTCCACGTTTTGATAGTATAAAGTTGCTTCCTGTAACCTACCCAACATGTTTCCTCGAATCTATTTGTTCTTTTTAGTTTTTTTTTTTCCTGTATGGAGACATCTTAAGAGGATTTTAGGGCAATTCAATCCTCAATTACGGCATGTTTTAGTTGACAATATGATTCTTGTATCAAAAGATCGTAAAGGATGGTTTATTTGTTAATTTAGCCGGTTAATCGTCTTATTACTTGCATCTGAAGATGTCTGTAACCATGTTGTACAACAATTTCTGCTAGACATCCTCTTGGAACTGAGTGGGAGGGGGAAATTTTTATAAATAGCTTAGCCTTGAAACCTAATATAGTCAAATAGTTATATTTTACATAATTATACAATATAACTTTGGCTATGAGACTAAGAGGGGAGAAGAGAGGCGAGCGAGAAAGGCAATGAGTCGAGAGAAGTGATTTGTGTATATATATATATATATATATTCGTCAAATTATATATGTATAATTAATATATATATATATATTTGTATATCTAATAAACGATATCAAGAGAGGGAGAAGAGAGGAGAGACTGTATATCTGTAAAAATAAATATATATATGCAATTGATATGTGTAATTGTATATCTGATCAAAAATTGCAGAGAAAGAGAGGAAAAAAAATAGCAACTAAACCTTAACTACTACTATACATTATAATTTTTTCAAACTATAGTAATATAAGATAAATACATATCATACGTTTATCTAATTACGTAATTTTTCCCTTTTACGAAAAATCACCAAAAGCTTTTCCTTTTTCTCTCTTGCTACGGTTAAGAGGGTGAGTAGTTCATATCAACATCTTATAAATTTCCATAAATATCTATAATTCAATAAAAGATTTGAATTAAGAGGGTCATACTAACCCTATTTAATTACACAATTTTCTTGCAGTAACACTCTATAATCATAAAAATTATACATTGAAGACTCTTTTGCAAACTCACCAAAATTAAAATGCAAAGCAAAATCAATCTGCATCTGCACTAAAATCTGGCTCTGGAGGTTTCTGTAGCTTCACCAACTCCCTAGCACTTTTAAGATTCCGATTCCTATGAACGCCGCGGAGGGCATTTGCTGCAAACTTCGATGCCAAGAACGTTGCACGAATACTATAAGTAGTGCCACTAGAATTACCACTACCTGCAGCCAATGCCTCGGCTTCTTCTTCCTTCCGTTGGAGTTCCATGAGTTTTCTCTTGGTGTACCGCCTCCACGCTGCTTGGATAAAGCAAGCACCCCAAGTCCTCCATTGCTGTGAGTAGAAACGGAATGTGTGCTGAACCTGCTTACTGTGAAGACGTCTGAACTGACTGGCAACGAATTTCAACTCGTCTGCTGTAAGGGCGAAAGCCTCAACTTCTGTTAGAGCTTTCACTGTACGAGTAGAAGATGGGAGGTTGGAGCCAGATTTCGGGTCTAATGCCCATGTTAGAAGTTCCTCTCCACAAAAGTCCCTGTCTTTCAGCAAACCGCGGTTGAAGAAACCACTTCTCCCACCATCGGTTGTCACACTCTCAAGGCGGCCTCGTATGATGAAGAGCATCTCATCCACTGGATCTCCTTCTCGAACAATGTGAGTGTTCTCGATATATAAACATGGTTTCAGACGCTCACAAATAGCATCAAGTAACCTTTCATCCATATTCTCAAATAGAGGAACCTGAAATCAATGACAAATTGAATATTCGTAAAACGCAATCAAATAGAATCCAACTCCAACAACAGTTAGCGACAAGAAGTCAGTTGTGGAGTGAACATTTTCAACTAATTCCCATCATCTCATTAGTATGTAGTTGTGAACAAAGGAAACCATGAAACAACAGAAGGGAACTTTTTGTGATAACCGTGGTGTCTGGACCAACTTACGCACACTTCAACTAATACCACGGGATACCTACTACCTCCCATCAACAAAAGCTACCAGATAACACTCCCCACCAAGGCTTACACAGATAGGAAGAAATCACCTAATGTTTTTATCTCCGTTGGGATTTCAAAATCGTACTTCAATCTCACCTCAAAGACAAGTGGATAAGATGTGCGTAAATGTAACAGAAGCACAAAAATATATAAGTTGATTGGTTACCCGCTTCACTAAAGCCAGACAAAGATGACGCTTGATATCCCTCCTAAGATCCTTGGGTAAGCTCTGGACTATATTCTCTTCATCCACTCCACGTGTTTCCTGCCATTTATACTGATCATAGCGCCTAACCCGTTCACGGAGATCTTGTGGGAGTAACCGATGATGCATCCACTGTTCTGAGTCACGCCTCTTAACTCTCATCTCTTCGAGTCGAATAGTAAGAGATTGTAGATACGTCTGTGACAGCAAAGCACCAAAATGTGAGCGCAAATTTCTCAGAAATATAAATGTCATTACCAAAAACACTTCACCATGAAGAATGTGAATGCCATAACATAGATATCTTGCAACCAATAACCATGAAATTCTACATCTCACTTTTTAGCTTTTCTTACAATTCAGAATTTGATAAACAAAAGGAGTAATAACTATTAATTACACAATCTCCTGATGGTAGCGCCATCAAATTGACGATAACTACTGCATAAACGCTTTTTGAATGCATAAACTTATACGAGCAAATGAAACTCTCAGTAAGAGAACTACATTTCTCGGTCCATCATTACCTGCATGTTACCAATCAATAATGCAAAGAGAATGAGCCCAAGTATAGCCAATCCTATAGAGAAAATAGACTCCCCGGGATATGTACTAGTTTGAAGGCCCTGTCCGAGTGTACTGCATGGGCAGAAAAGAAGAAAAGAAGAGATAGTCATTAATACAAATTCACCGGAAATCAATCGTCAACCAAATAATACAGCATTTAACAGATCACGCAGCGTAATGTATATCAAGAGTCTCCTAAATTCCATTGGTAATGGATACTACATTCTACAAGTATTTGCACAGTTAATTATGCAACCTCAGCAGCAGGGCTATCAAGCAATTTCAAGCAATGCAGTCCACTGACATACATGTACTTCTCTTTTTCTTCCCGACTCTTAAGGGTTGATAACTAGACCTGCTTTTTTTTTCCATTGGTCACTTTCAACATATTCTTCTATCGTTTTCAAAAGATGCAGTCCACAATACTTGTTACCATTTTTTAAAAAAAAAGGAGAAAAGACTGCAGTCCAGAGTAAGATTTACGTTCTCCACTTCGCTTTCTTTTCATTCTCCCTGCTCCCTTGGGCTCAATAAGTAGACTTACTGTTTGTTTTACTTAATCAGCAACCTCAGAAGTATTCCCATGATAAACTCTTTAAAGAACTGAGTCTTCACGAGAGAATCCTTGGAGTTCTCTTGAAGAAATTCATGGCTTTGTATTGATATTAAAGTATAACTGCACATTCTGCTACGGAAGTACAGACAAAACAAGTTCTTTGATTTAATTCTAGTTCTGCTTCACGCAATTCTCTCCTTCCATTTTATAACTAATAACAGATACTTACACTTCCTAATACAATATCCTTCGGTCGACGTTTCTCTACTCTGATACCGTTCTAGAATGTGAAAAATCTCCACCCCCTATGGCCTAACCCCATCCGACATCCCCAACTCTGGGACCTGGCAGAACAAGGATGCCTAGGGTGAGGAGATGCAGGTGGACTGAACTACGGGAGCTGGCAGAGCCGGGATGCCAGGGGAGAGGAGATGCAGGTGGACTGAAGGTCATTTGCGCATTGTTATTTCAGATTGTTAAGAAAATAAACCTTAGGCCTAACTCAACCCAAAAGCTAGCTTATTAGGAAAAGATTTCCAAAGACCATACGAGGAGACGACATCTCATCGTCTTAACCAACGTGAGCCATCCTAATCAACCCCCTCCCCTGCCTCCACACACCAAGAACTGGACATCTTGATTCTAGATTTCACATAATATAACATAGAAGACCAACATTTGAACAAAACAATAATAATACGGATAGGTCTGACGGCCATATTAAGAAAACAGAACTTGGACCTAACACAATCCTTAAAGTTTGCTCCTGAGTTGAAAATTTTCCGAAGATCAAATGAGGAGACAACAACTCATTTACTCAACCAATACGAGAAATTCTAACACAGATGATAAACATTAAAGCCAGTAAGTCCGACAAATGCAGTGTAGGTCAGGGAAGATGAATCAAACTTCACATTCCAGCCATTCTCACTAGTGAATTATAATTCCAAATTTCAACCAAAGATGGAAGTATTAACCAAGGAAATTAAGAACTGAAACGACGTAGCAATCAAGACAACCACAAAATCAGCTGAGCGTTACAGTAAACTCACCTCAAGTTCTGCAGCCCCCACCATAGACAATAACAATATTTAGACACGAATTTCATGGAGTAAATGATGCCAGACGATAAAGCCTGATCAAAAATCCCAAAATCAAATGGTGAGTTGTCGCTACCGGCAGGGCAAGCTTCATTTAAAACTGAGTCACTTATGCTGCTCCAATTATTATAACCCGTCATGTACTGATTCCCACAGTACAAGAAATCAGTGTTGCATGTTGAATTTTGTTTACAAGCTTGCTGCCAGCATGTATCATAGCGTTCCACAGATAGCAAGTACCAAAATGACCCAACTATCTGCAAAGAATACATACAAAATGGAAATGTAAAACATGCCTAATAAAGCAGAAAGAAGATCATGATTATACATTTGGACCTGCACGTCTAGCCTTCGTCATCTTTCCAGAGTAATAAAATAAGCTATGCGGGTCACCACCAAGAACATACACACTGAAATCCCACAAAGTGGGCCGAGTATATGCAGACGGCAGACCTTACCACTGCCTCATGGAGTGAGAGTCACCAAATAAGAAAAGATAAATTAACGATATTCACATGATTCATGCAACTGATAAATGTGTATTCATTAGACTCATAGATCTAAAGAAGCCATTAGGACATGACTATTACACATTCTAAACTTTCAACTAAGAATAAGCATAAGTGAACCATCCCAAATTCCAACTCAGGGAACAATGCAGATAATATATATTACACGTGAACCATTTATCAATGCCACCAGTAATTGAACAACACGGGGGACTCTGCCTTTTCTCCAATCTTCTACAATAAGAAAATGAAAGCATTCTAGGTCTTTTAACCCTTCCTCCCCAAATCTATACTTAGCTAGCCCCACTTCCTTTGCATAGACAAGAGGAAAGAAAAACAAATGACATAAAAACTGACAAATAGATAAAACACACAAAAATATGATAAGAGTAAGCTAGATGTTTGTGAGCCATGATATCCTACATTTCAACAATTTGATGAGTAGCTTACATGACTAGCAAGCATGAACAATAGCAAATAGGATGCAGCACCAGCCCATGCGGTTTCAGCAAAGACACCAGTTGTTCTTTTCAATTCTGAAGTTAAGGGTATAACTCTGACAAATCTTGGGATGTACTGAAGCAAGATGATGTAAAGCAAAGCTTGCTTTGTAGCAAAGACATCAGAACCTGCTGAGCTCCGCAGGAATCTCCACACCACAATCTGCATAGATGCATAAAAAGAAAAGTGAGCTAGAATACATAAATTCACCTAGGGATAAAGCAGTTCTGTTCTCTGATTCAAAAAAAAAAAAAAAAGAGTTTAAGCAGAAGACTAAAAGTCAATCCAAGGCTCTAATAAACCGACATAAAACATTCCATGACTGCCCTAACACATGCAGAATCAAGAAACACAAAAGATCAGCAAGAGCCTTTTTTTTTTTAGAACTTAACATAGCAGCAAGAACCTTTTAAAGAGGGTTTATGACATTAAAACGGATACAACAGTTCAGTATCTATTTTCAATCTGTGAACATCAGAGGCATGGTAGATTACAAAAGCAAATAAAATTTCCATAAGGAGAAATGTCAAGGAAATATAAATATTTCTTTTAACCTGCGGCAAGGGAAGCACAGCAAGAAAATCGATGATAAAATAGAATCTCAAGTATCTTTTAGCAATCTGTGCAGGATCAATCACAAGTTCACCCCGTCCAAAAACTCGAGATGATGGTGCAATAAAAGCCGTGCGGAACTGAAGAGCCATGTGAATAAGATAGAAAGCATCAATCACTGTACGTAGGGTAGTGGCTATGACAGCTAGCTTCCTATCAATCTGAAGGCAATTTGACTTGTTATCAAAAACTGGAAGGTAGAAAAAGAGTGGATCCACAGACACAGCTAGAATACATGATACAACAAACAGTTTGTTACATAAAAGAAGGAATTTATCCTGAGGGTCAAAAATCTTCTTCTCTGAAACTTTCAGATCTTCAGGAAATACAGCCCGCGAGACACCAAATCCCAGTGATCGTCCAATTGATTTAAGTCCTTCAGATCCTTTTTTGACTCCTCTCTTAAAAGACCTTGTTGGACTGCTAGTCGCATGGCTAGAACGTTTAAAACCTTCAATGTTGAAGCCACATGTATTTGTTGTTAGTGATGCGGAAGGAGAGGATAGTCTGGAATCCAAGTCATCCAACCTAGACCAAAATGCAAAGAAGCAATATTAGATGCCAAAAGAAGCTAAGATAATCAGGGAAGAAAAATCAACAGCGAAAAAAACTGTAATAATCATACTGTTAATGTTAAGTCTCCTAATTTATCGGAATTAAATTACTATACTGAAAAGATATAATATCTGCTTCATTGTCTTTAACTACTAGGCCTGAGAATCCTTCAATAAAATATATTAGTAAAAGGCCTACAATAATCATGTAAGCCAATAAAGATACTACGTAAACCAAACCATATACGTCCCACAGCTTTTTCAATCGCTAGCACATGAAAACCCACCCATTGCCTTGGCAGTTCACTGGTTGTTTCATGTCGCACAGCCATCAAATCATTGGCAGAACCAATCCATCCGATCACCCTTGATCTTTTGAAGCATTCATACCAAATTAATGTGAGACATTGTATTTAATAAGGAATAATATATTTTAAATAATGTAGTGCCTGGTCAAACTTGAGAACAATATTAAAAGCACCCCTAAACTTGGCATGAATTATTAGTTTCATTCTCAAACTATTGACAGTCTTACGAACGCCCTTCTATTTGACTAAATGAACTTAAATACACCTCCGATCTTGCAACATGAATGATATAAGCTCCTAAATTCTTGCTAAGTTAGGGGTGTTTTAAATAGTTCTCTCGGCTTTTTATTAAGATCCCCGTGCTCTTGCAAGAGTTTGAGACCACTTGCTATATCATAAGGCAAATAGGACGTGTATTTAAGTTTAGTTAGTCAAGTAGAGAGTGTTTTTAAGGTTGTCAATAGTTTGGGACAAAACTAATAATTTGCGCAAATTCAGGGGTATTTTCAATACTTCTCTCTTACATTAAAGATTAATCAGTTAGTAATATCGTTGATTAGTGTATCTTTATAAAATTATGTGTATTTTAAAGTTAGTAATCACAAACATTTATTATAAAAGGGAGATGGAGATATGCGATTTACCACTGTGGTGCCTTAGGATATCCCAATATCTTGCTTATAAACTATGATTTGCTCATTTGGTAAGATTGTGTAAGGATTGGAGAATTTTAGTAGTTTTGACAACTTTTGGGTTTCTATGATTATGAGAAAAATACAACTAAAGAAATCCAAATCGCATGTCCAAACAAAACTTCAAATTCATATCAATTTGATTTCACATTGCATGTCCAAACAGACCCTTAGACTCAAAAGATGAGATAAAAGAAAAATCCAGTGAAAGAAAAGCAAATTAACAGCCTTAAAGGAGAACAAATTCTTGCACCTGACAAACTTCTCGCGCTGCCCCCCAAGATATTGGGACTTGGAACCACAGTCGAACATCTTATACTTGCAAACACATATACAGTCACTGCAGCGGACCATAACAATTCAAGTTAATCATAGAGTAGAGAATAAGATATAGAGGGGAAAATGTGTGAGAGCAATGTCCCTTGGTGTTTGTTTATTTACTATACATTATAACCTTCTTTGCAGTGATTTCTAATACCATTGATTAGGGGACTCTTAATCACATTGATAATGTGACACGGACCCTGATTCTGTGAATAATGGAATATGACTTTCTAATTCTAGTCCCTCTGTGGGGTAACAAAAATTACATAATTAGAATCATTGGATAAGTATACAAAACATTGTGACCATCCACCACTTTATGCCACAAAAAGTCCAAAAAATGAAAACAACGTTTGAGGGTGCCTTGCATCTTATATTTTATTCAGTCCAACAAAACCAACAGGAGATAAAAAACACGAAATTTGTTTCCCACATGAAAATTTTGGACAAAGAACATAACAAGCTAATTGAAGGACCATGTCTATTTTCTTTAGCAAAAGAAAAATGAGAACAAGAAAAATTAGGACAAGTTCAGAATAATGAAGAAAGTATTTTGGACAAATTTTTTTTCCAACATGAACAATTTGCTTGTATTTGTACTTATTCCACCTAGCAAATCTATACTTCTCTTTTGGTTTGTCCTTATTTTTTGGGGGAAAGGATGGATAGATGATAGGATATGGGTTATCCATCATGGATATGAAGACCGTCAACTGGATTTGAACTACTTTGAAGACTCTAGAAGATCAATGAAAGAAGCATGGAAGGTCTACAACATAGTAAACTGGAGATTGAAGCAAGAAGTGGCTACCTTTTAAATAGCTAATTGGCTAGGCAAAGCAATGTCCTTGTTTTCCTTTGTGTTAGCTCAAGGATATTATTGTAACTAACTTAGGATAGTTTATCTATTATTATGAATAGTAGAAACTAGGGGTTAGTTTTTTTTTTATCCACCAACCATTGTGTCCGGTCCAACTTTCTCGTACGTCAATTAATTTCACGGATACCTGCCCCCTCCCACTAACATCAAGTAACTATGTCCACCAAGACTAGGACAACTAGGAAGAATCACCTAGTATTTTTGTCTCCGTTGGGATTCAAACCAGAGACCTCATGGCTCACAAACACTTCATTGGCTAATAGGCCAGACCCTTGGGTGCTAACTATGGGTTAGTTAATTTTCTTCTCCCTTATATTACAATCGTTTGATTGAATACTTAACTTTTGCTTTCATTTATTTGGTTAAATCTTTTCTAGCTTCTACCTCTCTTAATTTCTACCTCTTCTCCCTATTTTCTATCTAGTGTTGATTGTTAATGTGATATCTTGAGTCTCATATCATATCAATAGAGGGGATGGAAAGACGGAATCTTGTTATTAAACCCCTCTTATCTGCAATACAAAGTTGGGGAGACTCACCCACTGATTACAGAATCACTCTGAATTGTTTACCTTGTATGTTAAGATGGCTGATGCAGAAAAAGGACTTGGTTATGTAAACCATATGAAAAATTCTTTAGAAAGTCGCGTGTTAAAACATCTTAGCTCCACTTTCACAGAAGTTCATATATGACTAGAATTTCTGCAGTCAAGGAAATAATCTTGGCTTCAATTCGGTTAATCAGTTAAACTGAGTTCTAAACAGTCAATAACAGCATCAAGCTAAGAGGTCAAGTTTTCTAGAAATGCATTTATAACCATTTGAAGCGATGCGGTTATTAAATTGATGAAATGGACCAATGGTATCATTTTCCTTTTCAGTGAAAATTCAGTTGGTGCCAGACCAATTGGCTTCGTCTCTCAGTTCCCTCTTCAGCTTTTTATCCACTGTCACAACAGGGTAATTATATTTCTCTGGTTTAGTTTTCTTATGAAGCCATTTCATCGCACAACACATAACAACTTCAGAGCTTAGTCTACTGAAGCTGAAGCACAAGTCTCAAATGAAGCATTATTTGTACCTTAAAACTTTTTGGCTCACCTTGACCTCAGACCCATTAAGTGACTACTTCACAGTGCAGTAAATCCACTTTTAGTTAAGACTCTTGGAAATTAAACCAACATAACTATCGTGAAAAAGTGTACAAACTTTAAGCAGAAGAAAAGGAAGGTAACTATATTTCCAGGACGAGTTCCAATCCGATGACTCTAACATCAATAAGACAACAGCCTTCTCATGTCTACACAAACTGACACATCCCCTTTCTATGTAACACATCAAGATTGAATTTTAAGTCAAACCCTTTTGATTTAATCCGTCAAGATTGGACAGGAGTGAAATTTGCATGTAAACATATAAATTAGTCCAAGAACTGAATAGATTGTAGCATAATGAACAAAACACTCACTTCCTTCGTCTTAAGTAAAGTTCAGTTTACTTTTTTGATCCAGAACCCTTAGTCGAGCTAATGGCAAGATCTATTTTTTGTTCGAGCTCCGAGTAAAGAAAGGGGTCCCAATATGAAACCACAGTCGATAATTAAAATATTTTGAAAGGGGTCCCTTAAACTTTTTGGCTCACCTTGACCTCAAACCACTAAGCTACTACTTCAGTGCAGTAAAGCTGGTTGAAGTTAGACTCTTGAAAATTAAACCAACGTAGATATCGTGAGAAGTGTACAAACTTCAAGCAATAGAAAAAGGGCTGCATTCTAGAAATATTAATAGCAACTTCAAGATGCAAAATCTCCGGATACTAGCTCGAATACTACTACAACGACAACATATCCAGTGGAATCCACAAGGTCTGGAATCCACACAGACCTTAACACTACCTCAAAGGTAGAGAGGCATATCAGCTCGACTACCCAATAACTAAATCGCTTCAATTTCCTACAATTGGGTACTACATCAGTCAAGCCTGGTCACCCCACCCCCCCTTTTCCTCTTCCTTCTCTAATCATTTTCAATAAAATTGACGCAAATTTGGACTAAATCTAAATCTCACTACCTTTATACTACAACTTACAAAAAATCAAAACAATTTCAGCATACTCATCATGTTGACTAATTCCAGATGAAAGTCCATATTTCCACAACCCCATCATTCCAAAATCAAGAAAACAAAATCATTTTCATCTCTACACCTAAATTTCAAAACCGATGTAAAGCATCAAGATTGAATTTTTAGTCAAGCCCTTTGAGATTAAATCCATCAAGATTGCATTTTTAACCTTTGTTTGACCACTTTCAGATCAAATTAGTCCAAGAAACAAACAGATTGTAGCATAATGAACAAAAGTAGTACTATAATTAAAATAACATATGAGTATAGATCAGAGAAAAAGGACTTACAGTGAGAAGTTTTGAGAAATTAATTCTTGAAAACTGACATGAAGAAGAAGAAAATAGTTGGGGTGTTCTTGTGGGGTGGTGGGATTAAAGAATGGAAGAAAGATGAAGTCAATATAGACATAAAAAAAAAAAAACCTCAAAAGTGAAGAACTGAAAATTAGTAAATTTACAGACGAGACAAAAGTTGGTAAAAATGACAGCTCCCCACGCCCCACGCCCCACGCC